>CM053028.1:524142328-524604828 GCA_028564925.1 Lithobates sylvaticus
CTCTCTCTTCTCCTTTTCCTTCTCTCTCTCCTTCTCTTTTCCCTTCTCATTCTCTCTCTCCCCTTCTCCTTCCCTCTCTTATTTTCCTTCTCTCTCCTTCTCTCTCTCTCCTCCTTTTCCTTCTCTCTCCCCTTCTCCCCCTCTCTCCTTTTCCTTCTCTCTCTCTCTCCTCTCGCCTCTTTCCCCTCTCTCTCCTCCTCTCTCTTTCTCTCTTTCCCCTTTTCACTCGTCTTTTCTCTCCCCTCTTTCCTTCTCTTTCTCTCTCTCCTCCTCCTCTCTCTCTCCTCTCCCACCTTTTTTCTCACTCTCTCCTCTCTCTCTTCTTCTCCCTTTCTATCTCTCCCTCCTTTTCCATTCTTCTCTCCCTCCCTCTCTCCCTCCTTCTTTCTCCCTCCTTCTCTCTCTCCTCCTTTTCCTTCTCTCTCTCCTTCTCATTCTCTCTCTCTCTCTCCTCTCTCCCTCTCTTCCTCCTTCGTGTCTCTCTCTATCTCTTCTCCCTCCTTCTCTCTCTCTCCTTCTCCTTCTCTCTCTCCTTCTCTTTTCACCTTCTGTCTCTCCTTTTCCTTCTCTCCCACCATCTCTCTCTCCTTTCCCATCTTCTCCTTCTCTCTCTCTCTCTCTCTCTCCCCTTTTCATTCTCTCTATCCTTTTTCTCTCTCCATCCCCCTCTTCCCCTTCTCGTCTCTCTCTTCTCCTTCTCTCTCACTCTGTCTGACTCTCTGATTTCTTCTTCTTTTCTTCCCCAAATCCGTACTCATCTCATTCTTTTCTTCTTCCCATCTGCGTCTTTCTCTTCTCTTTCTTCGTTCTTCATCCCCTTCCTGAAATCACTTCCTCTTCCTTTCTCTCTTCTTCTCTCTATCCTTCTGTTCTGTCATTCTTTCTCTCTCTTCTTCGGTCTCTCTCTTTCATTCCTTTCTCTTCTTTCTTTACTCTCTTACTCCTTCTTCTTCTTCTGTTATCCTCTCTCTTCAAAACTCTTCTTTTCTCCTTCTCTCTCATCTCTCTCTCCTCAGTCTCTTCTCACTTTCGAGAGTTTCTCTCTTACGTCTTCTTCTCTCTCTCTTTCTTTCTATATTTTCTCTATTCTCTCTTCTCTCTCTTATCTTTCCTCCTTCCTTTCTCTTCTTTCTTTCTTTCTCTCCTCTCTTCTATAGGGCTTTCTCAACATGCTCCGTTCTCTCTCTTTCTTTCCCTCTTTCTATCTCTCGCTTCTCTCTCTATTGTCTCTCTCTTCTTCTTCTCCTCTCCTTCTCTTCTCTCTCTCTCTTCTTCTTCTCTCTCCTCTTCTATTCTCTCTTTTCTTTCTCTCTGTCTCTCCTTCTCCCTCTCTCTCCTGGCTCCTCCCCTTCTCTCTTTCTCTCCCTCCCTCTTTCTATCTCTGCTTCTCATTGTCTCTCTCCTTCTCTCCCTCCTCCTTCTCTCTCCTCTCTCTCTCTCTCTCCTCCTATCCCTTCTTCCTCTGTCTCTCTCTTTCCCTCTTCTCCCCCCTCTCTCCCTTTCTCCTTCTCCCCCCCCCCCCTCCTCTCACACTCTCCCTCTCTCTCTCCCTCTCTTCCCCTTCTCCCTCTCTTCTCTCACACACTCTCCCTCTTCTCTCCCTTCTTCTCTCTCCCCTTCTCTATCATTCTTCTGCTCCCCTCCCTTCTCTCTCTATCTCTCTCTCTCCCCTTCTTCTTCTTCTTCTTCTTCTTCTTCTTCTTCTTCTTCTCTCTCTCTCTCTCTCCCCTTCTCTCTCATTCTTCTCCTCCTCTCCCTTCTTCCTCCCTTTTTCTCCTATTCTCTCTCTCTCTCTCTATTCTTCTTCTTCTCTATCTCTCTCTCCTTCTCTCTCATTATTCTCCTTCTCTCCCTTCATCCTCCCTTTTCTCTCATTCTCTCTCTCTCTTTCTCTGCTGCCCCCTGACATACACACATGCATACATTTGAAAGTAGGCTTTTTCTTATTTTCCTGCCCAGATCTGGCTTTCCTTATCCTGTCTCTCTCATCGCTCTCCCTTGTCCTCATCTCCTCCTGCGCTTAGCAGCTGCAGCCTGACGCTGTGACACATGAGCGCTGCACTGGCTGTCGGATGTAAGATGATAAGGGATGAGGATTGGTTGGGGAGAGGGGGGGGGGGGGGGAGGTTTCCTTTGGATTCCCCTGGGCTCCGTTACCTGGATTGACTCTGTGCTGCAGTAGAGATTTGTGTGATGGGAAGCCAGATCCAGAGAGCGGAGTGGGATGGCGAATGGGAGGCAGACAGAGGAAATGTGTCTATAGGAAGGAGGGAGGACCTCTATGCATCCAGGGAGAAAATGTCATTCTAATATGCCCTTTATATGTTAGTGTTTATACTGTACAAGAACTTACATATAAACACTGTACAAGGACTTGCATTTATAATATACAATAGCTATGACTCTTGCTGTTACCAATGCAGTACATGCGTTTTTACTGCGTTAAAGTGGTTGTAAAGGTAGAAGTTTTTTTAATTTATTTTTTAGCTAAAGCGACATTAAAGCTTAATTAAAAAAATAAATAAAATAACATGTTATTTACTTACCTGCTCTGTGTAATGGTTTTGCACAGAGCAGCCCCTATCCTCCTCTTCTGGGCTTTCCTGCCGGTGGCCCAGGCTCCTCCTGTTTTTGGCAAGTGCCCCCATGGAAAGGTGCTTTTCAAGGGGGCACCCGTGCGTGCTCACTCTCAAGCCACCCTGTCTGCGTCTATTGAGACAGAGCTCAGCTCAGGCTCAGCCCCGCCCCCGCTCGCTTGGCACAGCATTTGATTGGTAGCAGCGGGACCTGATGGCTCCAGGGAGGAGAAAGACAGTGGTGGGAGCCGCTGCTCTTGTGCACATCACTGGATCGGATCAGACTCAGGTAAGAATAAGGGGGGAATTCAGCAGCACAGATGCATATGCATTAAGGTGAAAAACCTTAAAGCGGAAGTAAACCCATCGATTTAACAGTTAAAAAAAAACAGTTACATTCCTGGCATAAAAAAATAAAAACCTGAGCACAGGATCTCCCCCTTCCCTAAATACTTACCTGAGCCCGATGTCGAACCAGTGCCGTGCCTGACAGCAGTGGCTCTTTTTCTCCCTCCTCACTGGACATGGAGGCAGCAGCGAGAGCCATTGGCTCCTGCTGTTGTCAATCACAGCCTGTGAGGAGGGAGTGGGGGGCGAGCCACGCTGTGTGTGTCACGGGACACACAGATTGTGGCTCCAGATTGAGGCTGCATGTATGCCCCCATAGTAAATGGCTTGCTATGGGGGCAGGGGGAGGAGCCAAGAGCACTGGCAAGTTACCCATAAGAGGAGGATTGGGACTGTTCTGTGCAAAACAATTACACAGAGTAGTCATACTTAAGTATAACATTATGTTTACAATACCTATAGCATACCAGCCCTTATATCTGGTGGCTGCATTAAATGTCTTTTTTAGAATTTATAATTTCACCCAGTAATCCTGCCAGAGAATGAACTGCATTTGTTTTTTTTTCTCAACCACACATACACTTTAAAGGCCAATTCACACAAATCGCAGTGACCGGCGTTTTTCCACATGGAAGAACGCCAGTCACCACTGGGACACGCAATAAACAATGTGTGTGTCCTATTAACACTGTAACGCAGAGCTGTACTGCAGCGATTTTCTATTAAATTTAGCATTTTATCGCTTTGTTCCAAGCCGGATCGCATGTGACTGGACAGCAGCGTGCGCTGCTGTATTGTGACACGAATGAAGTGTCACTTTTTTTGCACTTTAAATAAAGTTAGTACAAAAAAACTGAGCTGTTGATGTGCTGAATCATGCACCACAGCGCCCCCTACCGCTGGCTCACACAGCCAGAATGGACAGTTGCTGGACAGTAAACTGCTAAAAAAAAAAATTCTTCCTTCCTCATAAGTTTTTTGCTGGATTTGCAGGGGGAAATTTGCTTAAAGTATACCTATATCCAAGACTTATTTATTTATATTAATTGCAAAAAATAAGACCCTCTGTTTGTTTTTTATTGCTGTCTGTGCCCCTGCTGGTAAGATACACCCTCTCTAAGTCTTGGTGACCGTTATCATTAGGACAGTGGTAAATCCAAAATGTTACAGTTGTCACAAAAACAGGAATAAAGGGGAATTCTTCCAATTGGGACACCTGTTCTTGTATCAACATTTCAAAATGAGATTCCCTCTCACTTCCAATTGTGCCTCCAATACAGGAGCTGAAGGGGAAATTTTCAAATGGGACAAAGAGAAAAAAACAAATGTATAGGGGTTCTAAACATTAAATCGGAATTCCTGACACACTTTCATGTAAATATATTCCTCAGTAGCCACAGAGGGTATACTGTAAATCCACTTTTTGTGCAGCAAATGCCCTTCTAATCTAAAAATGTTTACCTAAACGTATTAATGACATCATCATGTTGCTGTAAATAGCCTGTGCAGAAAGCAGAGCCTGTGCAAGGGACCCTGAAGGCTCCACCCACAACAGGCTGCCTGCAGAAAACTACAGGAGGGGGCGGAGACAAGACCAGTCACCCTGCACAAGGAGAGAGAGCAGCAGTGACCGGTCTTTATTACAGGAATCTCTTACACAAAAGAAAAGTCTCACACTGGATTACTGCACAGATCTGGAAGAAATACATAAAGTACACCAATATTCAAGGAAGAATACACATGATGAATGCATAATAGACAATATTTGCTTATCCCAGAGTTCAGCTGTAAATATTTCATGCAAAAGTTTTTTTTCATTAAAGATGGACGGATGTGTCTGATTTTGGAACTTTGGTGATCCTGACAGGTCTCTTTCTGGCTGAGGGACAGTAGGTTCAGACCACAATCACACATGTAAGGGCAGATGAAGGGGGATTAAGCAGATCCCCTGAGGTGCGGCCTTATCAAAACATGGCCTGGCTTGTGTACTCAGCATCGGCCGCCGCTGGGTAGCCCTTCACAGGATGCTGTTATATTCAGCGTTTGGTGGATGACTGACAGATAAAGCCCAACGCCAGGATGATTAGAAAATCTACTCTTGCACCCCTCGCCCTCCCCGCATTGCAAGGGTTTGTATACTTATTTAATCTATACTTATTTAATCTATTTAATCAGATGATTAACTGCCTCGGCTGGTGAGCCTTAACGCCAAGCGGCCACATTATGGTGGCCCTGTTAAAACAACTTACCGCACTGAGAGTGCCCTCCCTGCACGCTCCCAGTGTGGTAGCCAGTGGGGATCGGTAAGCTCCCGATGCATACTTGCGATTGGGAGCTTTCTGATCATGTGACTGCTGTGATTTTGACCTGGCTTTAAGAACTGTTAAAGGGCCGGGAGGCAGTCGGCGCAAAAGGGTTTGCATAGACTGGCCCTTTGAAGGCATTGGTTGACAGTTAGCTTCTGAATGCCCAGTCCTGCTGGCTTCCTTTACCTTGGCCTAATTTTGTCAGCCTACACGTTACTACTACTATATTTACAGTATATTAGATGTGGTCATGTTTGCTCTCTACATTAACATTAGACATGGTTACAGGACTAGGTTAGCTCTCTACATTTATAGTAGACATAGTTGGGGGGCTGTGTTTGCTTGGTACATGTACATTAGACGTAGTCATCAGGTTGTGCTTACTCTCTACATCTACATTCGGCACAGTAAGGGCTCATTTACACTTGCTTTGGCTTCAACACACATTAAAGTGCCTACCCCTTCAACATGCTTTTATGATGTGTTTTTGATGCTTTGGTGGTGCTTCGATGAAGCTTTGGGTATGCTTTGGTGAAGTGTCAGTGATGCTCCCGTGATGCTCTTTTGAAGATTGACAGATGCCCCGTGTGTGTGGATATCTCATACCTGCAACTTCTCCAAAAAGAAGCGAAGCTAAAGCTGAATTAAAGCCTCTCAAAAGTCGCAGGTGCTTCAAGCAAGCTTTGTCATAGAGTTCTATGGAGGCATTGAAGACGCTTTGAAGCACCTGGGATTTAATTTTTTAAGCGAAGCAAAGCAAACGCAAGGTGTAAACAGGCCTCTAAGCTAACCATTTTATTTAGTGACAGGAGCTTTGACTAGCATTTAGAGAGCTTTAACAAAGCCTGCCCGAAGCCTTGTTTTGAAGCAAGTGTAAACTAGCGCTAACAGAACCGTGTTTGCATTTTAGATCTACTTTCATGGTCATGGGGCAGTTTGTTCTCCATTTGGTCTCTATATCTGCATTAAACATGGTCACGGTGCTGTGTATTCTCTCTCAATCTACAATAAACTGTGCATGCTCTTTACATCTATATTAGACAAAGTGATGGAGATGTGTATGCTCGCTCTATGCTCTCTACATCTACATTAGACAAGGTGATGGAGATGTGTATGCTCGCTCTATGCTCTCTACATCTACAGTGGTGTGAAAAAGTGTTTGCCCCCTTCCTCATTTCCTGTTCCTTTGCATGTTTGTCACACTTAAGTGTTTCGGAACATCAAACCAATTTAAACAATAGTCAAGGACAACACAAGTAAACACAAAATGCAATTTGTAAATGAAGGTGTTTATTATTAAAGGTGAAAAAAAATCCAAACCATCATGGCCCTGTGTGAAAAAGTGATTGCCCCCCTTGTTAAAACATACTATAACTGTGGTTGTCCACACCTGAGTTCAATTTCTCTAGCCACACCCAGGCCTGATTATTGCCACACCTGTTCACAATCAATGCATCACTTAAATAGGAGCTGCTTGACACAGTAAGGTCCACCAGAAGATCCTTAAAAGCTACACATCATGCCGAGACCCAAAGAAATTCAGGAACAATTGAGAAAGAAAGTAATTGAGATCTATCAGTCTGGAAAGGGTTATAAAGCCATTTCCAAAGCTTTGGGAATCCAGCGAACCACAGTGAGAGCCATTATCCACAAATGGCGAAGACATGGAACAGTGGTGAACCTTCCCAGGAGTGGCCGCCGCCCAAAATTACCCCAAGAGCGCAGCGACGACTCATCCAAGAGGTCACAAAAGACCCCACAACAACGTCCAAGGAACTGCAGGCCTCACTTGCCTCAGTTAAGGTCAGCGTTCATGCCTCCACCATCAGGAAAAGACTGGGCAAAAATGGTCTGCATGGCAGAGTTCCAAGGAGAAAACCACTGCTGAGCAAAAAGAACATCAAAGCTCGTCTCAATTTCTCCACAACACATCTTGATGATCCCCAAGACTTTTGGGACAACATTCTGTGGACCGATGAGACAAAAGTGGAACTCTTTGGAAGGTGTGTGTCCAAGTATATCTGGCGTAGAAGGAACACTGCATTTCAGAAAAAGAACATTATACCAACAGTAAAATATGGTGGTGGTAGTGTGATGGTCTGGGGCTGTTTTGCTGCTTCAGGACCTGGAAGACTTGCCGTGATAAAAGGAACTATGAATTCTGCTGTCTACCAAGAGATCCTGAAGGAGAATGTCCGACCATCTGTTCGTGTACTCAAGCTGAAACGAACTTGGGTTCTGCAGCAGGACAATGATCCTAAACACACCAGCAAGTCCACCACCGAATGGCTGAAGAAAAACAAAATGAAGACTTTGGAGTGGCCTAGCCAAAGTCCTGACCTGAATCCTATTGAGATGTTGTGGTATGACCTTAAAAAGGCCGTTCATGCTCGAAAACCCTCTAATGTAACTGAATTAGGACAATTCTGCAAAGATGAGTGGGCCAAAATTCCTCCAGGACGCTGTAAAAGCCTCATTGCACGTTATCGCAAACGCTTGGTTGCAGTTGTTGCTGCTAAGGGTGGCCCAACCAGTTATTAGGTTTAGGGGGCAATCACTTTTTCACACAGGGCCATGATGGTTTGGATTTTTTTTCACCTTTAATAATAAACACCTTCATTTACAAATTGCATTTTGTGTTTACTTGTGTTGTCCTTGACTATTGTTTTAAATTGGTTTGATGTTCCGAAACACTTAAGTGTGACAAACATGCAAAGGAACAGGAAATGAGGAAGGGGGCAAACACTTTTTCACACCACTGTACATTAGACAAGGTGATGGAGATGTGTATGCTCGCTCTATGCTCTCTACATCTACATTAGACAAGGTGATGGAGATGTGTATGCTCACTCTATGCTCTCTACATCTACATTAGACAAGGTGATGGAGATGTGTATGCTCACTCTATGCTCTCTACATCTACATTAGACAAGGTGATGGAGATGTGTATGCTCACTCTATGCTCTCTACATCTACATTAGACAAGGTGATGGAGATGTGTATGCTCGCTCTATGCTCTCTACATCTACATTAGACAAGGTGATGGAGATGTGTATGCTCACTCTATGCTCTCTACATCTACATTAGACAAGGTGATGGAGATGTGTATGCTCACTCTATGCTCTCTACATCTATATTAGACATGGTCTTTTGGCCGTGTATTCTCTCTCTATGCTTTCTACATCTATATTAGATGTAGTCATGGGGCTGTGCATGCTCTCTCTATGCTCTCTACATCTACATTAGACAAGGTGATGGGGCTGTTTATGAGCCAGAGTTAAACCTGCATCCAGGACGAATCCCAGATCACCGACCTAGGGGGCCACTTCGGAGCAGGACCAAATGAGGGAGGCCAAGGTTGAATATCTGGGGGGGTGGCCAGATCGCACAGTTTTGCCCCCATTAAGTTTCAGGAAGTTGGCAGACATCCATGTATAGATGGCCTCCAAACAACTGGCAAGGGTGGCATCAGCCGTCTGGTTCCTAGGAATCTTCAGGTAAACCTGGGTGTCGTCCGCGTAAAAATGGTACTGGACGGCGTGGGACTTTAGCAGGTCGGCAAGGGGCCTCATATAGATATTAAACAGCAGGGGTGACAAGGCAGAGCCCTATGGAACTCTGCAATCCAGGGTGGTATACTTAGAGTAGAATGGGCCAGTCTTGACTCCCTGAACTCTGGCTTCTAAAAAAGAGGCCACCCATGCCAAAACCGACCCACTCCTACCCAAAAAAGATCTCATCCGCTCCAGATCTCATCCGCTCCATATTGTCATAGGGTGTGTTTGCTCTGTACAGTTAGTTACATTAGGTCATGAGGAATTGTTTGTTCTCTACATTTTTATATGAGACATGGTCAGGGTCAGTTGTGCTTAATTTCTAAATTTTTTCTACGTCTCTGTTAGATGCTGTAATGGGGCTTTATTTACTACCATATGTGCTATACATCTACATTAGATGAGGTCATGTTATTGTGTTTGTTCTCTACATGTATATTATACAGTAATACAGTATGTCATTACTATTAGACATGGTCACTGGGCTGTGTATTCTCTATACATCTCAGGGATTTTTGTCACTTCCACCATCTATGTCCAGCACTATAATTCCTACACAGCAAAGTCAAGTCCATATCAGCATTATGTGCAGCCAGGGCTCGCTCTTGTCTAAATCTCCTGTGTATTGTGAGGCTGTCATGTTTTTGTTTGATTCTCAGCAGGGAGAAGAAGAGCCCAGGGAGCAGAAGAACAAGGAGGAAAAGCACGACGTTGGGGGGGCCATAAAGAAAGTGGGACGACCAGGCAGGAAACGAAAAACAGAAATGGTGAGTAAAACAAAATGTTGACAGAAATATGAAAGCTGCCATTACTGACTTCTGCTTTGGAAAATGCTGTTTGCTTGGCTTTCCAGCTGATCTAATTGGATTTAATACTTCTTGAGTCACTGACCCAGAACAAGAATGTTGATTAAAGAGGAAGTAAACTCTCCCACTCTGATGCTTCTTTTCATTTAGTCCATTATAATAAGTAATTATCAAACTATAGCCACTGTAATCCAGCCCAAATCGCAAATTACTTACTGTTTAAAGAAACTTTAAAAAACTTGTTTCCAGGGGTAAGGCAGCGCCATCTTAAGTATTGTTTTCTGAGTCCACAGTGGAGTGTATTTCCACCCTTACATTGAGCACTTCCTGTACTGTTAACCAAGCCTCCTCAATCCAACGTTTCCATGGCAACCCTGCTTCCCTGCTCATAGCTGACTCGTTTTATTTCATAGTATTTACTTGTGCCGATTATCTAGTGTTTGCCTATGTCAGTCTTATTTCAGTGTTGTGCCGAAGGAAATCCTGATAATAGATAGACAAGCACACAGAGTGTGCCGTAAATCACAGGAGATATGGGCATGCTTAGTGACGTCATTCTAACGAACAAAAAGGATACAACAATACTATGCAAGTAAGGAGATATCTACAAGCAGTGTTCATTTGGGTTTTTTATGCTGATTCACATGGGACAAAGTTGTGGGGGAGAGTTTACAACCACTTTAAGAGAACTGCTATCACTTGGGACTTGGAAGGTACTGAATAAAGAGCGACAGTTTTTAAAGTGGGCCCATATGGAAAAATAAAGTGGGCCCATATGGAAAAATAAAGTGGGCCCATATGGAAAAATAAAGTGGGCCCATATGGAAAAATAAAGTGGGCCCATATGGAAAAATAAAGGCTGCGCTATTATTAACTATAAGTCTGAATTGTGTAAGGTAAAGATAAAGTGGTTAGAATGGGACACCATTCTACATTTTATCAGATTTTTTTATTAGCACGTGTGCTCCCTGTGTAGGAGACTTCCCATCATTCCCTGTCCTAGTGACATGTTAGGAAGTAAGGGGAGATATCTCCAGCATGGTGACATACACCAATAAAAGCCTGGCAATGGCTCTAGCTCTTACCCACTGGACTCAACAGACTTGTATTTCCTGTTTACAAAATTATACGCACTTCCTTTCCCACTGAGCACACAGGAAGAAAGTGGACTTTGCCCATTCTTTCCAAAACTAGAGAAAAGAGTTTGGCGTGGAGTTGGACTTTTATTTTTTTTCTTCCTATGGAATGGAGGCTACTTTTACCTTTTATTTTTTCAGTATTGACCCGCATTCATAACCTTATAAAATGCAGTTTCAGAGAGCTGGAAAGTCATGAAATCTGTGGTTTATTGTTCAAGTGGATTCATGACTGACTTTGGTGAAGAACCGTGTTCTGGTTTGACTCTGTGAAATTCAATATTGAGCCTAATGAAATATTTAAGTCATGATTTATTCAGAGATATTATAGAGCAGCTGCCGTTGCTGTTACTGTACTGGCGGGTCCGTTACCCAGAGTCACCTATGACTTCTGTACCTGACCTTTGAGAGTCCATGCTAGGTTTTGTAATCTGGTGTTTTATGCATTTACTTCATATGTCCAATGTTAGTGACCATGAGTGCCATCTTACAGATGGCATCTAACAACGGGAGGTTATAGATTAGCCTTTTTCTACCAGGCTTCCATTGAAACCTAGCTGGCTTTTCCAGAGGCTGCTTGGGGTTCCTTGAACAATGAGCAGTGTCAGCCTCTAAGATTTTCTACAACTGGTTAAAGTGATCTTTTTAGGAAAATGTAAGGGAGGCATTCTCCCTGCTGACCACCAATATAAGGAGCATTCTCCCCACTGACCACCAATATAAGGAGCATTCTCCTCACTGACCACCAATATAAGGAGCATTCTCCTCACTGACCACCAATATAAGGAGCATTCTCCTCACTGACCACCAATATAAGGAGCATTCTCCTCACTGACCACCAATATAAGGAGCATTCTCCTCACTGACCACCAATATAAGGAGGATTCTCCTCACTGACCACCAATATAAGGAGCATTCTCCTCACTGATCACCAATATAAGGAGTATTCTCCCCACTGACCACCAATATAAGGAGCATTCTCCTCACTGATCACCAATATAAGGAGTATTCTCCCCACTGACCACCAATATAAGGAGCATTCTCCTCACTGATCACCAATATAAGGAGTATTCTCCCCACTGACCACCAATATAAGGAGCATTCTCCTCACTGATCACCAATATAAGGAGTATTCTTCCCAGTGACCACCAATGTAAGGAGTGTTCTCCTCAGTGACCACCAATTTAAGAAGCATTCTTCCTACTGACCACTAATGTAAAGAGCATTCTTCATACTGACCACCAATGTAAGGAACATTCTTCCCACTGACCACCAATGTAAGGGGAACATTCTTCCCACTGACCACCAATGTAAGGAGAACATTCCCCCCACTGACCACAAATGTAAGGGGAACATTCTTCCCACTGACCACCAATGTAAGGGGAACATTCTTCCCACTGACCACCAATGTAAGGGGAACATTCTTCCCACTGACCACCAATGTAAGGGGAACATTCTTCCCCCTGACCACCAATGTAGGGAGTATTCTTCCCACTGACCGCTAATGTAAAGTACATTCTCCCCTCTGATCACCAATGTAAGGAACATTCTTTCTCAGTTAACCATAGATGATTGGATGAAATTTGAGGATAATTACATGCAGTGTTTCTTCTCATCCAAAGGTAATTTACATCAGTCACTGTACATAAACTTGTCTGTAAGCCTACTCCACTGTAATTGTGGCTTTCAATCCAACTTCTATCACACTATCTGGGAATGCATATATATATATATATCTATATCTAGATAGAAAGATAGATATCTATATAGATATATATAGATACTGGTCCAGTATCACTGGCACTGGGCTTCCCACACATACATATCCCCACAGCTTACCTCCTGGGGACTACGTCATGGGTTGTAGGTACCCCAATATACTAAGCGCCTTCTGAAGACACTCCTATTTTATGCCAAAAAGGATTTCCTGCTTATGTGGAAGAATCCCTCTCTCCCAGCCCTAAGAACCTGGAAAATACAGATTGATCAAGTCCCGCCTGTATGTATAGACTCACTTATGAAAATGGAGGCCACCCCCAACTGTTTGATCATACAGTATCTGGGCTCCCTGCTTAGCATTTACATCCATGGTTTTGGGTGGGCCTTAAAGAGGAGTTCCAGTCATTTGTGTGTTTATTAAAAGTCAGCAGCTACAAAAACTGTAGCTGCTGACTTTTAATAAACACACACTTACCTGTCCCATGGTCCAGCGGTGCATTCACCCCAGCTTTTTTATTCCTCTCTCCTCCCTCGGCGGCGCCGGCATCTCTACTATGGGCACCCAGCTGTGACAGCTTGTGGCTTCACAGCCGGGTGCCCACTGCGCATCCACGAGCGGCGCTGCGCTCTGTGATTGGCCCCAAAGTCTTCTGGGACCTGTCCAGTGTCCCAGAAGACTTCGGGAGGGAGGAGGAAGGGGAACTTCTTCTTCCGATCGCCTAAGGCGACAGGAACAGAAGTGCCCGTGGGTACCTATGAAAATCGGGTGCCAGCTCCCCCCTCTTCCCGAAAAGCTCCATTTCACAATCAGGAGCCGGGAAGGAGACCCTAAAGCTTAAGTTCCACTTTTGGGTGGAACTCCGCTTTAAGTAATACTTTTCTTTAGAAACCTTGACATGCTTGTAAATCCTGTGCCATGCATTAAGCCATACTACTTCATTATTTGCCCTGTAATCCCAAAACCTGTATGTGAAACATAATGCTGTGCTATTGCACATTTTAAGCAATAATGAGAGACAGCGGGAGTTTGATTTCTGTTGCAATGTTTTATTTAAAAAATGTAAAGAGCATTCTTCCTGGTGTCCACCAGGGTACCAGCCCTTTACTGACCACCAGTGTAAGAGGGGACTTCTCCACTAACCAGCAATGTAATGGGTCACTTATCCACTGAACGCACTAGTAGAGAGAGAACTACAAGTCTGTGTTTTTTTTTTTCTGTCCATTTTTATAATTTGTTTAATTTTATTGTTATTACTATAAATAATATTGTTTTATATAGAAGCCTTGGGTGTCAAATGTGCTAAGTTCCTTTTTCTTTTATTTATTCTTATATTCACAAGTTACTGTTGATGCTAATGTCTCATGAGCTGTAGATATAATAAATTGTAGTTTCCTGAGGTTTTTTTCAATGATTCCTACATGTCCTACATATTTATTTATCTTCTCCCCCAGGGGACAAAGTGCATGCTGCACTTTGACCTATTTTGATAGGTGCAGTAGTTACAGAACAGCGTGATTGACAGCACACCCACCGCTGTCCGACCACACTGCACTGTAGGAGACGGATAATTATTCTGAGCTGAATCACTTGTCTCGGGCACCAGGCTTTTGCTTAAAACCAGCGCTATCACAAAACAAAAGGAGGGTAAGTGTCAGAGGAAATTGGGGCAGGAACAAATGAGCTCAGTAAAAAAACTGAGCCACATTGAGACTGTTGGCAGGGCAGGACTGTAAAAGAGCTATGTACAGTGGATATAAAAAGTCTACACACCCCCTGTTAAAATGTCAGGTTTCTGTGATGTACAAAAAGGAGACAAAGATAAATCATTTCAGAACTTTTTCACCTTTTAATGTGACCTATAAACTGTACAACTCAGTTGATCAACAAACTGAAATCCTTTAGGTGGAGGGAAGTAAAAATAAGAAGCTAAAATAATATGGTTGCATAAGTGTGCACACCCTTAAACTAATACTTGTAGCACCTTTTGACTTTATTACAGCACTCAGTCTTTTTGGGAATGATTCTATCAGCATGGCACATGTTGACTTGGCAATATTTGCCCACTCTTCTTTGCAAAAACACATTGCGAGGGCATCTCCTGTGCACAACCCTCTTCAGATCACCAAACAGATTTTCAATGGGATTCAGGTCTGGGCTCTGGCTGGGCCATTCCAAAACTTAAATCTTCTTCTGGTGAAGCCATTCCTTTGTTGATTTGGATGTATGCTTTGTGTGGTTGTCGTGCTGAAAGATGAAGTTCCTCTTCATGTTCAGCTTTCTAGCAAAATCCTGAAGGTTTTGTGCCAATATTGACTGGTATTACTGTTCATAATTCCCTCTATCTTGACTAAGGCCCCTGTTCCAGCTGAAGAAAAACAGCCCCAAAGTATGATGCTGCCACCACCATGCTTCACTGTGGGTATGGTGTTCTTTTGGTGATTTACAGTGTTGTTTTTGCACCAAACATATCTTTTAGAATTATGGCCAAAAAGTTCAACCTTGGTTTCATCACACCATAACACATTTTCCACATCCTTTTGGGAGACTTCAGATGTGTTTTTGCAAAATTTAACTGGGCTTGGATGTTTTTATTCCTAAGAAAAGGCCTCTGTCTTGCCACTCTACCCTATAGACCACACCTCTGATGATGTCAGTTGATGACGAAACACGTTAGATGAACCTGACGCTTGATGAAGTAAATAGGCTATTAGCCGTGGCCATCTTTACATGCTTGTTTGGAATGCAGTTTTAACTAGACACTACAATACAGCTTTATACTTTACTTAAACGTTCTTCACTATGGGAGTTTTTCTTCTGTTTGTTTGGTGTCTGGAACTGATCAGATTTTCTATGGTTACCCAGTTGGTCACTCTACAATCTCAGGGCCCATTTTATCTGGTAAGGAGACCCGCTGTGAGCACGGTGGTGTGGTGTGCTTCTCCTGTGCACTAAAGATTGGTATGAGGATCTTTCACCTATTTCTCCATCTTGCAATATATTTACTTTTCCTGAATAAGTTATCGTGTGCAATATAATTTTATTGTTTGCAATTTATAGCACTGCATTTCCAGGCTTTTGTATTTTGAGTATTTGTGATTAACAAATCTTCGCTGGCTGCTATTGGTTTGTTTTGGTTTAGTGGTAGCGCAGATGTTCCGTGGGTTTTATTTGTTTGCACTCTACCCTATAGCCCAGACATATGAAGAATACGGGAGATTGTTGTCACATGTACCACATAGCCAGTACTTGCCAGATATTCCTGCAGCTCCTTTTGGCTGGGTTCACACTTTGATGCGAGAACCCTGCAAATCCACTGCGGGTTCCCGAATCACACCCAACACGCACGGCAGTTCACACTGCCATATGCGAACTGCTGGGGAGTGTCATTATATGTTAACAACTCCCACATTTCAGCTCGCATATCGCACTGCGAAATAACAGTTTGGACATGGATCAGATCGCATATGTGTGAACACACATGCAATCCGATTCTGGTCCGAACAGAAAAAAGGTCCTGTGCGTGTTTGGAACGAATGCAGTGCGATATCAGCCATACTTTCTGACATTGCACTGCACAGACATCGCATGTAATGTGAACAGCAGTGCGCTGCAAATTACATGCGATGTCTGGCATCACACAAGTGTGAACCAGCCCTTAATGTTGCTGTAGGCCTCTTGGCAGCCTTCCTGACCAGGATTCTTCTCGTCTTTTCATCAATTTTGGAGGAACGTCCAGTTCTTGGTAATGTCACTGTTGTGCCATATTTTCTCCACTTGATGATGACTGTCTTCACTGTGTTCCATGGTACAGTAGGTGCCCGCGATATTGTGTCAATCTCGTCGCTTTTATCGGCGAGATTGACACCCTGCGAGCCCCATCGCGGGAGCCAGCGCTGAGCCGCATCGGGAAAGGAAAAATTAGTTTTTTCCTTTCCCAATGAGCGACAAGCATCAATGACATTGAGGCCAGGTTCACACTGGTGCGGGGATCCGACTTGGATCCCCGCCAATACCAGGCACTGTGTTTGGTATGAATCTTGAGGGGGAACTCCATGCCAAATTTTAAATAAAAAAACGGCATACGAAGAAATAGCGTGGGGGTCCCCCCAAAATCAATGAAGATGAATGGAAAAACTTTGCGCATGCTAATTGGAATAAGAAGGTAAGTGATGGCAAGGTCCTAGACAGCTGGCAAGTCAAGATAAGTGACTAGGACCAGTAGGTAACACTATGTTCCCTTTTGAACATAGTGTTACCTTTCCTGTATAAGTGCTTTTGTGATCACTAGTCACTTTGCTGCATGCACCTTATTAGCGATTACGTTGACCTTCCCATCTACTCATAGTAGCGCGAGAGCTTTTCACATTCACCCCCAAAATCAATACCAGACCCTTATCCGAGCACGCAGCCTGGCCGGTCAGGAAAGGGGGTGGGGACGAGCGAGCACCCCCCCTCCTGAGCCGTACCAGGCCGCATGCCCTTAACTTGGGGGGTTGGTGCTTTGGGGAAGGGGGACGCCCTGCGGCCCCCCACCCCAAAGCACCTTGTCCCCATGATGATGAGGACAAGGGCCTCTTCCCGACAACCCTGGCCGATGGTTGTCGGGGTCTGCGGGCGGGGGACTTATCGGAATCCGGGAGCCCTCTTTAATAAGGGGCCCCCAGATCCCGGCCCCCCCCACCCTATGTGAATGAGTATGGGGTACATCGTATAAAAAAAAAACACACTACACAGGTTTTTAAAGTAATTTATTAGATCGCTCCGGTGGTCTTCTTCCAACTTCGGGGGTCTCTTCCGACTCTTTCGTGCTATCCGGTTCTTCTCCCACTCTCTCCGGCCTCTTCTCCCGCTCTCCGGCCTCTTTCCCGCTCTCCGGTTCTTCTTCTGTGCTCCTCCGCTATCTTCTTCCAGCTCTTTTACTAGCGGAGGAGCCCGGTCTCCTTCGTCCTTCTTTCTCTCTTCTTTCTTCTTCCGATGTTGACACAACGCTCTCTCCAGCTGAAATGCCGTGTGCGAGGTGCGCGGTGACTTATATAGGCATGGGGCGGGGTCACCGGGTGATGTTACATGGTGACCCTGCCACTTATGATGTCACAGTCCCGGGGCATGCTTTTTATATCCACTGTATGTCTATATATAAAAGTCATTGCACAGGTATCAATTTGTTTTCAAATCTTACTAGACTGGCATTTCAATAAAGGAATTATGTAAATTGTTTTAATATAAATACAGAGCTCCTCATTGCCTGTACAGCTCAACAATAGGCACACCCACAAATTCAGCTACTGGCCAGGAGGAGCTGACAGATAGGAATGAAAGAAGTAAAGAGTGTATTTTCTATGCAATCCAGTACAGCCAGCATGGTGACCTGACTTTTCTTTATTTGCACCCCCCCTCCTCTTAAACATTTGGCACTTTTTGGGAAGGTACCCACTTCCGGTCAGATCATCTCAGCAATTTGAGCAGAAGTTCGGCCCCCCTCCTTACCCTGCAGCCTTCTGGGATGCATCACAGGCCACAGGCAAATGTTCCCCCACGTGATCTCATCACCTTGAACACACTCAACCTCTTACCAGAAAGTGTTGATCTCTTTTGGCATCAGAAATCAGAAAACGCTCATAGGGGTTTATTTACTAAAGGCAGATCCACTTTGCACTACAAGTGCACTGCAAGCCACCTATGAGAGAAAATGCCATCCTCCAGAACTCCAGCCACCCAGACAGCAAGTGGCTAATAGTACGTGACACACAGTATGAGATATTCAACACAATCCAGGTGCTCCATTCTCCTGAGGACGCTCATTGGTAGCGATACATGTCAGACAGGGCCTAGCCAGTGACATCATCACGCCCGCTGAGAGTGGATGGTGTGGCAGTTTTTACTTTGTGCGATTCTGTCTCCTGAATTGTGTTGAATATCTCATATGTGACATGCTATCTGCCCCTTGTTGTCTGGGTGGCTGCAGTTATGGAGGATCACATTTGCTCCCATAGGTGGCTTCTAAAGGAATACACACTTTGAGTGTTTTCTGATCTCTGATGCCAAAAGAGATCAACATCTTCTGGTAAGAGGCTGAGTGTGTTCAAGCAGAAGAGAAAACATAGAGGAACATTTGTCTTGCATATTGTTTGAACATATCCCTCATGGATTTGACACACAAATATACATATATTTAGCATGCTACGCACATTGTTTTTTTGTTTGAATAGGCACATGCTTATCATATTGTTCTTTGGATATGTGAAATGTCTTGTGTTCACATTTATTGCATTTATTGCAGTGTTCACAGAGATGCGAGTCACATATGCTCTGGGTTATCATGATTGGACATTGATGTGTATCTCATATACATTTTAACTTGTTTGTTTTGTTCTGGGAGTCATCAGATCTCTCTAAGCTGGATTTATCTACAGAGCGATCAGGTATCTCATCCCCTTCACGTCTGCCGCAGTCTGGATCCAAAGTGTCTTCTGCCTAGCATGATGCAGTCACATGAGGACACAGCTAAAAATATCAATCAGAACGGAAAATGTAACTATTAGTGACTCCCCCTCCCTGGCTGCCTCCTTCCTGTTTACCTAACTTCCTATTACCAATTTATCCTCAATAACACAAGTATGCAAAAATCTGTGTTCACTCCGAGCGCGCTGCAGTTTCAAATAGGATAGAAAATGTGTTCAGTTACATTTTTAATGAAACATGACCGTAATAAAATTCTATTACACTCTATATATAGAACACTACACCTCCAACATGATCGGCCAATGGATATAATCGTAATACAATTCTATTATATTCTATATATAGAACATTACACCCACAACATGATCGGCCATTGGATATAATCGTAATACAATTCTATTATATTCTATATATAGAACACTACACTTCCAACATGATCGGCCATTGGATATAATCGTAATACAATTCTATTATATTCTATATATAGAACATTACACCTCCAACATGATCGGCCATTGGATATAA
Source organism: Lithobates sylvaticus (assembly GCA_028564925.1). Classification (NCBI taxonomy): domain Eukaryota; kingdom Metazoa; phylum Chordata; class Amphibia; order Anura; family Ranidae; genus Lithobates; species Lithobates sylvaticus. The sequence goes on from CM053028.1 coordinate 524,161,762, forward strand.
TTGTAATACAATTCTATTACATTTGTAGCGGGGTTCTACCCCTTTTACTGGAAGAGACTACATCTCCCATGATTCCCCAGGCCCCCGGGCTGCTGACTTCCGCCCGGGAGGCTGCTGGGGGAGATTATAAAAAGGAAGAGCGGAGACCGCCTCTTCCTCTTGGGACACTTCCTCTTCAGAGGCCTGACAGGACTGGCCTGCCTCTGCTGACAGAGCGTGTGACGCGGAGACTGCAGCCAGCAGAGACACCTGTGCGGACCGGAGCTGAAGGCCTGAAGCCTGGGCCTTGCAGCCGATGGAGTGAGACTCTCACCCCTCAGAGTCCACAGCAGCGGAGCGGAGACTTCCCCTTACTGTCGGTCGGACGGAGCTGATGACCGGAGTTCAGGGCTGTGACTGAGGAGACCGGACGCCTCCATTGAAGAGACCAGAGCCACCATTAGAGGGACCGGAGCTGAGAACGGTACCCAAGGATTGGTGAGAGAGCCGAGAGGCTCATCCTACATTGACACACAAGTTTTATGCCTACTGAACTGCCTAGGCGCAATTTACCTCAGAGCAGCAATGTTACTTTTTGTGGATTACAAATGACACCATTTAAAGCTACATGTGCACCACCTCTACAGATTTATTGCCGGTGAAGAACACTGTACTACTACAAGGACTGAGCTCTATTGCTAGGGATCAGGCCTGGTCCATTAGGTAGGCGCAGATAGATTTATTGCACCTCAGGGGTGCATAGCAGACGGTCGCCACACTGGGCGCTCCGTTTCCCCATCACCAGTTGTTACATATGTGTGTACATGTTAAAGTGCATATTGCAGGGACCTGCTAAAGTATTGTAAGTCATATGTTCAAACGCATGTTGCTATTTCTTTTCCTTACTGACAAAAGTAAAGCCAGTTATTCTTATTTCAGCAGTCTGCTTGTGAGTTCATACCAATTACACTTAGAGTATAAGCTAAGTTTTATGTGCATAGGGACGTACCCCTTTACTAACTGTGCCAGAGCGGGTAGAGCCAAATTGCCGGGGGTTGGTGGAGCTGTACTCAGGGACCCAAAACAAACCAGCGGCTCTCTTAACTGGGGGTAGCGCTACACGTGGGGGCTCGTAATCCGGGATCCTGAGTCAGCGGGAAAAGCCGCCAGAAGGTGCCGGCATGGACCCGATAGAAGTGGGACGGTGGTCCGCAACATGGGCCGCTGACCCAGCCGCAGCAGCAGTCATTGAACTGCCAGGGATGTGGCAGAGAGAGGCAGTCAAGCAGCTCATAATGTCATTATCCCCATGCCAGAAGTCATGGATAATGGACATGAGAAATGATGCTGGGTACACATACGCCTTAATAGAATGGAAGGAAGAGACTCCAGAGCAGTTCAGGAGCCAAAGCATACAGGCACCGAATGGTCAGGCCTACCGATTGCTGCATGCGCTGCCGCGCAAGGGAGAAGGTTCTCCTATGAAAGCCATTCTATCCCCAAAGAAGGAAGAGCAGAAGGGCGCGGAAAGTCCCGCACCCGCACACACTACTCTTAGTGCAGAACTGTGTGCTGTCCTAGGGGAGATTGTGACTCAGTGCAGAAGAGACCCCGGGGATTACCCAATGTCGGGATACAGGAAACTCTGGATGTTCTCAGGGAGGACACCTGTACCCTCGGGAGAAGAGGGATTTGAAGAGTGGTTAGATGGTGCCACGCAGGCCCTAGAAGAATGGGAGGTCTCAGAAGGCAGAAAGAAGCAAAGGATTGTTGAGAGCCTAAAAGGACCTGCCTTAGAGGCCATACGCAATCTGAAGACAAGTAGAAAGGATTGCACTGCCCAGGACTACATAGACATCCTGGAAGGTGTGTTTGGTGGGACAGAAAAAGTCACAGAACTTACCTATCAACTGGAACACTGTTACCAGAAGACAGGGGAGAAGCTGTCAGAGTACATGGGACGCATAGACAAGATCCTGCATAGGATTATCCTGAAGAAGGGGATAGATCCAGGGAAGGTAGATGAAGCCCGTGCCCAGCAGGTGATGAGGGGAGCCCAACCCTTGGACCCTGTCGCACTAATTCTACGCACCCGGCAGGATGTGAAGAGCCTGGACTACCCTGACCTCATCCGAATGGTCAGAGAAGAAGAGGCCATGTTGGAAGAGAAAAGGGAGAAGCAGGTGATGGGGTCTACAAAGCCTCCAGTGGCCACGGTCAGGTCGGCCTTAACCCCTGAAAGAGACACAGAGGTAGATGCCCTGAAGTTGCAGATGTCCCAGATGATGGAGATACTGACATCTCTAGTGGCGAAAGAGACGCCCAGTCCCAAGAAAGAAACAAGCAGGAAGGAATTGTTTCCAGCTGTTCCAGCACCAGCATCCCCACCTGACTACGGTGAGATGATTTGCTTTAATTGTGGAGGAATTGGTCATATTGCAGCTGTATGTTCCAGTCCCAAGAAGAAGAAGGCAGAAAGCCGCCAGCCGGCGGGAAACGCCAAAGGGCCCCAGTGAAGGAGTCAACCGGGTGCCCATCACCTTCAGTGAGCTCCAAGAAGCACAACAGGAAGAGAAAGCGAGGAGACCAGACCCCTCAGAAGGGGCCCAGGGATCCTCAACCAAGGTGCACTCCAGAGAAAGGGGGCAAGACCCCTCCGGAGAGACACAGCACCCCCAAGCGTGAACTCTTCAAAGTGAGAGATAACAATATCCCTCAACGGGTTCACACTCCCACTAAGAGGGAGAAAATTAATGCATACCAGGCTCAAGAAAGGAGCAAGTGCAAATCAAGTGCTGGTAAAGCAAAGAGTCCAAAGAAGAGGACAGCATCAACTAGGCCCTACCCAGAGGAGCTAGTTGGTCCATCCCCTACTGTACCCATCCAGGTGGAAGGAGTGTACACAAAGGCCCTCCTGGACACTGGAGCACAAGTGACCCTGTTGTACAGGGACTTCTATGACAGATACCTGAGTCATCTGCCAATACAGAAGATAGAGGAGTTGGAGATAAGGGGATTGGGAACTCAGAGTTTCCCCTATGATGGATACTTACCCATCAGATTGACGTTTGACCCATCCGTAGCTGGGAAGTCTGAAGTGTTCGACACCTTAGCAGTGGTGTGTCCCCGCCCACCAGGAACCAGCAAGACGTCCCTGATTATAGGGACGAACACGGACCTAGTCAGAAGGCTTCTGACCCCCCTGGTGAAGAAAGAGAATCTTTCAACTCCCAAGATCCATCCCATGCTGAAGGCAGCCTATCAGCGGTTGGTCCTAGAGCAGAAGACCCCAAGTGAGGGGATAGGAAGGGTATGGAGGCTTGGAAAAGAAGGAGCAGTGTTACAGCCTGGAGAGGTGACCTGCATGAGAGCCACGGTGAAACTTACTTGGGAGCAGCCTGGCCCCTTTGTAATGTTGGAACCCGACCCAATGGAGGGTCACTCAGGTCTGGAAGTGATACCAGAAGTAATCTCATTGAAGGACCTGAAGAAGGCTAGAGGAAGAGTCCCTGTCAGTGTGAGGAACCCCACGGAGAGGCCCGTGGAGATCCCTGCCAGGATGCTTCTGGGACAAGTGAGTCCTGCTGTCCCAGTTGGCTGGTCAGAAGTGAAGGGGACGGGTAAAGGAGAAGATGTTTGGAAGAAACTCTCCATGGAAAACCCAAACCTACCTGGAGCTTGGAAAGAGAGAGCCAAGGCCCAGCTGACCAGATGGGAGAAGATTTTCTCCAAAGATGAGTTTGATGTGGGGTGTGCGAGGAGTGCCACCCATCGAATCCGCATGCAAGAGGACAAGCCATTCAGAGAGAGAGTGAGGCGAGTCCCGCTAGCAGATCTGGAGGATCTGAGGGAGCAGCTTGCGGAATTGAAGAAGACGGGAGTGATTAGGGAGTCCAGAAGCCCCTACGCCTCCCCAATTGTGGTAGTCAGGAAGAAGAATGGGTCATTGAGGCTCTGCATTGACTACAGAACTCTCAACAGGAGGACCATTCCTGACCAGTACACCACGCCAAGGATAGAGGATGCCTTGCAGAGTTTATCTGGAGCTAAGTGGTTCAGCGTGATGGACCTCAAGAGTGGGTATTACCAAATCCCCATGCATCCAGAAGACAGAGAGAAGACTGCCTTCATAACCCCAGTGGGATTCTTTGAGTTCAACAGGATGCCCCAGGGCCTATCTGGAGCTCCTGCTACGTTTCAACGCCTAATGGAAAGGACTGTTGGAGACATGAACCTCATAGAAGTCCTTGTGTATCTGGACGATGTCATTGTCTTTGGAAAGACTTTGGAAGAACATGAAGCCAGGTTGGAGAAAGTACTGAAGAGGCTCAGTGAAGAGGGACTCAAACTTTCTCCAGAGAAGTGTCGGTTCTATCAGTCCTCTGTGAACTATCTGGGACACATAGTGTCTGAAAAGGGAGTGTCTACAGACCCTGAGAAGCTGGAGGCAGTTACTTCGTGGCCAAGGCCCACAACAGTTACAGAACTTCGGTCTTTCTTGGGGTTCTGCTCCTACTACCGCAGGTTTGTGGATGGATTTGCCCGCATTGCCAAACCCCTCAACGAGCTGCTGAAGACAGAAGGAGAGGAAGATGGAATGGGGCCTAGGAGGTCCAGTGAGTCGGTCCAAGACCAGTGGAATTCAAGGTGTGAAGAGGCTTTCAGAACCTTGAAGAGAAGTCTCACCACAGCCCCAGTTTTGGCCTACGCTGATCCCACTAGACCCTATGAGCTACATGTTGATGCCAGCCATGAGGGCCTAGGTGGAGTACTCTACCAGGAGCATGAAGAACAGCTACGACCAGTGGCCTATGTGAGCCGGAGCCTGACCCCCTCCGAGAAGAACTATCCCACCCACAAGTTGGAGTTCTTAGCCCTAAAGTGGGCAGTTGTTGACAAATTGAGAGACTATTTGTATGGGGCCGAGTTTACTGTAAAGACAGATAACAACCCCTTGACCTATCTATTCACCACCGCCAAGCTGGATGCAACTGGACACAGATGGTTGGCGGCGTTGTCTGGATTCAATTTCAGCCTCAAGTACAGACCAGGGGCTGGAAATAGGGATGCAGATGCCCTGTCCCGAAGATCCCATGTCATGGTCGATGACTGGGAAGACTGGACCCAAGTGGCACCAGATGGAGTGCGAGCCCTTTGTCAGGGGGCTGAACTCCAAGCCAGAGGAGGATCCAGAGCTGAAGAGATAGGAGTTACCACAGTGGGAGTCCCAAAGTGTTACTGTGGGGTAACTCAACTAGCAGAAGAGTGCCTACCGAAGCTGTCCAAGAAGGAGCTGAGGTGTGACCAATTGGAAGACCCCATGGGGAGATTGGTCCTGGAAGCCCTGGAAGACAAGAGTCCAGAGGGACTTCGCCTTCACCCTTCTAAAGAAGCTCGCCTACTGAGGAGAGAGTTGGACAAGTTACAGGTGCATCAGGGGGTAGTCTACCGAAGGGGCCCCTCTGATGGCCCAGAAGACAAGTGGCAGTTGTTTCTCCCAGAGAAGCATCGAGAGACTGTGCTGATTGCCTTACATGACCAGCATGGTCACTTGGGAGCAGAGAGAACCTTCCAACTTGTCAGAGACCGGTTTTATTGGCCCTGCATGAGGGCCGAAGTGGAGGAGTATTGCCATTCCTGTGCAAGATGCATTCAGAGAAAGACTTTACCCCATCAAGCTGCCCCAATGGGCCACCTACAGAGTGAAGGCCCAATGGATCTGGTATGCATTGATTTTCTCTGCCTTGAACCCGATTTGAGCGGATTGGGAAATGTTCTGGTGGTAACCGACCATTTCACTCGTTATGCTCAGGCTTTCCCAACCAAGGACCAGAAGGCCTCTACAGTGGCCAAGGTACTTTTGGAGAAGTATTTTGTTCACTATGGACTGCCACAGAGAATCCATTCAGACCAAGGAAGGGACTTTGAGAGTCGCCTGATCAGGAAGCTACTAGATTCTCTGGGAGTAGAGAAGACTAGAACCACACCATATCACCCTCAAGGTGATGCCCAGCCTGAAAGGTTCAACAGGACCCTATTGAACATGTTGGGAACTTTGGAAACAGAAGAAGCAACACTGGAGTCAACACATATCAGCTCTGGTGCATGCCTACAATTGCACCACAAGTGATGTGACAGGTTTCTCTCCTTACCGGCTTATGTTTGGGAGAGAAGCAAGATTGCCAGTGGATTTGGCCTTCGGCATTTCTTTGGACCATGCCTCTGCTGCCTCCCACAAAGGATATGTGGACAGACTGAGGCACAGTTTGAAGATAGCTTATGAGAAAGCTCAAGCGGCCTCTAACCAGAGGGGGGCCCGAAACAAGAGGAACTTTGATTTGAAAGTTAGAGTACAGGACCTACAGCCTGGGGACCGTGTACTGTTACGCAATCTAGGGATCCCTGGAAAGCACAAGATTGCTGATAGATGGAGATCAGAGCCATATATCGTCTGTAGAAAACTTCTAGGATTGCCTGTCTACAAGTTGAAGCCAGAAGGAAGGTTGGGGCCTTTGAAGACCTGGCATAGGAATCACTTGCTCCCACTCACTGAAGCAGTCAGAATGCCTCCAGTAAGAGATGTACCTGAATCTGTTTCCATTCTGGATACCCCCAGGCCTAATACTAGGTCTCAGACATCCCAAGCTAGGGGTGGACAGGACCCCCAACCTGAAGAAGAAAGAGGAGAACTTGAATGGCTATGGCCTTCCTCAACCCCAGGAAATTCTGCCATAGATCTTCCACCTACTGAAGATATGGAAGATGACACATTGAACCCAGAAGCCACAGAGTTTGTGCCATTCAGTGATGTGCCTGAGTGCTGGGAAGATATCCCTGGTCTCTACCCAGAACAAGAAGAAGATGTTCCAGAACCAGAGATGTTGCCAGAATGTGTTCCTGAAGAAGTTCCAAGAGAACAGAGAGCTCGCAGGAGTGTGAAGCCTCCCAAGAAGTTAACTTACCCCAAGATGGGAGAAAGTTCAGAGGACTCTGTTACTACAGCAAGGAGAAGTGCTGAAAGCCCTGACCCTTCCGCTGTTCATTTGGTGGAGGGCAACCCCAGCTCACTCTCTGGCACAGTTGAGCAGGTCACCCACACTGAAGTGACCTGTAGACAGGACAGCTCCCCATCTTATGCCAATTGGTGGGAGGCTCCTCTGTCCAAATTATGTGAAAATGTTGTTCCCGAGAAAGTTTGTAGTTTGAACACTGTCTTTGGGGACCAAAGATTCAAAGTGGGGGGAGTGTGTAGCGGGGTTCTACCCCTTTTACTGGAAGAGACTACATCTCCCATGATTCCCCAGGCCCCCGGGCTGCTGACTTCCGCCCGGGAGGCTGCTGGGGGAGATTATAAAAAGGAAGAGCGGAGACCGCCTCTTCCTCTTGGGACACTTCCTCTTCAGAGGCCTGACAGGACTGGCCTGCCTCTGCTGACAGAGCGTGTGACGCGGAGACTGCAGCCAGCAGAGACACCTGTGCGGACCGGAGCTGAAGGCCTGAAGCCTGGGCCTTGCAGCCGATGGAGTGAGACTCTCACCCCTCAGAGTCCACAGCAGCGGAGCGGAGACTTCCCCTTACTGTCGGTCGGACGGAGCTGATGACCGGAGTTCAGGGCTGTGACTGAGGAGACCGGACGCCTCCATTGAAGAGACCAGAGCCACCATTAGAGGGACCGGAGCTGAGAACGGTACCCAAGGATTGGTGAGAGAGCCGAGAGGCTCATCCTACATTGACACACAAGTTTTATGCCTACTGAACTGCCTAGGCGCAATTTACCTCAGAGCAGCAATGTTACTTTTTGTGGATTACAAATGACACCATTTAAAGCTACATGTGCACCACCTCTACAGATTTATTGCCGGTGAAGAACACTGTACTACTACAAGGACTAAGCTCTATTGCTAGGGATCAGGCCTGGTCCATTAGGTAGGCGCAGATAGATTTATTGCACCTCAGGGGTGCATAGCAGACGGTCGCCACACTGGGCGCTCCGTTTCCCCATCACCAGTTGTTACATATGTGTGTACATGTTAAAGTGCATATTGCAGGGACCTGCTAAAGTATTGTAAGTCATATGTTCAAACGCATGTTGCTATTTCTTTTCCTTACTGACAAAAGTAAAGCCAGTTATTCTTATTTCAGCAGTCTGCTTGTGAGTTCATACCAATTACACTTAGAGTATAAGCTAAGTTTTATGTGCATAGGGACGTACCCCTTTACTAACTGTGCCAGAGCGGGTAGAGCCAAATTGCCGGGGGTTGGTGGAGCTGTACTCAGGGACCCAAAACAAACCAGCGGCTCTCTTAACTGGGGGTAGCGCTACACATTCTATATATAGAACATTACACCCTTAACATGATCGACCACTGGATTATACTACAATTATTTTACACTCTATACATAGAACACTACACCTCTAACATGACTATATATATATAGAGAGAGAGAGAGAGAGAGAGAGAGAGAGAGAGAGAGAGAGAGAGAGAGAGAGAGAGAGAACACTACACCCCCAACATTATCAATTATTGGATATTATCATAATACAATTCTATTACACTCATTATATAGAAAAGTACACCCCCAACATGATCGACCACTGGATATGATTATACTACAATTATTTTACACTCTATACATAGAACAATACACCTCTAACATGACTATGTATATATATATATATATATATATATATATATATATATATATATATATATATATATATTATATAGAGAGAGAGAGAACACTACACCCCCAACATTATCAATTATTGGATATTATCATAATACAATTCTATTAAACTCATTATATAGAACAGTACACCCCCAACATGACTGGCCACTGGGCATCATCATAATACAATTCTATTACACTCTATATATAGAACACTAGACCCCCAATATTGTCAATTATTCCATATGGTCATAATACAATTTTATCACAATATACAGTGGTGTGAAAAAGTGTTTGCCCCCTTCCTCATTTCCTGTTCCTTTGCATGTTTGTCACACTTAAGTGTTTCGGAACATCAAACCAATTTAAACAATAGTCAAGGACAACACAAGTAAACACAAAATGCAATTTGTAAATGAAGGTGTTTATTATTAAAGGTGAAAAAAAATCCAAACCATCATGGCCCTGTGTGAAAAAGTGATTGCCCCCTAAACCTAATAACTGGTTGGGCCACCCTTAGCAGCAACAACTGCAACCAAGCGTTTGCGATAACGTGCAATGAGGCTTTTACAGCGTCCTGGAGGAATTTTGGCCCACTCATCTTTGCAGAATTGTCCTAATTCAGTTACATTAGAGGGTTTTCGAGCATGAACGGCCTTTTTAAGGTCATACCACAACATCTCAATAGGATTCAGGTCAGGACTTTGGCTAGGCCACTCCAAAGTCTTCATTTTGTTTTTCTTCAGCCATTCGGTGGTGGACTTGCTGGTGTGTTTAGGATCATTGTCCTGCTGCAGAACCCAAGTTCGTTTCAGCTTGAGTACATGAACAGATGGTCGGACATTCTCCTTCAGGATCTCTTGGTAGACAGCAGAATTCATAGTTCCTTTTATCACGGCAAGTCTTCCAGGTCCTGAAGCAGCAAAACAGCCCCAGACCATCACACTACCACCACCATATTTTACTGTTGGTATAATGTTCTTTTTCTGAAATGCAGTGTTCCTTCTACGCCAGATATACTTGGACACACACCTTCCAAAGAGTTCCACTTTTGTCTCATCGGTCCACAGAATGTTGTCCCAAAAGTCTTGGGGATCATCAAGATGTGTTGTGGAGAAATTGAGACGAGCTTTGATGTTCTTTTTGCTCAGCAGTGGTTTTCTCCTTGGAACTCTGCCATGCAGGCCATTTTTGCCCAGTCTTTTCCTGATGGTGGAGGCATGAACGCTGACCTTAACTGAGGCAAGTGAGGCCTGCAGTTCCTTGGACGTTGTTGTGGGGTCTTTTGTGACCTCTTGGATGAGTCGTCGCTGCGCTCTTGGGGTAATTTTGGGCGGCCGGCCACTCCTGGGAAGGTTCACCACTGTTCCATGTCTTCGCCATTTGTGGATAATGGCTCTCACTGTGGTTCGCTGGATTCCCAAAGCTTTGGAAATGGCTTTATAACCCTTTCCAGACTGATAGATCTCAATTACCTTCTTTCTCAATTGTTCCTGAATTTCTTTGGGTCTCGGCATGATGTGTAGCTTTTAAGGATCTTCTGGTGGACCTTACTGTGTCAAGCAGCTCCTATTTAAGTGATGCCTTGATTGTGAACAGGTGTGGCAATAATCAGGCCTGGGTGTGGCTAGAGAAATTGAACTCAGGTGTGGACAACCACAGTTATAGTATGTTTTAACAAGGGGGGCAATCACTTTTTCACACAGGGCCATGATGGTTTGGATTTTTTTTCACCTTTAATAATAAACACCTTCATTTACAAATTGCATTTTGTGTTTACTTGTGTTGTCCTTGACTATTGTTTAAATTGGTTTGATGTTCCGAAACACTTAAGTGTGACAAACATGCAAAGGAACAGGAAATGAGGAAGGGGGCAAACACTTTTTCACACCACTGTATATATATATATATATATATATATATAATATATATAGAACACTGCACCCCCAACATGATCAATTATTGGATATGATCATGATACAATTATTTTACACTCATTAATAATTATATAGAACACTACTCCCCCAACATGATCGACCACTGTGCATCATCCCAATACAATTTTCTTACACTATATATGTATATATATATACTCTATATACACTGCTCAAAAAAATTAATACTTTAAAAACACATCAGATCTCAATGGGGAAAAATATCATGCTGGATATCTATACTGATATGGACTGGGTAATGTGTTGGGAATGAAAGGTTTCCACATTGTTTCATGGAAATGAAAATTATCCACCTACAGAGGCCTGACTTCAAAAGACACCCAAATATCAAAGTGAAAAAATGATGCAGCAAGCTAGTCCATTTTGCTGAAAATTCATTGCAGCAACTCAAAATGGTAGTTTGTGTGGCCCCCCACGGGCTTGTATGCATGCCCGACAACGTCAGAGCATGCTCCTAATGAGACGACGGATGGTGTCCTGGGGTATTTCCTCCACTGAGCTCCTGAACAGACTGAGGTGCAACCTGGCAGCATTGGATGGACTTAAATATAATGTCCCAGAGATGTTCTATCGGATTTAGGTCAGGCAAGCGTGGGAGCCATTCAGTGGTGTTAATTCCTTCATCTTCCAGGTACTGGCTGCATGCTCTCGCCACATGAGGCCGGGCATTGTCGTGCACCAGGAGGAACCCAGGACCCACTGTACCAGCGTAGGGTCTGACAATGGGTCCAAGGATATTATCCCAATACCTAATGGCAGTCAGGGTGCCTTATCTAGCCTGTAGAGGTCTGTGTGTCCCTCCATGTATATGCCTCCCCAGACCATCACTGACCCACCAAAAAAACGGTCATGCTGAACCATGTTACAGGCAGCATAACATTCTCCATGGCTTCTCCGGACCCTTTCATGTCTGTCACATGTGCTCAGAGTTCTGGTGTCAATTCTGGTGTTCAGTGTCAAATGCCAATCGAGCTCCACGGTGTCGGGCAGTGAGAACAGGGCCCACTAGAGGACATCGGGCTCTCACGCCACTCTCATGAATTCTGTTTCTGATTGTTTGGTCAGAGACATTGACACCAGTGGCCTGCTGGAGGTCATTTTGTAGGGCTTTGGCAGTGCTCATGCTGTTCCTCCTTGCACAAAGGAGCAGATACCGGTCTTGCTGATGGGTTAAAGACCTTCTACAGCCCTGTCCAGCTTTCCTAGTTCCTAGAGTAACTGCATGTCTCCTGGAATCTCCTCCATGCTCTTGAGACTGTGCTGGGAGACAAAACAAACCTTCTGGCAATGGCACATATTGATGTGCTATCCTGGAGGAGTTGAACTGCCTGTGCAACCTCTATAGGGTCCAGGTATCGCCTTATGCTACCAGTAGTCACACTGACCCTAGCCAAATCCCAAACTAGTAAAAAAACAGTCAGAAAAGATGAGTATGGAAAAAAGATGTCAGTGGGCTCCACCTGTAAAACCATTCCTGTTTTGGAGGTCATCTCATTGTTGCCCATCTAGTGCACCCATTGTTAATTTCATGAACACCAAAGCAGCTGCAACTAATTAACAACCCCCTCTGCTACTGACCAGATCAATATCCCAGGAGTTTAATTGACTTGATGCTATACTCTGATTGAAAATTGTTCCTTTCATTTTTTTGAGCATTGTGTGTGTATATATATATATATATATATATATATATATATATATATATATATATATAATGTATACACCTCCAACATAACTGTCCACTGAACGTTATCGTAATACAGTTCTATTACACTCTATACAGAGAAGGCTACCAACATGATCAACCATCAGATATGATCATATTACAATTCTGTTACACTATATACATACAGTACACCTACACTTCCATCATGACTGACCACTGGATATGATCATAATACAATTCTGTTTGACTATACATATTGGGGGAGATTTATTAAAACTGGTCCACACACAAACTGGTGCAGCTTTGCATATAAACCAGTCAGCTTCTACTGAGGTTTTCAGAGCTGAACACGGTAGTGGACACCTTTGGGATGAATTGGAACGTGGATTGTGAGCCAGGTCTTCTCATTCAACCTCAGTACCTAACCTCACAAATGCTTTTTTGGTTGAAGGGGCGTAAATTCCCATAGGCACACTCCAAAATCTTGTGCAACGCCTTCCTAGAACAGTGGAGGTTGTTATAACCACAAAGGGAAGGGGAAGGGTGGGTTAGCAACGCCCATGGTTTTGGAATGGGATGTCCAACAAATTTATATAGGCATGGTGTCCACAAACTTTTGGCCCTATAGCATATTTCATGTTTTTGTAGCTGCTTTTTGTCTCGTTGGGGAGATTTTCGATTATCTGTCAGTAAAAACATTTTTGATAAGATGGGAAGAAGAAAAAAAAAAAACATTCAAAGGCTGCATAGGCAGCAATAAAAATCATCCAGATTTTCGTCTCACTAATAACAGGAGGTATGTTACTGTCCAGATCAGCAGGTGAAAACAGAGGGAAAAAAGGCTAAAGAAAGGAAAACTGATGCAGCCACCACATCTAATGATTGGTAGGCTGCATTATAATACAATTTTGGTTTTGGGTTTAATGCCACTTTGAATCTTAGCATTTTGTTATGTCATCCAGATCTGTTCAATAATCCTGCATGAAACACGAAAGGAGCTTCCTGTAATCAGTGCCAGATTTATAGGGGGGCAAAGGGGGCAATTGCCCTGGGAGCCTGACCGAAGCGGCTCCCCTGTATACAATAATTATATAAAATAAAAAAATAAAATAATAACATAATATAAAATATATATTTATAAAAAATTACTTTAATAAATGTATCTTGGGAAGTAAGGTTTTGCCAGCCATTATCTGTAAAAGTTTTTACTCTGAACTGGTATATTGTATTGTTTTTCAAAAACAAATTTTGGCAGCTAAATGGAACCACACACAGCGCTATGACTGCATGTATGTGTGCACGCGTTACCTCAGAACGACATTGGGTCATGCATCTTAAAAATGTGTTACTGTCACTGAGATTGTAAACAGACTCTATGTATGAGGGGCCCCCAGAACCTAAAGTGTTCTGGGCCCCCCAGGGTGTAAATCTGGCCCTACCTGTAATAAAGACCGGTCACTGCAGCTCACTCCCCTTGTGCAGGCTGACTGGTCTTGTTTCCGCCCCCTCCTGTAGTTTTCTGCAGGCAGTCTGTAGTGGGTGGAGCCTACTGGGTCCCTCCCACAGCTCTGCTCTCTGCACAGGCTATGTACAGCACAGTGATGATGTCACTGCTAGTTTACAAGGTAATCTCTGGGCTTGCAAGACATTTAGTACACAAAAGGGATTTTTTCATCCATTGTGGCTGTCGAGAAATATATTTATATGATTTTTTTTTTTCCTTCAAGTTCCTCTTTAAGGTAAACTAAGAGGCTTTACACCTTTATCTCGTCCGCATCTTTCCTGCACAGTATTAGCCTTTGCCTTTTGGACCGGGGAGTTCTGTTACACAGCTTTCTGTTGTTCCCTCTTAGGCCCATGTGACACACAAGGCAGGAACTGGGTAATTCAGATCTGTAGAGTGGAGTTTAATGTAATGCCCTCGAGGATTTCTTGTTACATAGTAAAACTGGAACACAGAGACCAATGTTTAAGATTTAATGTTTTTTTCCCCCCATAAAGTGCATGTGAATGGAACATTCCAGAGCGCTTTCCAGGGGTTAACTGTGTCCCGGCCAGTGAGTCTGGATCACGCATCGTCTTGTGTTCGTGACTGTGAGCACCGAGGGGTTAATAGTGTTGGCCTGGCAGAGGCAGTTTAAATTTTAGTTGAGATAATTGCACCATGTCTGAGATAATTCAGCTTGGCCCACATCTCCGTGATGTCATTGCTCTTGCCTCTCATGGCCTGTTCCCAGCATTAATTTCCCTCATATACCGCTGGCAGCTATGCCCCATCCCACCTCACCGCTCACACATTTCGGGTCAGGAGAATAGACGGGACACTTGATCCACTCTTCAGGTTTTATTATTTCTTCGTGTCTGGATCATGAGTTGGTGCTTTGCTATGAAAAGTGATCCAATAAAATCTTGGCTGGTTACTAAAACTGCTGAGTTTGCGATATCAACTCCGTTTCACAGAAGCTCAGCTATTCTACTGCATTTTTTTAGGAAGAAATGCCGAGGGGGATTTATCAAAACTGGAGCAGCTGTGCATGACCACCAATCAGCATCTATCTTTCATTTTCAAAGTTTAAATGAACAAGCTAAAGATAGAAACTGATTGGTTGCCATGTACAGCTGCTCTAGATTCAGGCTTCTTCAACTTAAAAAAATTCCGCCTCCCCCCCATACTTGAGGATTCTAAAAGTGAACCTGTCATACTAGTTTACAAATTATGTCACCAAAAAGCAGGGACCATAAGTAGCCCACAGATATTTCATAGTCTGTTTTCACTGTGCCCTGGGAGGTTGCCAATTCCACTGTCTAGGTAAGTATCCAAAATTTCAGACTTGGAGCTCTGCCCCACTCCTCGGACATACCATAAACTAATGACGGAACACCAATGGCTAATAATGATAAATTCATTGGAATGTGGACTCTTCTAGGCGTGTGACAGAGGCAGAGATCGAAGGCGGAGTCTGAGTGATCTCTTTCTGCCTTATTCTCAATTTCCTCTTTCTTTTTCTCTCCTTTATGTGCCCCCATCTCTTCTCTCTCCATATCCCTCTACCCCTTTTCCTCTCTCTCCCCCTTTTTATCTATCTCTCTCTTCCTCTCCCTCGCTCTCTTTCTATCTCCCCCACTTTATGCTCTCCCCCCCTTTTCTGTCTCTCTCTTAATCTCTTCTTCTCTCCCCCACCTTTTCATCTCTCCCTGTCTCTGCACCCCCCACTTTGCTTTTTTTCTGTCTCCCCCTTTCTTTCTCTATCTCCCCCCACTTTCCTGTCTCTCTTACACTCTACCCTTCCTCGCCCCCCCTTATCTCTCTCTCCCACCTTTCTTCTCTCTCTTTCCATTTCTCTATCTCTCCTCCCTGTTGCTCTCTCTCTCTTTCCTCCCTCTCCCTCTTTTTCCTCTCTCTCTCTCTCCCCCCCCTTTCCTCACCCCTCCCTTTTCTCTCTCTCTCCCCCTTTCCCCTGTCTCTCTGTCCTCTCTCTCTTTCCCCTGCCCCCTTTCTCTCTACCCCCTCTCTCCTCCTCTTTCCCCCTTTTTTTCCTCTCTCTCTCCCCTCGCTTTTCATCTCTCTCCACACCCCTTTTTCCCTCTCTCTTTTACTCTCTCTCTCTCTTTCTGTTCACCCCCCCCCACCTTACTTCTCCCTTCTCTGTACTCTCTCTCTCTCTTTCCTTTTCACTCCAGTCCCTACATCTCTCTCTATATCTCAGTTTTTCTCTCTCTTTTACTATAGACCCTTTCTCTTCTCTGCTTTTTCTCTGGCTTTTTTCTTTTTTTGCTCTGTGCTGGATTCTTCTTAGATGGATTGGATGCCTCTGGCATTCAGTACCAGCTCGTACAACAGCCAGAATTTTTGGTAAAAAAAAAAAAAAAAAAAAAAGAAAAAATATAGGGCCAAACATCTGTTGTGGTGATTTCTAGGAATAGACTCACTGAACCTTTTGTGGGGATTGAAGAATCCTGTATCTCTTCCAACTAGGATCATCTTGATGTGCGCTGATAACTGTGCACATTTATCTAGAGGTTGAAACAAACTGGCCTTCTAGCTGGCTCGATACCTGTACAGATACACAGCTTGTCCTGCATCTGATCCAGTCTGGATTCCATGCAAGAAAAGTCAAATAATATTTTCCCTTCTAAATATTTCAAATTCTTTAAAGGAACATCAGTCATATATACATTGTTAGACAGGTTATACAAAGATATATATATATATATATATATATATATATATATATATATATATATATATATATATATATTTTATTTATTTATATATTATATATATATATATATATATATATATATATATATATATATATATATATATATATATATATATATACATACATATACCAAATCCACACAATAAAATAAAGAAAAAAAATTATGTAAAGAGGGAGGCGAAAATGTGACACATTTTTCCTGTCCTGTGAACACCCCCGAACAGCCGGGTTAATTTGTGTTTTAAGTTTAAAGTTTTAATGCAAATTTTTTTTTTTCTTAGAAGGGTGTCTCATTTTTAATCTGTTGTGTCCACCATATCCAACTCTTGTAAAAAAAGACATTTCATATAATTGCAATTTTTTATGATAAAGAATCCCTTCCATACACATGTTTTTCTATATGTAGCGCTACCCCCGAAGGAGCAGCTTAAGTATGTTTTGGTTCCGTACTCTGCCTCTCAATCCCGAGAACAGTCTCAGGCCCTCTGGTCCACCTAGCAATAGTATAAATGCAAGGACCAATGAAAAAAAAAACATTATGATAAAACACAGAAATCGTCTTTACTGTAAGATTTCTGTGGAAAAGCAACAGACAGTAACAGTATATTTATCAAATGAATTAACTGGGGAGCAATAACTGAGATCAAGAGCAATATAACGCAATATGTTATATCAGGCTGCTTTCAGGGGATTCCACAACGGCAAATAACCCCAAGAGCAGAGGCAAACACTTTAATAGCAATAAATCACGATATGGCAATCTATAACGAATTGGTTACCTCAAATTGTCTCTATGAGTCCAGGCAGGAGGTGAGCAGAAGAATGACCTTCTCTTATGTCAGGTGTCTCTCTTCTGTCCCCTGACACCACAGTTCCAACGAAAAACACTGTACCCAATTCAGTGTTCAGGGGCATAACTCCTAAATCAGACTACCCCATACACACACTACATATACAGAGCCCTGAGTAAGATAAGAAATGGGGGAAATCTCTCCACATCCTATTTGATGGGTATAAGATAGGAAGTGATGGAAATCCCTCCCATACTAATGGAAATGTTATCAGAACCAGGTCACACCACACCACCACACCCTATTTTATGAGTATCAGAACAGGAAGTCCGAGAAATCTTTCCACATCCTATTTGATGGGTACCAGAACAGAAAGTGATGGAAATCTCTCCACATTCTTTTTCTGATGGGTATAAAAATAGAACAGGAAGTCAGAGAAATCTTTCCACATCCTATTTGATGGGTATCAAAACAGGAAGTGATGGAAATCTATCCACATTCTTTTTCTAAAGGTAATCTAGTAATCTAATTGAACAGGAAGTTGGAGAAATCGTTCCACATCCTATTTGATGGGTATCAGAATGGGAAATAATGGCAGTCTCTTCACATCGCATTTGATGGGCATCAGAACAGGAAGTGATGGAAATCAATCCACATCCTTTTTGATGGGTATCTGAACGAACATGAAGTCAGAGAAATATCTACACATCTTATTTGATTAGTATCAGATCAGGAAGTGATGGAAATCTCTCCACATTCTTTTTTAATTGGTTATCGGATATTACAGGAAGTCAGAGAAATCTCTCTACATCCTATTTGGTGGGTATCAGAACAGGAAGTGATGGAAATCTCTCCACATCCTTTTTTTTATGATTATCGGATATTGCAGGAAGTCAGAAAAATCTCTCTACATCCTATTTGATGGGTATCAGAACAGGAAGTTTCATAGTTTCATAGTTAGTAAGGTTGAATAAAGACACCAGTCCATCCAGTTCAACCTGAGTGAGTGTCTACAATTGTCGCTATCCCTGTACATTAAAGTGATAGAAATCTCTCAACATTCTTTTTTGAAGGGTATCCGATAGAACAGCAAGTCAGAGAAATCTCTCCACATCCTTTTTCTGATGGGTATCAAATAGAACAGGAAGTCAGAGAAATCTTTCCACATCCTATTTGATGGGTATCAAAACAGGAAGTGATGGAAATCTCTCCACATTCTTTTTCTAAAGGTTATCTAATTGAACAGGAAGTCGGAGAAATCTTTCCACATACTATTTGATGAGTATCAAAACAGGAAGTGATGGCAGTCTCTCCAAATCGCATTTGATGGGCATCAGAACAGGAAGTGATGGAAATCAATCCACATCCTTTTTGATGGGTATCTGCGCGAACATGAAGTCAGAGAAATCTCTCTACATCCTATTTGATGGGTATCAGAACAGGAAGTGATAGAAATCTCTCCACATTATTTTTTGAAGGGTATCCGATAGAACAGCAATCAGAGAAATCTCTCCACATCCTGTTTGATGGGTATCAGATAGAACATAAAGTCAGGGAAATATCCCCACATCCTATTTGACGGGTATCTCATAGAACAGGAAGTGAGGGAAGTCTATCCACAGGTTTCATATAGAACTGGAAGTCAGAAAAATCTCTTATTTGATGGGTATGAGAACAGCAAGTGATGGAAATTGCTTGACTTTTTTTTTGTTAATTATCAGATGCAAAAGGAAGTCAAAGAAATCTCCCCACATCCTATTTGTTGGGTATCAGAACAGATAGTCAGGGAAATCTATCCACTTCACTTCAAGTGTATCATATAAACCAGGAAGTTAGAGAAACCTGTCTACCTCCTATTTGATGGGTATCAAAAAGAACAGGAAGTAAGGGTAAAACTCTCCATTAATGCTATAAAAACAGCTAATGCACTTTGGGAGTTCCAGGGCGGGCCTTCATCATGGCTTAATAATACTTAAAGAAAAGTCTGTAGATGGCACTTTTCCTCTCTTTCTCTCTGGGCAGTCACTGTGCACAAAGAAAGAGCTTCATTGTTAGAAATAATTACATTGTGTAAAAAATATACAGTGTAAATACATTTGAAATAATGAGATTAAAAACTGTTACATGTAAAAAAAAAAAAAAACGTTCTTTTCCGTTTGCAGCCTATATTAAAACATGAGCAGGGCATTTATTAAAACCGTATTCCCAATGAATGCCATATGAGTTCTTAATACAATTATATAGATAGGCAAATTAGAGTTATTGCAAAGTTAATTGGTACTGCTAAATTTGGTCTGGCTGTCTACACCATAGATGCTCAACCTGTGACCCTCCAGCTGTTGCGGAACTGCAAGACCCATCATGCCTTTGCCTTTGGGAGCCATGTTTTTATTTGTCAGCCTTGCAATGCCTCATGGGACTTGTAGTTCCACAACAGCTGGAGGGCCACAGGTTGAGCGCCCATGGTCTACACCATATGGTCAAAATTTTTATTACACTGACAATCACGCCTATATGAGGGTATATCAGGGAATGCATTTTGCATACCATCATAAAGACTGCTGAGATTCGTTAGTCCTTGCAGAGAATGTTTTTTGTTTTTTTTTTTTTTCAGGTTAGGTTATTCCAACAAACTGCTTGACTACACAATATGGCCAAATGTTTGTGGACATTTCTTTGAGCTTGTTGGACGTTCCATTCCATAACCGTGGCCATTCGTTTAGAGTTGGCCCCCCTTTGCTACTGTAACAGCCTCCACTCTGCTGGGAAGACTTTACACAAGGTTCTGGAGTGTGTCTGTGTGAATATGTGCCCATTTAGCCAAAGAGCTGATGTGTGATGACACATCTAGGTTGGCGATTGATATCCCACCGTCGCTTTTTTCACCTTTCTTGAGCTGAGCGTAGACGGTCCAGTGAGTCGGTACATGGGTAGAAAAGGAAAACGCATCTCCCCATCAGGGGTACGAACCCCGGTCTCCTGCGTGACAGGCGGGGATACTCTCCACTATACTAACGAGGACCACTTGGTTGCTAGCGCTATCGTCGCATTCCTTGAGTTGAGCGTAGCCGGTGAAGTGTGTCAAAAATGAAAGTAGGGTCGAAGTCGGGCTCTGTACAGGCTGCTCAAGTTCCTCCACATTAAACTCATCAAACCATTTCTTTATGGAGCTGGCATTGTACTCACGGGCACAGTCATAGTGGAATAGAACAGAAAGAGGCATTCCCCAAACTGGTACCAACAGATTAGAAGAGCACACTTGTCTAAAATGTCTTTGTATGTTGTATCATTAACAGCATCCTTCACTGGAAACACCCTAAAGCCGATCTACATGTTTCAGTGAACTTTAAAGGCTAAGTTCATCCTTTAAAAAAAAATAAAAAAATATGCACATTTTTTGGGGAATCAGTAAAGCATTGCACCTGCAATTTTGAGTACAGTGTCAGGTTTTTGCATACTGTCAGTACACTGTCTACCCATACCTCTGAAATGGGCAGGCAGTTACTGAAGTCCAGCAAGCTCAATGGACTGAGAGCTCTCACCAGCACCCTCACAGTTCTTTGAGAACTATAAGCCATATAGCCATATATGCTACAACGATAGTTGTAGCACATTCATTCACAGCACTCTGTGAATAAAAGGCGCAACCTTGTGAGTGGAGCTCTGCACGACCATGCTGTTTTCAAATTGTGACATTGAGTGTGGGGAGAAGATCCCAGCCCGCTGTCACAAGGAGGGGACGGATCAGGGGGTGAGGATGAAGGATACAATTTACACTCACCGCTTGGAAGGAAACCATCGGGCCTTCAGGAAAAAACTCAAGACCCACCTCTTCTAAGAAGGAATCAACGCAGGTCGGATCAATCGCCTCGAGGCGATTCAGTTCGCAATTGCAGCGCTATACAAGTCATTCATTCATTCACACTCTAAATATGGATGTAACATGTTGAGAAAGGTGAACTCATCCTTTAAATACGGTAGTTAGTTTGGGCCAAGCTGGTCAAAACAAACGATTTACTCCACGGATGCATTTGCTCTATGTGCTGTATAAACTGTATGCAACCTCAGCTAAGTAAAGCTCCCGGAACAAAACTGAGTCGGGCTGAGTGCTGCTTCTATGAATAAATACAAAACTTCATCTAATTGGCTGAGGTGCAGAGGCGGGTGGATGATGTCATGATCTCCACCTCAGCCTATCAGAAGAAGCTTTGAATTCATCCATAGAATGCAAAGTTCCCTGTGAATGGCACTGCTCAGCATTACTCGATTATGTTTCAGGAGCAGAACGGGAAGTCTCCGTTCTGCTGCCAGAACACAGGACTGTATATTGTATATAGCTAAGGATACATACAGTTTATACAGCGCACATAACTGCTGCATCTGTTAGTGCAGAGAATAGTTTGTCCAAATGAGCTTTATAGGATAAGTTCACCAGGGCTCAAGTCCTGCGGGAACGCATTGGAACGGAGTTCCTGTACTTTTTCCACAACAGGAACTCAGTTCCCTTTAGCAGCTGTGTCCTGCAAGACTTTGAAGTATGCGAGCTGTGTGGCAGGTGCTAGACCAGCAGCCGCCGAAACAGCTCACAATAGTAAGTGCCATTCAGTCATTGCCAGTAGGGGGCCCCATGACAGCTTCCGTTTCAGTCTACCTGTCAGTCACAGCTAGCTGACAGGTAGATCAGGTCCCTGCTGCTAAGAGATTTGCATGGAAGCACAATTAAATGAATGCTGATTATTCAGAGAATTACCGTATTTATGTTTATTGAGGATTGTTTTTATTTATGTACTAACAGTTAAGCTTCATACACACATTTATCATTTTTTTTTTTTTTGTTTTGCCGGGCGAGTGGATCTTGGGTGGGAGTTCCCACACTTTTTTCCCCAGGACTTGACCCCTGAAGTTCACCTTTTGTAACGTGTTATACCCATATTCAGGGTGTAACATTTAACATGTTACAGATGCACCGGCCCCTGCTTCCCCCGATTCTGACAGCTAGCGCTCTGCCCGCCTGGTCACATCATCCATTCACAGTGTTCTGTAAATGGGAAAACGACAAGGTCTGGCAGCCTTTGCGGCTGTTGGCTTGTAGTTCTCAATGAACTACCAGGGTGCTGTTGAGCGCTGTGATAGTTCACTTATGCTTCCTCTCACAGTGTAACTGCCTGGCCGTATCAGAGGTATGGCCAGACACATACACAGACAGTGGCATTACATCAATGATCTGCTGATCGTGGGTGCAATGCTTTATAGGTCCATTACAAAAAAAATAAATAATAATAAATACATATTTTTTTTATATGCAAAATGTGCAGTTCTTCTTTTTTAAGTAAAGGTGAACTTTGTACACATACGTTTGGCCATATAGGTAGAAGCAATGGTCAAGTGTTCACATACTTTTGCCTATATAATGTAGGTTTCAGTGGGCTCTGGTCATGAGGTGGTTAAACTGTGTTTAGGGCATGCATGCAAACACAGGTCACCCTCAACTGCTGTTTCCTGCACCCGAATGAAAAGGATGCAGGCTAGAGATGGGCACTGGTGGTCTGACCACATCCTGACCACACGGAGTCCTGAGAACTGTGTCTGTAGAAAATGTCCAGGTGACCAACACGTCACCTGCCTGATATCTGTACCAGACACACTTCCTGTATGGTATCGCAACCCCGTCCATGTCTGCTCTGCGGCTGTGTCCTGCGGCTGTGTTGTCTTATTTTACTACTCTGCACGGTTAATGTCACTGCGAGTACAAAGAATTCTGATGCCTTTTGCTGTTAAAGTCTAGTTTATAAAAGTTGCAGCATTAACGTGACCCTGTTGCTTCTCTAAAAAATTGAGGCAGCTGCACCCCATAATAAAAAAGTGGCGGGCAGTGATGTCACAATCTCCAATGCATCCAATCAGAGAATACATTAATTGAAAGAAATGCCAAGAGTGCCTGCTGTGAATGGCACCTGTTCAGAGAGAAAGACCCCCTGTGTTCACCATGCAGAAGGGCAGCCACGACTATAACAGTGATTGGTTAAGCATTGGTTAATAGGGAGAGCTCTCCATTCTCCATGCATCTCGATCAGGACTAGCAAACAGGAACACAGATGTAACAACCCCGGTCTCAGCCATCTCCAGATACTCCAGCAATGACCACCATAGAATAATCCATCCCATGAAAATGTAACGAGATAGACCTTATGGTGCAGTATATCAAAATACTTTAATTAGATTAAAAGGAGATGAACTAATGTGCTCCGCATAAAAAGCACTCTTTATTTGTGTTAATATCCGGCGTTCCCCACCGACAAGATGGCCAACGTGTCCCAGCATACCCCAGCGTCTTGTCGCCGACTCTTCCCTACGCATTTCGTCATAGTATGTGTATACTTACATTGTTCTAAGTTGCAATAATTTCCATACTTGGAATTCAGCTTTAAGTTCCGCATTTCTGTCAACTTTTTGTCTTGGTGACATTGCCACAAGCAGGAACACAGATGACAAAAATACAAAGATAAAAACAAACGATTTGGCTAAGATAATTTTCAAACGCTTGTCTGCCAAGGTACGTTTCAAAACGGGCTCTCAAAGTGTGCATCCTGTTCCCTGAACCCTCTTGTGACTAATACACGTCACTTCTGGGGTCTCGGCTATCAGCTAGTGTAGCTGAGGATGCAGCTTTACAAAGATGATACGTGTTTAAATAGCTGCATTGGAGGTCCAATAGAAAGAGGACCTGTCACCTGCCCATGCTAACACATAGGAGTTTTTGTTAGCCCCTCCTAATAGCAATAAAGTAATAATAAAAAATAAAAAAAAGTGTAAAATGAAAAGAAAAAAGATATACAGTATATTAAATACAAATAATTATTAGAAAAAAAAAAAATAAGCACCGTTGTCACCCCTGCACACACCCCATATAAAAAGAACAGGTTAGGGTGAACATGTGTATGGAAACATCAAATGGACCACAGGTACTGTTGTGAAAGCTGGAGGGAGAGCAATAATTGTAGAGCCATAATTCATGGTTAACTCTAAGACCCCATGCACATGAGACGCCGGTGCAAACTCTGCTGAACACATGTTTTAAAAAGCAGAAACCTGCATTTAAAAACGCACGTTTTGCAGCATTTTCATGCCGCGTTTTGCCGCGCTTTACCTCGTTTGCGTCTATAAGCCTTTGTAAAGATAACATCATATAGACCCTCCCCAAGCTCAGAAAGCATGTATTATTAACTATTTCTGCCATTTTGATCAGAGTGAGCAGCAGCAGCAGAGAGAGCAGTTGTACACTTGCATTTGCCTCTCTTTCTGTGTTTGTTTTTTTTGGAGATTTATCCCATATTGAATAGATGTCAGGAAATGCTCCTGATGTTGCTCTTGATGAGGCAGCAATGTCGTTGCAAATTGCGTGAGAGGTCCAGAGTCAGAGCTCGTCGATATTGGACCCATCCGTTGATGGCACAGCGAATGTCCGTTGGATATTTCACAAACATGTATTTACAGCTGCGTACCTACCCCGACAAGTTTTTTAATTTTTCCTGTATGTCCATTGTCACATTTGATCTGCTCTTAGAAAAAGTATGACCCGGTCTGACATGCATGGACACCAATATGAGAAAGTCACTGATTAGATTAGAAATTGGATGAAGGGTTGGGGCATTCCTCATTGTCTAAGCTAAGTTTTTTTATGGCATTGCATCAGGGAGTATATATGCTCTATGAACTATCTAAAGTAATTACCACATTTTAAACCATTTTTTTTTGTATTTTTTATGGTTTACCATCATATTTCTGAGTTTTCTGGTCCAAAAAATTGGGTTCCTTTAAAAAACGCTTATAAACGCAAACGCGGCTAAACGCGGGTGCCGCGTTTAGCATCAGAAACTTGGAAAAGCAAAGTGTTTGAACCCATTTTTTTGCTTCTGGAAAAACGAGGTTAAACGCAACTGCATAAAAACGGGAAAAAACGAGACTGTGTACATGGACACATAGGATAACATTGCATAATTTTGAAAAAAGTGTCCAACTGCCTTTGAACGCGCGTTTAATAGCCTCTCGTGTGCATGGGGCCTAAACTGTGGAGAATTTTAGGTACCTTACTTTATTTGTGATTCCAAAAGCGTGCACAATTTTAGGATTTGACATGTTTGGTATCTATTTGATACACTTGATGAAAACCAGTCTTTTCTATTTTACCAAAAAAGTGTAATATTCATTTTAGTGTATTTCATCCTGTTTGATAAATAGCTTAGCAAATATCATGTGACATAAAAAAAATACCACCATTGTATTCTCCAGGGTCTCTGTCAAACTCTGCACCCCAAGTTAAAAATGCAGCAGCAACTATTAATTAAATTAATTGAACAATTAACGACATTTCTTAAAAACAAATCTGACAAACATTTTAATATTTGCACACCTTGGTTATTGGTTATAGAAATTCTCTCTAAACCTAATATCATTAAAAGAAAAACTACGTATACATATATAGATAGATATATATATATATATATATATATATATATATATATATATATATATATATTTATTAGGACTATTACTGATTAAAATTCACGTGTTCGATTAATCGATTTTTTTAAATCGATTAATCAATTAATTCCGATTAATTATAACGCACATACAGATCCAACTACTTTTAGCTGATCTCCTTGCATTGCAACTCTGCATTAGTCAGTGGTAAATGTGGTATACACTATATACAATCACCCGACACTAGTTAGTTTTCACAATCCATGACTTAACTTCACAGTTCACACAAATACGTTTTTACATTCAAACTGTAGCACTGAAGTAAGTAATTATTTCTTTCCACAGTAGCGTGACAATCCCTCCACATCCTGTCTAACTAATCACTCTCACCTTATGGCATGGACCCCTGTGCAAAGACGGAGGCACTTGGGGAAGGGGGGAGGAGTCCGGTGATGTCAATGTTCGTGACGTCACGGGATCTCCGACGGAACTCCCTGAAGACCCGGAAGCCGGCCGGAGAGGTGAGTACCGATCAAAAGAATTTTGATCGATCAAAAAAATTAATTGATTAATCGAGGAATTAATCTTTAATTTCCACAGCCCTAATATTTTTATATATATATATTTATATTTATTTGCCCTACCCCAATCTGTCCGCTTATCACCTACTTTATTAGCTTTTAGACAATCCCTGAAAACCCTTCTCTTCAGAGAAGCCTACCCTACCCACACCTAACAACTATTTTTTCATTTTCTCCATCAGCTCACCCCCCCCCCCCCCCCCCCAGTTTGTACCTTTTGTTTCCACTTGACCCTCCCTTCTAGATTGTAAGCTCTAACAAGCAGGGCCCTCTGATCCCTCCTGTATTGATTTGTATTGTAAGTGTACTGTCTGCCCCCATGTTGTAAAGCGCTGCGCAAACTGTTGGCGCTATATAAATCCTGTATAATAATAATAATTTGTTCCTCTCACCTCACTCCTTTTCATATACTACATTGTTTGCAGAACTGTCCTTATGTATGGTTCTAAAAATCTAATGACTGTTTATTTTATTTCTAAAAATATACTTAAATAGAGATTTTTGTTAACTTATAGATAAATCTGTATAGTCATTATTGTCAAATCTTATATTTTCTTGGCGTTAATTTGACCCATTTTTTCCCCCTTTATTTCTGGAAAAATAAAGAATTTATATATATATAAAAAAAAAAAGCAGCAGCAACAAAGTAAAGCATTGTGGCCACAGCATGTGAACAACCCTGTCCGGCTGATATTTTACAGTTTGGGTGGGCAGCAAGACTGAGGCTCCGCTGCTCATTTTTACCACCCCCCTGTTGCCAGTTGTTCCATATCTTCATTGACCTTTCCATAATCAGCCTCCATCTCTCGCAGGTGCTGTTAGTGTTACTGTGTAACTCTGTCACCACTGTCTGCTTTGCTACACCCTGGTCCCTGGTCTGTGCCTCTTTTCTGTACAGGCTTGCCCACATCATAGATGAGCCTTGTAATTGGTGCTCAGAGGAAGTGACAGTCAGTGGTGAACACGGTGCTCTGAGTAGATGTTCTACACGGGATGTGGAAATTGATGAAAGTGTTGCGGCTTAAAAAGAGAAAGTGAGAGAGGCGTGCAAGGTGCTCAACACTGCTGTACACAGCCCTGTCATTGCCACGTGCCATTCGGATGCCAAGGCCCAGGCAAGATGCCGTCCAGGCCCACGGTGAGCAGGGTGAGCAATGTGTGTGCCTGTGTTGTAACAGGGGATGAAGCCTTGTGTGGCTGGAAGACTTTGTCCCAGCCTCACAAATCTTGTAGGACCTGCTATGAGGACAGCTCACCTCCGTGTAGGGCAAGCAGGATGTCACAAAGGCTTACAGTGAGTTTAGAGGTGCTGCAGTCTTTGTAGTTCAGGAACCCTACTGCCCAGGGAAGGATACGTGGTAGAATCAGTGACTGAGGGTGGACACTGGTCCAAGAATGAAGATTGGCCTTTTACTGTCACATGGGGAAAGGGAAAGGGTCCTCAGTCCAGGAATGACACTAGTTCTGGTGATACCCTGGGAGTCCCTCACTTTGGACTAGTTTCCTCTCACTTCTTGTTTGGGCTATGGGACCCAGATAACGAAAATAACACAGACAAAGGTTTTAACCCTCCCTCACTCTATTGAAAAAGAAAAAAAATGTTGCCTTTAGAATCACTTTAATAGAGGGTTAGGGTGCCTGGCATTGACACAGCACAGGCGTTAAAGTCGTTATTTATGCATCTTTCACATTTTCACATTCTCACATTCTTACTTTTCCATATTTTTGTTGCTGTATAAAATACAGATATTTGTAAATTCGCCACTAGAGGGAGCTCTGCATCAGCTTAAACTTGAGGTAAGATACGAGCCACATACTTCATTATTCTCACTAAGTTGGTTGACTCATAGAGGTTGATTTACTAAGGACAAATTGACTGTGCACCTTGCAAAATGCAGTTATACTCTGTAAGAGCACTTGCTCCAGAGCTTAGTAAATGAGCAGAAGCTCTGCTGACTTCCATCATCCAATTATGTACAAGCAAAAGAGATGTTTCTTTAATTTCCCTTGCACATGATTGGGTATTCTACGGAAAGTGAATCTTTACATTATTTATTAAGCTCTGGAGCAACTACCCTTGTAGAGTGCAACTGCACTTTGCAAAGTGCACCTTTAGTAAATCAACCCCATTGCCTTGCATAGCAAAGCACAAGCTTTATGTAGCGCTGCAAAGTAGTATATATTATACCAAGGTTATTTAACCGCTTGCTGACCACCTCCTGTACATTTACGTCGGCAGAATGTCAGGGCTGGGCAAAGTAACGTACCTGTACTTTAAATTTCCCGCCATGCACGCGCACCGCCAGCCCACGATGTCCGCCGGGTGCCCGCAATCGTGTCACGGAGATGAAGAACAGGGAGATGGACACTGTATACAGACATCATTGCTCTTAGTCACCTTGCTGACACCTGTAGTGCCGCAGGACACAAGGCCATTCATATACAGAGACACTGTATACAGACACCATTTTCCTTTCACCTTGCTGATTAAGATCCTGGGCCAGTTGTGCTTTTTGACCCTGCTATTCGGGAATTTAAGAACACCAACAAGAGTGGCTAGCTGAAGATACAAAGCCTCATCTTTCTTCAAAGGGACTAAAGCTGCTAGTGCCATATGGGCCTGCACACACATACTCAGGGCTCTGTATATGCAGTGGGACAGTTTATCTGGGAAGCTAATCCATTGAATGTTGATTTGAATACAGTGTTTGTAGTTGGGCTTGTGGTGTCAGGAGACAGAAGAGAGACGTTTGACATAAAGAATGTCAGTCTTCTGCTCTTCTCCTGCCTGGACTCATTTGAGTAAAGGTAACCAATCCAATATAAAGTGTCATATTGTCATTTATTTGCCATTTAAGTGTGCCTCTGCTCTTGGGGTTATTCTCGGGTTTTGAATCCCCTGAAAGCAGCCTGAATATAGTATTAAGCTATATTGCTCGTAATCTCAGTTATTGCTCTCCAGTTGATTAATTGAATATACAGTATCTCACAAGAGTGAGTACACCCTTCACATTTTTGTAAATATTTTTTTATATCTTTTCATGTCATAAGATAACACTGAAGAAATTACACTTTGCTACAATTTAAAATAGTGAGTGTACAGCTTGTATAATAGTGTACATTTTCTGTCCTCGCAAAATAACTCAACACACAGCCAATAATGTCTAAACCGCTGGCAACAAACGTGAGTACACCCTTAAGAAAAAAATTTCCAAATTGGGCCCAATTAGCCATTTCCTTCCCCAGTGTCATATAACTCGTTAGTGTTACAAGGTCTCAGGTGTGAATGGGGAGCAGGTGTGTTAAATTTGGTGTTATCGCTCTCACTCTCTCATACTGGTCACTGGAAGTTCAACATGGCACCACATGGCAAAGAACTCTGAGGATCTGAAAAAAAGAATTGTTGCTTTACATAAAGATGGCCTAGGCTATACGAAGATTGCCAAGGCCCTAAAACTGAGCTGCAGCACGGTGGCCAAGACCATACAGCGGTTTAACAGGACAGGTTCCACTTAGAACAGGCCTTGCCATGGTCAATCAAATAAGTTGAGTGCACGTGCTCAGCGTCACATCCAGAAATTGTCTTTGGGAAATAGACATATGAGTGCTGCCAGCATTGCTGCAGAGATTGAAGGGGTGGGGGGTCAGCCTTTGAGTGCTCAGATCATACGCTGCACACTGCATCAAATTGGTCTGCATGGCTGTCATCCCAGAAGGAAGCCTCTTCTAAAGATTGTATATAGGGAAGGCACTTATATGAACAAAGAAACAATGCTCCACACCCCGAATTGTATCAAAAAGGGAAGTGTCCCCCAGGAATGGGGTTTTCTAGGCAGCAATAATCGGAACAGTGACTCGTATAGAGTAAAATGTAATAGCTTTTATTAATATCAAATTGACAGTAGGGTAAAATATGAGCTCTTGTACCAGGAATGGAAAGCAATACAATTGATGCAGACACATTAATACACAACATTAATTATTACAAATGCTGATAGTGTATGAATCCTGACGCGTTTCAACCCAACGGGTTTGTCTTCAGAGGTTTAGTTTGCTATGGGAAGAGTTTTTACATTTATTCATTGTACTTTATAGCTAAAAAAATAAATAGTATTAGCAGCATATCTTTAGTGTATAGTTACCAATAGCAGTGTATTGTAGAATTTCTCCCAACCAGAGATCCTCTAAAAATCTTTTCACTTGATCCTACGGAAGGGCTCAGTCCTTTGACGCACCAGAAAGGAGCTCACATCACCGGTCTACCTTACAGGGAGTCACATTAACGGAGGAATTTCCCACTTTTGGGTAAGATATGGGAGTAACACACCAGCACCTGCAGTTAGTCATTGGGGAACAGCACTGTGAGTTATAGCATAATGAACCCATATGGGGTTTTGCCTCTTCTAAAGATGATGCACAAGAAAGCCCATAAACACTTTTCTGAAGACAAGCAGACTAAGAACATGGATTACTGGAACCATGTCCTGTGGTCTGAGGAGACCAAGATAAACTTATTCGGTTCAGATGGTGTCAGTAACTTGGTAGGAGGCCGAGATGCTGGGAGGGCTCCCCTTGCGGCCGAGCGCAGCACACCACTGAAGGTGGAACAGCAGGTGTGGTGCCCACAGAAGCACGGGTGCCGGAGACAGGCGTGCTTGGAAGGTCCAGGAGTCCAGTGGAAGAACTGAATAGCGGAGCCGGGTGCCAGGCCAGGGGTCATTCACAGAGAGACAGTCCAGGATCAGAATGACCTAAGATAAGCTGCGTCTTAGTACAGGGAGCAGGATAAGCAGAGTCAAATAGCCAGGCCGGGGTCAGATGCTGGGAGCAGGCAGGAAGAAGTCAGGTGCAAGCCAAAGGGTCAAGCCAGAGGATCAGGAAGAGCAGGTCAAAACAAGCCGGGTCGGTACACAGGAGATCAGATCAGCAGATAATACAGGACACAGGAACACAGGGAGAGCTGAAGACAAACCAGCAACTGCAGACACTAGCAGACTTCCTTATATAGGCCCATGTGACCTGCTGGCAGGGATACTGGGTCCTAAACTCCTTCTCCTGACAGAGATTCTGGGTCTTAAAGCCCTTCTCCTTCTGTTGATTCCCTGACAGTGCCCCCCCCCTGACGGGCAGCCTCCGGATGCCCATTTGGGCCATTTTCTCAGGGTATTTAGCCCAAAACTCTCGGAGGAATCTAGGGGCATGTACATTGGCCTCGGGTTCCCAGGAGCTCTCCTCGGGTGGATATCCTTTCCATTTAATTAAGAACTGAATTGTCCTACCTCTCCGTCGACAGTCAAGGATGGATTCCACTTCAAATTCAGTCTCGTCTCCTACCAGAACTGGAGGCGGGGGGTACTTCTTCTCTCCCTGGAAAAGAACTAGAAATGGCATGTTTAAGTAGTGCAACATGAAATACAGGGTGGATCTTATAAGATTCAGGTAAGGCAAGTTCGAAGGCTACTGGATTTATTTTGCGTTTAATTTCAAAAGGCCCAACAAACTTTGGCCCCAACTTTCGGGATGGACATGGCAGTTTGAGGTTTGCAGATGAGAGCCACACTTTGTCCCCCACTTCAAAGGCAGGGTTTCCTCTTCTTTTCTTGTCATATTGTTTCTTATACCCTTCTTGGGCTTTCCGCATTGTATCCTGGAGAATTTGATAATTGGTTTGAATGAAATTTATTCTGTCCTGAACTGCCGGAACTGAAGATTCGGGAATGATATTGGGTAGAAATGAGGGATGGTAGCCATAATTCGCCCAGAAGGGCGACTGGTTGGTAGCAGCGTGCACAGAGTTATTGTATGCGAATTCCGCACAGGGCAATAATGAAATCCAATCGTCCTGAGAAAAGGAACAAAAACATCTTAGATACTGTTCTAGCGTTTGGTTAGTCCTTTCCGTTTGACCATTGCTCTGGGGATGGTAGGCTGTGGAAAAACATGTTTCAATTGACAGCAATTTGCAAAGGTTCCTCCAGAACCTAGAGGTGAATTGAACACCTCTATCTGACACAATGCTGTCTGGTACACCATGCAATCTGACTATTTCTTTGATGAAAGTTTTTGCTGTGTCCATGGCGGAAGGTGTGCCCATCATTGGCAAGAAGTGTGCCATCTTGGATAGTCGGTCTACTACTACCAAGATGGTTGTGAATTCTTCTGAGGGGGGTAAATCCACGATAAAGTCTAATGAAATGTTCTTCCAAGGCTGTTCCGGGACTGGCAGAGGCCTTAACAGGCCCCAGGATTTAGCGTTGGACCCCTTATTCCGCTGGCATGTTGTGCAAGAATTGACATACTCCTTACAATCGGATCTCAGAGTGGGCCACCATAAAGACCGTTGGACCAGTTCGGTCGTTTTTCGGACCCCAAAGTGGCCAGCCAATTGGTGGTCATGAAAAGTTCTTAAAACCTGAAGCCTGGCTTGCTGTGGGACAAAAATTTTGTTTTGATGCCAAAGGAGCCCCTCCTGGCTTCTTAGAGAGGAGATTTCTGCCTCTGTGCACTGGGTGGATGCCTGCTCAATTGAAATCCTTAAATCAGGCTGGATCAAGAGGAAATTTTGAGGGGCCAGAATTGGACTGGGTGAGACCTCTTCCGGGGTATCAGGGAACATTCGGGACAAGGCGTCGGCTTTTCCATTCTTAGACCCTGGGCGGAAGGTGATATGGAAGTTAAACCTAGAAAAGAATAGAGCCCATCGAGCCTGCCGGGGTCTCAGTCGCTTGGCCGTGCGGAGATATTCTAGGTTTTTATGGTCTGTAAAGATTAATATAGGGTGGACGGCACCCTCCAGGAGATATCTCCATTCCTCCAGTGCAGTCTTAATCGCCAAGAGCTCCCGATCCCCCACATCGTAGTTCTTCTCCGGCTGACTCATCTTCCGCGAAGAGAAGGCCACGGGATGAAGTAGGGCTTTGGGCCCCTGACGTTGGGAAAGAACTGCCCCCGTGGCTACTTCGGAGGCATCAACTTCCAGGACATAGGGTAAGGTAGGATCCGGATGCTGTAAGATAGGTGCAGAGGTAAAGAGGAGCTTCAGTTGATCAAAGGCAGTTTGTGCTTCTACGGACCACTGGAATCTGGTATGTTGGCGGGTTAACTGGGTGATAGGCACTACAATGCTAGAGAAGTTTTTTATAAATCTCCTGTAGAAATTTGCGAAGCCGATGAACCTCTGAACACCCTTCTTATCAGATGGAGCCGGCCACTCAAGGATAGCCTTCACCTTTTGAGGATCCATAGCTACCCCATTAGTGGTGATGATGAGTCCAAGGAATTGGATTGTCGTCTTCTCAAAGTCGCATTTCTCGGCTTTTACATACAATCCATGTGTTCTGAGGATGCCCAGAACTTTTTTTACATGCGTTCTGTGAAGCTCCAGAGTAGCTGAGAATATGAGAATATCGTCGAGGTAGACGATAACGAAGTGGTCCAAGTACTGCCGAAAAATATCATTTATAAAATGTTGGAATGTGGCCGGGGCGTTGCATAGTCCAAATGGCATTACTAAGTATTCAAAATGCCCGAATCTTGTTCTGAATGCTGTTTTCCACTCATCCCCCTCTCGGATACGGACAAGATTGTAAGCTCCACGTAGGTCTAGTTTGGTGAAAATGTGGGCTGTACGAAACCTCTGGAAGAGTTCGGGGATGAGGGGGAGCGGATAGCGATTTTTGAGAGTAATTTTGTTTAAGTCCCTGTAGTCCACACATGGCCTCAAGGTCTTATCTTTTTTTTCAACAAAGAAAATGCCGGCACCGGCGGGAGAAGAGGAAGGGCGGATAAATCCCTTTTCAAGGTTTTCATCAACATAATGCCTCAAAGTTTCAAGTTCCGTCTCGGAAAGAGGAAAAATACGGCCAAAAGGAATCTCAGCCCCCGGTAGCAAGTCAATGGGGCAATCGTAGGGACGATGCGGGGGTAGGGTATCTGCCGCCTTCTTGTCAAAAACATCTTGGAATTCATGATAGGCCGCTGGTATATTGGAACCCACACTGGGTGTTGGTAGGACAGACAGACAACTAGAAAAGTCCTTGGATTCAGGAGAAAGACAATGCTGTCGGCAGTAGGAAGAAGTGAAGAGAACTTCCCTCTTGGACCAATCAATCTGAGGGTTGTGCGCCTGTAGCCATGGAATTCCCAGGATCACAGGGAATATAGGGGAGCTCAGGACGTCAAAATGTAGAAATTCCTGATGATTAGAATTGATGGAGGTGAAGATAGGTGCCGTTTCTTGGGTGACATGCCCGGAACTAGGCATTGAGCCATCGGCCAGATGGACGGTCAGTCTTTGCCTTTTGTGATGAAGAGGGATAGCGAGTCTCTTTGCCAAGGTCAGATCCAAGAAACAGCTGCATGCCCCGGAATCCAGTATTGCTTGGAGATGAACTTCCTCTCCTGCCACCAGTAACGTGACAGGAAGACTGATATGGGTTGGAGAAGACCGGGATACCTGGAAATTGACCGGAGTGTGGGGAACTGATTTCCTGGGTCTTACAGGGCAAAAGGTTATGTAATGTCCTGTTCCCCCACAATAGAAGCAAAGGTTCGCCTGTCGGCGATGAAGTCTCTCCTCTGAAGTTAATGTTGGATGGGCCAGGCCAAGCTGCATGGGGTTGGATGTAGGCGGGATTTCGGGCTGCCGAAAGGTTTGGATACGCTCAGACCGGCGTTCCCGTAAGCACCTATCGAGTTGAATGGTCAGTAGGATGAGACCTTCTAGTGTTGAGGGGGTCTCAATTCTGGACAGTTCATCCTTGAGGGATTCGGACAGCCCCAGCCGATACTGATAACGTAACGCTGCCTCGTTCCAACCTGAGTCTGAGGACCAGGTACGGAATTCCACGGTGTAATCTTCTGCAGGGCGCTGACCCTGCCGTAAGGTATGCAGAGCAGCTTCAGCGGTGGCCACCCGCAGGGGGTCATCATATAATTGGGCCATGGTTTCAAAGAACTGGTCCACAGAGTTGATGAGAGGACTCTCCCGCTCCAATAAGCCATGAGCCCATACTTGGGGTTCATCGGTCAACAAAGAAATAATGAATCCCACCTTCACTGTTTCAGTGGAAAAAGTCCGTGGTTGCAGGGCCAAGTATAGGTAACAGGCATTCTTAAAAGCTCTGAATTTCCTCCGATCACCGGAGAAGCGTTCTGGTGTTGGTACTCGTGGTTCCGGAGGGGGCATCACCACAGTAGGGGTAACTACCAGAGGGTTGGCTGAAGACGACCCTTGATCTGTGGTGGTAGGTGTTGCATGCAGGTGCTGCAGGCGGTCCTCTAACTGAAAGTACCCTTCCTGGAGTTTTTGGATGACCTGAGTGAGGGCCGTGATCTGTAGACTTGCGGCTTCCAGCGGGGAGACACCTCCGTCGGCCTCTGACATGGCTGGTTTGTACTGTCAGTAACTTGGTAGGAGGCCGAGATGCTGGGAGGGCTCCCCTTGCGGCCGAGCGCAGCACACCACTGAAGGTGGAACAGCAGGTGTGGTGCCCACAGAAGCACGGGTGCCGGAGACAGGCGTGCTTGGAAGGTCCAGGAGTCCAGTGGAAGAACTGAATAGCGGAGCCGGGTGCCAGGCCAGGGGTCATTCACAGAGAGACAGTCCAGGATCAGAATGACCTAAGATAAGCTGCGTCTTAGTACAGGGAGCAGGATAAGCAGAGTCAAATAGCCAGGCCGGGGTCAGATGCTGGGAGCAGGCAGGAAGAAGTCAGGTGCAAGCCAAAGGGTCAAGCCAGAGGATCAGGAAGAGCAGGTCAAAACAAGCCGGGTCGGTACACAGGAGATCAGATCAGCAGATAATACAGGACACAGGAACACAGGGAGAGCTGAAGACAAACCAGCAACTGCAGACACTAGCAGACTTCCTTATATAGGCCCATGTGACCTGCTGGCAGGGATACTGGGTCCTAAACTCCTTCTCCTGACAGAGATTCTGGGTCTTAAAGCCCTTCTCCTTCTGTTGATTCCCTGACAGATGGTGTCAAGCGTGTGTGGCGGCACCCAGGTGAGGAGGACAAAGACAAGTGTGCCTTGCCTACAGTCAAGCATGGTGGTGGGAGTGGCATGAGTGCTGCCGGCACTGGGGAGCTACAGTTCATTGAGGGAACCATGAATGCCAACATGTACTGTGACATACTGAAGCAGAGCATGATCCCCTCCCTTCAGAGACTGGGCCACAGGGCAGTATTCCAACATGATAACGACCCCAAACACACCTCCAAGACAACCACTGCCTTGCTAAAGAAGCTGAGGGTAAAGGTTATAGACTGGCCAAGCATGTTTCCAGACCTAAACCCTATCCAGCATCTGTGGGACATCCTCAAACAGAAGGTGGAGGAACACAAGGTCTCTAACATCCACCAGCTCTGTGATGTCATCATGGAGGAGTGGAAGAGGACTCCAGTGGCAACCTGTGAAGCTCTGGTGAACTCCATGCCCAAGAGGGTTAAGGCAGTGCTGGGAAATAATGGTGGCCACACAAAATATTGACACTTTGGGCCCAATTTGGATATTTTCACATTAATGGCTGTGTGTTGAGTTATTTTGAGGGGACAGCAAATTTACACTGTTATACAAGCTGTACACTCACTACTTTACATTGTAGCAAAGTGTTATTTTTTCAGTGTTGTCACATGAAAAGATAGAATAAAATATTTACAAAAATGTGAGGGGTGTACTCACTTTTGTGAGATACTGTATATACTCTTAAACTTGGATGGTTTTTCCAACAGAATTCCGCTCAAGCTTGGCTCACGGTCACACAAAATTTCTCTGAACTTTCGACCGTCAAGAACGCGGTGACGTACAACACTATGACGAGCTGAGAAAATTAAGTTTAATTCTCCCGAGCATGCGTCAAATTGTTTCCGAGCATGCGTAGGAATTTTGCGTGTCGGAATTGCTACAGACGATCGGAATTTCCGATCAGGACTGAAAAATTGAGAACATGCTCTCAATCTTTTGCTGGCTGCAATTCGGCCAGCAAAAGTCCGATGGAGCATACACACGGTCGCATTTTCCAACCAAAAGCTCTCATCTGTCTTTTGCTGGCCGAATTTCCGATCGTGTGTACGCGGCATTACTGTCTGTTACTTTTCCACAGAAGTATTGCAGTAAAGACAATTTCTGTATTTTTATCATAAGGTGTGTGTTTCTCATTGGTCATTGCACTTACACTATTACCAGGTGTGCCAAGAGGGGCGGAGACTGTTATTGGGGTTGAGAGGCAGAGTCCGCAACAAACATACTTAAGCGGCTCCTGCGGGGGCTGCGCTACATATGGGAGGGTTGCAAGAAGAAAGCCACTCCTCAAGAAAGGCCACATGCAGTCACCACTGAGCTTTGCCAAAACGCACCTTGAAGAGGCCACATGAAAAAGGGTGTTCTGGTCAGATGAAACAAAAATTAAATTTTTTGCTGCAAGGCAAAAGTACTAACTATTAAGCGACTGTGCTGCCCGTTATTTTGTCTACCTTCACCTATGCTAGTGTACTCGCACAATGTACTGTATACACAGGTTGCCTTTATTGTCAGTGGCAATATGCATGCACAACGGCACCTTCCCCTTGCAATACATGTGATAAAAAATATAGTGGCTGGAATATAATAAATCGAGTCTGTTTTTTGGCTTGTGGACACAATTGAGGGCTAAATAAAAACACCCATCGGCGCACACATAGGTATGAATAGGGCCCATATATAGGGCCTTTTAATGTATGTCAACGCATGTACATGGGTTAATTATTGTTCTTAAAGGTACCGCAGCTTAAACCCACCTGATGTCTCCACTTCAGTTGGGGGGGGGGGGCCGGCCTGACACCCCCCCCCAGTGTGTGGCCCCCGGGGCGGCCCACCCCCCACCCCCCCACTTAGTACGCCCCTGAAGGTACTAGTTATCATAGTGTGTAGTAGTGTGCTGCCCGGTCTAGCAGGGAGTTGTAGTTCAATGGATTGCTCATGCCTGACCCCCCTAATAGAGCACGGTGTGTCCTGACTTTACCCCCTCATACACCTGTCCCTCCCCAGGATTTCAGTGCTGACAGCTTGAATGTTATAATATATCCCTCCAGCTCACACATCAAAGCATAGCCTGGGGACAAGGACAGAGATAACAGATTAAATGTTGGATCTGACTGACAGCAGGTAAGAATTCTGCAAACACAGGTTTTCTCTGGAAGAGGCAGAGGGCTGGGGGAGCGAGAAAACTTTTTTTATTTTTAAAGCAGAGTTTAATTTAGGTTCTTTCATCCCCCAGAGCTATCTCCACTGATGCCAGGTCTGCTCTTCTCACCACCACTGCCATCTACTCTGCGTCTTCTTCTGGGTCTGTCATCTTCTGTCTTGCTTATCACCTGGGCCACAGATGACACAACTCCCATGCTTGCACTTGTTACTTCTTCCCAGCACTTACTCCCAGCTTCTTATGCCGCGTACACACAATCAGATATTTGGCCAGCAAAAGACCGATGAGAGCTTTTGGTCGGAATATGCTCCATCGGACTTTTGCTGGCCGAATTCCAGTCAGCAAAAGATTGAAAGCATGTTTCAATTTTTCAAGCGGAAAAATTTCCGATCGGAAATTCCGATCGTCTTAGCAATTCCGACGCGCAAATTCGAAGCATGCTCGGAAGCATTGAACTTCATTTTCTTGGCTCATTTTCTTGGCTCGTAGTGTTGTATGTCACCGCGTTCTTGAGGATCTCAACTGTTGTGTGATCGTGTGTATTCAAGCCAAGCTTGAGTGGAATTCCGTCGGAAAAACCATCCAAGATTTTTCTGACGGAAAATCCGCTCGTGTGTACGCGGCATTACAGATGGAGCTGCTATCTTCTGCCCATTTCTTCTGGGTTCAGGAGTTTGATTGACTTGGTCGGGATGACACAACTCCTGCACATGCATATTGGAATTACTTCATCCTCACACCTGGCACCTACTGCCAGCATTTTACAGATAACACTTCCACCTTCCCCCCATGTTCTACAGGGTTCAGGAGTTTTGGCTATCATGATTGGTTGTGCCAGGATGAATGACTTCATCCCGACACTTACTCCCAGCTTCTTCTGTCTTCTTCATAAGCTGGGCCTCTGATGATGTAACTCTCTTGCATGTGCATGGGTGTTACTTCATCCCAGCATCTTACAGATGGCACTTCCATCTTCTCTCCATCTTTTTTTTGGGGTCCGTCATCTTCTGTCTTCCTTGTAGGTGCTTGGCCTCAGATGATGTAACTCTCATGCTGAATGCGCATGGGCGTTACTTCATGCCGGTACCTACTCCCAGCATCTTACATATGGCAGTTCAATCTTCTCCCCATCTTCTTCTGGGTCTGTCATCTTCTGCGTTCCTCATAGGCCGGGCCTCAGATGACGTAACTTCCTTGCATGTACATGGATGTTACTTCGCCCCTGCACTTACTTCCAGCAGATGGAACTTTCAACTTTTCCCCATCTTCTTCTGGATTTAGGAGTTTTCAGCTGTCTTGATTGGCAGAACCAAAATGGTGTACAGAAACTCCCAGACATGCGCACAGGAATGACTTCATCCCAACGCCTGTCACTTACTCCCAGCATCTTACTGATGGCGTTTCTTTCTTCTCACCATCTTCTGGGTTTTCTCCCTTCTGTCTTTCTACCGGGGCTGGTTCTCAAATGATGTACCTCCTGTGTATTTGCATGGGCATTACTTCGTCCGGGCACCTACTCCCACCATCTTACAGATGGGACTTCCATCTTCTCCCCATTTTCTTCTGGGCTCAGGAGTTTTCAGCCATCTTGATTGGCATGGCCAAAATAGTTTACAGAAACTCCCAGTAATGAACAGGGAACTACTTGATCCCGACACCCAGCACTTACTCCCAGCATCGGAGGCATGTGTACAATTCAGAGTACATTGGTGGTTGGCAGGCAATGGAAATCTACTAGCAATTTATAGTAATGAAACCTGTAGGTTCTCCTTGAAACTGCTCTGTCACTTAAAACTGTCATTCACAGTACTCACTTTTGTTGCCAGCGGTTTAGACAGTAATGGCTGTGTGTTAAGTTATTTTGAGGGGACAGCAAATTTACACTGTTATACAAGCTGTACACTCACTACTTTACATTGTAGCAAAGTGTATTTCTTCAGTGTTGTCACATGAAAAGATATAATAAAATATTTACAAAAATGGGAGGGGTGTACTCACTTTTGTGAGATACCGGTACAGCCAGATGTGATTATTCCATATTCAGGTTCTGCTTCCTGCTCCCCTAAAGTTTTAAAGCCCTGTTTCTGTATAAAGTGTGCAATTCTAGACGTACATGAGCGCAGACTTATTTGTTTATTCCACATGCAGGCGCTCAGAGGCGGCTCTAGGCTTTGTGAGGCCTTAGGCAAATCTTAGACATGAGGCCCCGCTCATGCCCAAATGGGAAAAAATAATGAAAGCAATAGAAATGAACTGTATAAATTGCATGATATTCCCTTCAACTGTAACACACACATCAGGCGAATTAGGTGGCCACGAGGCCCCTAGGAGTGCGAGGCCTTAGGCGACCGCCTAATTTGCCTAATTAGAGAGCCACCTCTGCAGGCGCTGCTTCCTTCTTAACATTTTAAAAGCCTTGTTACTGTGTATAGTGCACAATTATAGATGTATATGGGTGCAGCCATATTTTCTCATTCCATTTACAGGCTTTGCTTCTTGCTCCCTTCTCTCAGTTCCAGTCTGTTGGTGCCCATAGACTTAAGAAGGTGGTTGGATGTGCAGGAACATTGTGACCCCCTCGATCAGGTCATTGGGGTCCCACAAACACAAATGCTCAGATAGAGAGGGGCGGGGGAAGCGCTTGCAGCCACCTGCAGCTCCAACTGATTCCAAGGGAGACGATATCAATCAGACACACTCCTAATCATTTCCTAAAAATTAGAGATCTGTCATCTGATGTATATAGGCAGAAAGATCTGATCCAATCAAAATGAGCAGAATCTCTTCAAAGCTAACTGAGCTTATCTCTGCAGTCTTTATGCAAGGGTGCAAACCGCAATATCTGATCTACCCGAGAGGGAAGATTTCCAAGTCTGCAAAAATTATGGAATAAAGTGGCTATACAACCTAAAATGTATTAACTAATGTAACCTAAAAAGGCATCATTTATTGCTGGGTGAGATTACTGCTGACACTCTTCATCCTGGCGTTTAAATCACATTCTACCTGGGGAGGGCGGGGGTTAATAGCGGGAGCTTTGGCTGGAAGGCGGATAATTGCAGTAGTCGGGATATGCTGTAAAGTGACATCATCTTTTTATGAGGTGAGTCTGTCATCATAAAGCAATCCTTCTAGTAACATGTAAAATAAATCATTGTAAGTTATTATTACAGGTGTCGCACTCCGGAGGATTGCTTCCAATCTTCTAATCCCTCCACCAGCCGGGGGCCAAAGTCCCCCCCCCCCCTCCAGAGTTACTGAATAAAGTGTACACTGGGCTCAGGCCCGGGGGCCCGCCAGACTTACATTACCAGCTTTAGGGCACTGTTATATAAATATCATTTTTGCTACAGCTAAGAGCTTGAGCTTGGTCAGCCTGTCCTAACATGAGGTTATCCACAACCATATCGCTGGCAGAGACTCCATTTCACTGCCGTAAAGTTGATATGGGTAATGGTTGCTATGGGTAACCTAATTACTTATGCCGTGTACACACGATCAGACTTTCCGGCAGAAAAAGTCAGATGGCAGCTTTTCATCGGACATTCTGACCGTGTGTATGCCCCATCAGACTTTTTCTGCCGGCATTTACGACGGACTTGGATATAGAACATGTTCTAAATCTTTC
Source organism: Lithobates sylvaticus (assembly GCA_028564925.1). NCBI lineage: Eukaryota > Metazoa > Chordata > Amphibia > Anura > Ranidae > Lithobates > Lithobates sylvaticus. The sequence continues at coordinate 524,203,923 of CM053028.1, forward strand.
CGTCAAAAATGCCGACAGAGCTTAGTCCGCTGGCAAGTTCGACCGTGTGTACGGGGCATAAAGGATATCATATGGTTACTTAGGATAGCAACTGGTTGCTATGGGAGCACACAACTGTTCTGAGTAGAATATAATTGCTCTAGGATGCATCCGGTTGCTATATAAACACATGATTGCTTTGGGTTGCATCTAGTTTCTATGGGAAAACATGATTGCTCTGGGTAGAATGTAGTTGATCTGAGTTGCATATGGTTACTGTGGGAACACAAGGATGCTCTGGTTAGAATGTGTTGCAATCTTATTGCCATGGGAACACATATATGTGGTTGCTCTGGTTAGCATCTGGTTGCTATGGGAACCCAAGATTGCTCTGGGTAGAATGTGTTTGATCTGGGATACATCTGGTTGCTATGGGAACACGTGATTGCTCTGGTCAGAATATGGTTGCTATGGCCTGCATCTGGCTGCTATGGAAACACAGTTTCTTTGGGTAGAATATGGTTGCTCTAGGTTGCATCTGGTTACTATAAGAACACCTGATTGCTCTGGATTATATCTGGTTACTATAAGAACACCTGGTTGCTCTGGGTTGTATCTGGTTACTATAAGAACACCTGGTTGCTCTGGTTAGAATGTGGTTGCTCTGGGTAGCATCTGGTTGCTATGGGAAGACGATTGCTCTGGGATGCACCTGGTTGCTATGTGAACACATGATTTCTCTGGTTAGAATGTGGTTGCTCTGGATACCAACTGGTTGCTATGGGAACACACAATTTCTCTGAGTAGAATGTGGTTGCTTTAGCTTGCATCTGGTTGCTATGAGAACACAGTTGTCTTGAGTAGCATCTGGTTGCTATGGAAAAACATGACTGCTCTGGGTAAAATGTTGTTGCTCTGGGTAGCATCTGGTTGCTATGGGAAGAAGATTGCTCTGGGATGCACCTGGTTGCTATGGGAACACATGATTTCTCTGGTTAGAATGTGGTTGCTCTGGATACCAACTGGTTGCTATGGGAACACACAATTTCTCTGAGTAGAATGTGGTTGCTTTAGCTTGCATCTGGTTGTTATGAAAACACATGACTGCTCTGGGTAAAATGTTGTTGCTCTGGGTAGCATCTGGTTGCTATGTTAACACTGCAGTGGGGTCATACGATTGTTCTGGGTAGAATGTACAGTGCCTTAAAAAAGTATTCACCCCCCTTGGCATTTTTCATGTTTTGTTGCGTCACAACTTGGAATTAACATGGATTATTTGAGGATTTGCATCATTTAATTTGCAGAACATGCCCACAACTTTGAAATGTTTTTTTTTTTTTTTTTTATTGTGAAGCAAGCAACAACTAGGACAAAATAACAGAAAAAGGAAATGTTCATAACTATTCACCCCCTAAAGTCAATACTTTGTAGAGCCACCTTTTGCGGCTATCACAGCTCCAAGTCACTTTGGATAAGTCTCTATGAGCTTGCCACATCTTACCACCGGGATTTTTGCACATTCCTCCTTGCAAAACTGCTCCAGCTCCTTCAGGTTGGATGGTTTGCACTTGTGAACAGCAATTTAAGTCTGACCACAGATTTTCTATTGGATTGAGGTCTGGGCTTTGACTAGACCATTCCAACACATTTTCATGTTTCCCCTTAAACCACTCAAGTGTTGCCTTAGCAGTGTGTTTGGGGTCATTGTCCTGCTGGAAAGTGAACCTCCGTCCTAGTCTCAAATCACACACACAGTGGTGCAGGTTTTGCTCAAGAATATCCCTGTATTTAGCACCATCCATCTTTCCCTCAACTCTGACCAGTTTCCCAGTCCCGACTGCTGAACACTGATGGTGTTTTTTGGGTGATGTGATGTGTTGGGTTTGCACCAGATATAGCGTTTTCTTTGATGGCCAAAAAGTTAAATTTTAGTCTCTTCAGACCAGAGCACCTTCCTCCATACATAAACGTGCCATTTAGTTTTTTGCTGAAAGTAATGGCTTTCTTCTGGCCACTCTGCCATAAAGCCCAACTCTATGGAGTGTACGGCTTATTGTCCCCCTATGTACAGATACTCCAGTCTCTGCTGTGGAACTCTGCAGCTCCTCCAGGGTTACCTTAGGTCTCTGTGCTGCCTCTCTGATTAATACCCTCCTTGCCCGGTCCGTGAGTTTTGGTGTGCGACTGTCTCTCAGCAGGTTTGCTGTTCTGCCATGTTCTTTCTATTTGGTTATGATAGATTTAAAGGGGGGGGGTCCCAGGGATCATCAAAGATTTGGATATTGTTTTATAACCTAACCCTGACTTGTACTTCTCAACAAAATTGTCCCTTACTTGTTTGGATAGTTCCTTGGTCTTCATGGCAGTGTTTGGTTAGTGGTGCCTCTTGCTTAGGTGTTGCAGCCTCTGGGGCCTATCAAAAAGGTGTGTATATGTAATGACAGATCATGGGACACTTAGATGGCACACAGGTGGACATCATTTCACTAATTATGTGACTTATGAAGGTAATTGGTTGCAGCACAGCTTTTTATGGGCTTCATAAAGAAGGGGGTGAATACATACGCATATGCCAATTATCAGTTTTTTTATTTCTGAAAAATCGTTTTATGTATATATTTTTCTAGTTTTACTTCACCAACTTAGACTATTGTGTTCTGATCCATCACATATAATTCAGATTAAAAAAACATTTAACTAAAGGCTGTAATGTAACATAATAGGTAAAAACCCAAGGGGGATGAATACTTTTGCAAGGCACTGTAGTTATATTTACAGGGGGTCCCCGACTTACGAACGCCCGACCTACGAACAACCCCTACTTACGAACCAGGCGCTGCGGGGACCCTCTGCCGTTTTGCGGGGACATCGTCCATTCTGCGCATGCGTGGCCAGACGGAGCCACGGAAATGTCCGTAATTTGCCGCGCCTGCGCAGAGCGGCATTCGACGGAACATCGGAAATGTCCATAATTTGCCACGCATGCGCAGAGCGGCATTCAACGGAACATTGTAAATGTCCTTAATTGTCGTTCTGCGCATGCACGGCCGACTTACGAACATTTCAGATTTGCAAACAGGAGGAAAGTCCCTAACGGGTTCGTAACCCGGGGACCCCCTGTAGTTGCTTCTGGTTGCTGTTGGCCCGGGGTAAAATGTGGTTGCTCTGGGTAGCATTTGGTTTCTAGGAGTGACATTTGATTGCCATAGGGAACTATCCATTGCTATGAATCACAGGTCATTTTTAATTGTTAGGAGTTGCTGTGAGTAGCATAAGTTTGATATGTATAACATCTGATTGCCAGGGGGTGCTTTTGGTTAGTATGAGTAACATTAGGTTGCAATCTATTGCATATCTATTGCTATGCTTGTTGTAGGTAATATTTAATTGTTAGGTGGAACATGTACTGTAATTACTATAGCTAGCATCAGTTTGATATGTATAACATCCAATCACTGTGGGTAGTTTTTAATTACTGTAACATGGTTGGTTGCTATGGATAACATTAGGTATCAATTGATTGGCGTGGTATTGTTTCTGTTATTATTACTATGGGTAGCACGATTCTTTAAGCAAACTTCTGTTGCTATAGGTAAATCTCTAATTGCTGTGATTAATATTTGTTATTGGGAGCGTTCTATTATTTGGTTACTATGGATAACATGTTATTGCTATATTATTATACAGGATTTATATAGCGCCAACAGTTTGTGCGGCGCTTTACAATGTTAGGGCAAACAGTAGATTTACATTACAATTCAATATAGAAGGAATCAGAAGGCCCTGCTCGTTTGAGCCTATAAGTAAGTTATGATTGATATAGGTTGCATTTAATTGTTATCGGTAATATAATTTGGTCAGGGCTGGTGCAAGGATTTTTGACATCCTAGGCGAAACCTAATTTTGCCACCCCCCCATAGCCCCACCCCTTTTGACATGCCCATGTATACCCCAGCTTTTTAATGAAGCGCCAATCAAATGCAACCTCACCAGTGCCCATTAATGCAGCCCACCAGTGCCCATTAATGCAGCCCACCAGTGCCCATTAATGCAGCCCACCAGTGCCCATCAATGCAGCCTCACCAGCGCCCATCAATGCAGCCTACCAGGGAGGTGGGGGGAGGGGGACCCCTCGGTACATGGACAGATCAGTATTTAAAAAACCAAATACCGTATTTGCCGGCGTATAAGACGACTGGGTGTATAAGACGACCCCCTATTTTTCCAGTGAAAACTAAGGTTTTGGGCTATACTCGCCATATAAGACTACCCCCCCTTCCGAGGCAACATCATTTACAAAAAACCATCAGAAACAAAAAAACATCAGACTTAACATCAGAAAAAGGAAACTGGTGAACTACAAGCCCCAGAGATCCCACAATTGGTGGGCAGCAACAATGAATCCTCTCCTCTAAAGCACCATAAATCATACCTGTATTTTAGGGGAGATCTGGAGCTGGATGTGCAGTACAGGATGCTTTGTTAATATGTAGAGCACCAAGTACACACAGTATATGATGCTATGTTAGTACAGTAGTGCCAGGTACACTTCAGAATACAGTGTGCAGACAGTGTGCACCGCTGAGCCAATCACGGCAGGCATTGTCTTTTACTAATCTGTTGATGGATACAAAGCCTGCTCGGATTGGTAGAGGCTATGACATAAGCCCACGCCACTCTGACTCATGTAGCCTGCTCGGATTGGCAGAGGTTGTTACCCAATCCGAGTAGGCTTAGCAGGCTCTGTATTCATCAGAGTGCATCGCCTGCCGGGATTGGCTGAGCGGCGCATACTGTATACATATTAGACTGATATCCATCTGGCGGCTTCTTCACCCGGCGTATAAGACGACCCCCGCTTTTTGGCTGTGTAATTTCGGTGTAAAAGGTAGTCTTATACGCCAGAAAATACAGTACATTTACATGCGAATCTGCGATAATGAATTCTCAGACAGTGTCAGTATTTCACTCACCAGGTCTGGGGCTCTGCAGACTGCTCTGCATCCATCCGACGACATGACCCTTGAAACAGGAAGAAGATCTGGACAGCCGCACTCTAAAAATGTTTTTGCCTTTTATTCAAAAATTATAAACAAAAATACAAGCCACAGCAGGAACAGACAGGATCTGACGCGTTTCACACTTCAGTACAGTGCTTAGTCATAGCATTGACATGACCCTACCATTGCCTATGTGAGGAACAATTTTAAATCCTGCCTCCCTCTGTGCCTCCTCCAGGCAGGCTCCACCTGTTACCAAGCTCGGAGCTCCCCTGCCAGGCACTATAACACTTGAGTGGCCCTGCCGGCCTTGTTCAGGACAGGCCAGGGCCACTCAGGCCTGGGAGAGCGGCCTCTACGATGGGGACGGGGATGGGGACGGGGGGGGGGGGGTTGTGCCAGGGGACACAGAATTAGGAATCCCGTATGGGCAGAGAGGCAGAGCTGGCTGGCTGTGGTCACCTCACAGACAGCAATCACAGGTCACTGATGACTGATCAGAGGCACGCAGCCGCGCAGCAGGGGATGTTTGCTTGCTTCCAATAATTTGGGATGCGGGACACAGCCACCACTGCGCCTCTGACACTATGTGCGAACAAAGCAGCGGCTGCCTGCTAATGCTGAGACTTTGTTGTTTGCTGCAGAGAGATGAGAGTAGGGTCAACAGCGGGCGGGCGCCCTAGGCAGCAGTGCGCCCTAGGTGGCTGCCTAGTTTGCCTAGTGGTAGCACTGGAATCCTGTTACTATGGGTAAGATGTGTAATTGATTTTTGGTAGCTATGAGTAAGAATCAGTTGCTACGGCAAACTCTTGAACAATACCCATCCTTATGATCCTATTAATTACATAGGTAGTAGGTCCTTTGTTAGCAGTTAGGTGGCAGCTCTGTGGGTTGCATTTCGTTGCTATTGGTAACATTGCTGTGGGCTGCTATGGGTGAAAGTTGGTTGTGGGTACTATCTGCGATTGTTATTGTAACATTCAGTGATCATGAATTTCTATAGATATGATTTCCACTTCAGGTTTCTATGGGTTACATCTGGCGACAAAGCTAATAAAGGGTCTGGAGATAGTTATGAGGAAAGGTTACGAGCACTGAACCTATTCTCTTGAGACGCTTGAGAGGGGATATGATTTCAATATACAAATACCATACTGGTGACCCCACAATAGGGATAAAACTTTTTTGCGGAAGGGAGTTTAACAAGACACGTGGCCACTCATTAAAATTAGAAGAAAAGAGATTTAACCTTAAACTACGTAGAGGGTTCTTTACTGTAAGAGCGGCAAGGATGTGGAATTCCCTTCCACAGGCGATGGTCTCAGCGGCGGGCATTGATAGTTTCAAGAAACTATTAGATAAGCACCTGAACGACCGCAATATACAGGGATATACAATGTAATACTGACATATAATCACACATATACGATGGTCTTTTTTCGACCTCACCTACTATATAACTGTGTAACATCTCAGTTGCCATAGGTTAGTACCGTATTTATCGGCGTATAAACACGCACCCCAAGTTTAGGAGGGCATTTTAAGGAAAAAAGTTTTAGGAGGGAAGTTTAGGGAAAAAAAAAAACTTACATTTAAGCGTCATTTGCAGCTTGCCCAGCGTCATTTGCAGCCTTGCCCAGTGTCATTGTAGCTTGCCCAGCGTCATTTGCAGCCTTGCCCAGTGTCATTGCAGCTTGCCCAGCGTCATTGCAGCCTTGCCCAGCGTCATTGCAGCCTTGCCCAGCGTCATTTGCAGCCTTGCCCAGTGTCATTGCAGCTTGCCCAGCGTCATTGCAGCCTTGCCCAGTGTCATTGCAGCCTTGCCCAGCGTCATTGCAGCCTTGCCCAGCGTCATTTGCAGCCTTGACCAGCGTCATTTGCAGCCTTGCCCAGCGTCATTGTAGCTTGCCCAGTGTCATTGTAGCTTGCCCAATGTCATTGTAGCTTGCCCAGTGTCATTGTAGCTTGCCCAGTGTCATTGTAGCTTGCCCAGCGTCATTGCAGCTTGCCCAGCGTCATTGCAGCCTTGCCCAGTGTCATTGTAACTTGCCAGCGTCATTTGCAGTCCTGTCCGGGTTAAATTTCCCGCCGCCGAGATGCTCTGTTGCGCGCGCCGCCGAAAAAGACCGAAGCGCGGCCGAAAAAGACCGAAGCGCCCCCAGAAAAGGCAGAGCTGACTGTTCGGCTCCGCTCGCGGTCCCGCCTCCCTGCTGTTTCCGGAGCGAGCGCAGGGAGGCGGGACTACGAGCAGAGCCGAACAGCCTGCTCGGTCTATTCCGGCGCCGCTTCGGGTTTTTCCGGCCGCGATTCGGTCTTTTTCGGCAGCGCTCGCTATTTTTCGGCGGCGCTTGCCATTTCTGTCACTTTCTTTTGGGGTATCGGCGTATAACACGCACCCACGACTTTCCACCGATTTTAAGGGGGAAAAAGTGCGTGTTATACGCCGATAAATACGGTAATTAGCTGTTATTAACATTATTTACCTTGGAAATATTTGGTTGACATCTTATTGACTGCTGTTGGTGAAGTCTGACCAGTTTCTTTGTTGCCATGGGAAATACCTGGTTGCTGTGTAAAACATATGCTGTTATTGGCAATATTTGGTAGAGATGGAGACGCACGCTTGTTGCCATAGCTATTACTTGGTTGCTCTGATACAAGTTTGATTATTTGCTTTATTGGTTGCTATTGATTGTCTGGTTGGTTGCCATGGGCAGCAGCGTTTAATTGGTTGATGTTCCTTAAATCTAGCTGCAGTTCGTATTTCGGTTTTGTTCTTGTCTATGGCTGGAAGACAGGACCCCAGTGATTATTTGATGCCCAGGGGAAGACACACAATCCCTCCGCTTTCATTCATTAGCTCATTCATTCATTACTGCGATATTGAGTCTGACGGCCCTGTCAGGGAATCCCTTTCACGGCCGCCATGTTGAATTGTGTCAGGGGGCCCACCTATCACTTGCAGGCTGAGTTTGGCCAGGGGCCACATGGGGGTTACCAGTCCCATCAGCACTTAACCCGGCTGCCCTGGGCCTCCTGAATAATAGATGAAACGCTTAGCCGAGGCCTGATTAATGCCAGTGGATGCTGCTGAGTGAGAGGCCTCGCTTCCTCCATGGTTGCCGGGGAAACTGGTCCCTGTTCCTCCGGTTTTCTCAGCGCGGGATAATCCGTACAATTTACTTCATAATTAGTAATGCTTTGCCTCTAAACAGAAATTTTCACATTTTCTGCCATGTACACATGTGCTCAGTGGGCAAATCAGGACACCCATGGTGGCCCACACTGATACTGGGGGCAAAAAAGTGCATGGCATAAATGAAATGGCTCAGTGCACAGATCAAGACACCCATGATGTGACACCCTGACTCTGGGGGTCAAAGGGTGTTTGGCATAAACTGAATTATTCAGTGCACAAATCAAGACTTCCATGGTGTGCCACTCTGACTCTGGGGGTAAAGGGGCGTATGGCACAACCTGGAAGGCCCAATGCACACCAGTACTTAGTAAAGCTTCATTTTAACCTGTCCTAAAAATGGCCTGCAATGTATGAACTCCATTCTCATCTGTACATTTACCTGCAGTGTGCACATACCTTGTACATACAGAGAAAAGTGCAAAAACAACTAACACACATGTATGTGTTGCAGCATGGGTTTCATACAAACTTAAAGCCCCGCTGTAATGCCCCGTACACACGGTCGAATATCCCGATGGAAAACGTCCGATCGGATTATGTTGTCGGAAAATCCGATTGTGTGTGGGCTCTAGCGGACTTTTTCCCTCGAAAAAAATTTGAGAGCAGGATCTCAAATTTTCCGACAACAAAATCAGATCAGACTTTTTCCGATCACGTGTCGAGAATTCCGACGGACAAAGTGCCACGCATGCTCAGATCAAATTACGAGACCAAAGCTATTGGCTACTAGCCTCTACGTAGTTCCGTCGTACGCAACGAACGTCACCACGTTCGGAATGATCGGATTTTCCGACAACTTTGTCCGACCGTGTGTATGCAACACCAGTGTCGGACTAAATCCGTCAGGAAAAAATCAGACGGATTTTGTGGCAGGAATTTTCGACCGTGTGTACGGGGGCTTAGGCCCCATACACACGATCAGAAAATCGTACGGAAAATACCACATTCGAAGCGATCGTACGATAATCGGATTGTAGTACAAAGCTTTTGAGAGCTGTTCATGACAGTTCATCCGATATTATTCTATCGGACGTGCAAAAAAATTTTTCGGACGATGCCAGATCGTACCATTTTTGTTTAATCAGTACAGCCATCGTTCGAAAATGCAATACAACACATGACATCACTTCCGAATTTTTTTTCTGTTGTACGGGAATTTTCGTGACTTTAGTAAGCACATCAGATTCGATCTGAGATTAGCATGCAAAAAAAAAAAAAACGTGTGTATGCAACACCAGTTTCGGACAAAATTCGTGGAAAAAATCTGACGGATTTTGTGGTCGGAATTTCCGACCGTGTGTACGGGGGCTTACACTGTCATACAAATTTACTGAACAGGAACAGGAGAAAGGTTTCTGCATAATAATCAATAAATAGATTGCGTAAAAATTGTCCTGTTTTTTTTTTATGCATTTGTGAAAACTCATATCATCAGATGGCAAAAGTTTATGACTCTGTGTTACAGATCTGAATGCAGTGCATGCTTATGCACCTGTGTGAATGTCATCATTGATAACAATGCAGCTGCATTCAGATCTGTAAATGAAAAAGGTTGTAAATGCATTTTTTGAACATTGCATTTGTGCTGTGCATTACCGCACATAGGATAATACTATGTTATGCCACACATTAGCGTGGGTTGCATTAAAGTGTTTTTAAGCAATCATCATTCAGTTTAAAATAGAAATGAAAGGCAAAACATTTTTGTATCGCTATAAAACAATATTATAAATACTTTTTTTTCCTTTTTTATAAGTGATCACATTCTCTCTGTTCTCAGCTGCATAAGAGTTTGGGGAGCAGAAACAACAGCACATTGAGCTTCCCAGTGAATGGGTGTGTCAGGACAAAGTCTGATCATTGGAGGAGAGCATAGCTAGAGAACTGAACATGCTGTGCTCTCCTGTTTAGTGTGGTCAGTTTTTTTTATAGGAAAGTAGAGGGACTGGCAGGAACACCAGGGATTTTCACACAAAGGAAGCAATAGAAAGAGAACAGGAGACTTTCTCATACAAGTACATGGTACAGCAGGCACATATCAGGAATAGGAAGTGTTGGGGTAACAAGCACTTTAAGGCAGCCAATTGAAATCAATGTGCTTCTGACACACCACGTCCTAAAAATCACAAGATTATAGAACGTGGCTATGCATTGTAAGGACATGAGAACACAAGCTAATAGAACATAAGACAGATTTCCTTGTCCATGTGCAGGGCTGCCCAGCATAGCCCAACACATATGGTGTGAATGAGCCCTTAATCCATCTTAGCTACATCTCCATCTAGGACAACCCTGTTGACAGGATGACACCCCCGTTTTAAAAAATCCCATAAAATTATTTATTTAGGTACTTACTGTATATAGCGCCATCAATTTACGCAGCGCTTTACACATCTATATTGTACATTCACATGAGTCCTTGCTCTCAAGGAGCTTACAATGTAAGGTATCAGCTAAACTACGGTCAGGAATAACAGGTAATGAAACTATAGCATGGTGGGACTCAAAATCTGTTGTAGAAGGCTGTTATATACAGATTATAGGCAAAAGTGTTGAAACTTTATATGAAAAAATTACAAAGATGGTAAATGATCTGTTTTGGCTTTTTTACAAACTAGCCTTGTATGTTGACGTTAGATGACTGTCTGTACTGTCTGTACCTACAGGTGGAAAGTGTCAATGCATCCAAAGACGTCACCTCAGTCCCTAAGTGCCACATGTCCTCAACCACCAGCCACGCGGGCCTTGGGCACAACGGAGAAGTGGAGTCTGTCAACGTCCAGCTGAAGCCTGAGACACCGACTCCGGAGAGGGGGAGCCCAGAGCAAAGTCCGCTCGAGAGGAAGAAGTGTGAGTACGAGCAGGAAGATCTTCTGGAAGGGGACACTGTGCTAGAGAATGGACGATGTACCCTGAGCGATGGGTTGGACCCTCAGGAAGTGGACGATGATGTGCTCATGCTGTCTGCCCCTAAGAAGAGAGGCCGCCGGAGCTTTTCGGACAACACAGAGAAAAGTAGGTTTTTACTGGTGACTTGGGGTCTATTATGTGTTTCACTGTTATTGCTATAACACATCATTGAGGTAAATTGTGCCTGGCATCACCGAGCTGCTTCTGAAAGTGCTGGTTGCCTGCCTCTGGCTTTAGTACCTTCTCATCAACGTTCATAAAAAAGTATACGGTAGTACACTATACAGCCAACGGTTTGTGAACACATGACCCTCACACCTACCTATATACCTTAAAGTATATGGACAGCCCTCCAGATGATTGAGTTCAGGTGTTTCCACTGAAGGGCACTGTTAATGCTACCACATACAAAGACATTTTAGATAATTGGGCACCTCCAACCTTGTTGGAACAGTTTGGGGATATCACTTTACTGTTCCAGCATGGTCGTGGCCCCTGTGGCAAAGCCAGCACCATAGAGGCATAATTTGATGTGTAACCCTGACATGCCCCTGTGGAGTATCCTGCACAGAGCCCTGGCCTCAACTCTACTGAACTGCTTGGGGTTGAATAGGAAGATTGATGGTGAGCCAGGTCTTCTTATCCAACATCAGTAACTGACCTTACATACGTTGTTTTAGCTGAATGGGCACAATTCCCCAGACATGCTCCAAAATCTTGTGGAAAGCCTTCCCAGTAGAGTGGGGCTGTTTTGGCAGCTAAAGATGAAGGTGGAGGGCAGATTCTATATTAATACCCATTGTTTAGGAATGGAATGTCCAACAAGCCTGTATAGGTGTGATAGTTAGGCGTCCACAAACTTTTGATTCACATCCTTGTTGCAGGTCAGTGACTCACAAGCACTGAAAGAGGATCAGCACAGAAGTAGAATCAGTCTTCTATAGCAGCCAATCTCGTTTTCATGAAATATATCCTTTGATAGTCCACCATGTGCTTCTTATAATCCTTGGGCATGTACAGGGAAAATTTCCCACCCCTGCGTTCCCAACTCCACCCACCTGCAGTGATCATGATTGTTTTCACTCTTTCTATTGTATGCATCATTTACCCGTATATACTCAAGTATAGGTCGACCCGAATACAAGCCAAGGCCCCTAATTTACCACATTAAAAAAATGGGAAAATGTATTGACTCGTGTATAAGCCGAGGGTTAGAAATGTAGCAGCTACTGTAAGTGGAAAAGAGGGTCAACAATGCCCATCTGCAGCTGCATACCTCCCTGTGTCCTGTGCATACCTCCCTGTGTCCTGTGCATGCCTACCTGTGCAGATCTGCCTACCGCCCTGTGTCCTGTGTACCTCCCTGTGTCCATTGCAGCCTACCTGTGTCCTGTGCATGCCTCTGTGTGCCGATCTGCAGCTTCTGTGTGCCCATCTGCAGCTCTGTGTCCATCTGCAGCTCTGTGTCCATCTGCAGCTCTGTGCCCATCTGCAGCTCTGTGCCCATCTGCAGCTTTGTGCCCATCTGCAGCTCCATGTGCCGTTTTCCACCGATAAGCGCGTCATAAAAACATACGGTGGACATTCCAGTATTCCAAAGCTGCGCCTCCTCCTCGTCTGTGATAGGCGGAACACTCAATTTCCCAGCAGTCAGTGTTCCGCCTATCACGGACATCCGCTCATCCTCATACCACGGACGAGGATGAGAGGATGTCCGTGATAGGCGGAACACTGACTGCTGGGAAATTGAGTGTTCCGCCTATCACAGACGAGGAGGTGCGGCTTTTGAACACTGGAATGGCCGCTGTCTGTCTGCATGACACGCTGATCAGGTAGGCAGACGACAGCGACTCGAGTATAAGTCGAGGGGGGCAGTTTCAGCCTAAAAAAAGGGCTGAAAATCTCGGCTTATACTCGAGTATATACGGTATTTAAAATTATAGAGAAAGGAGCTGAAAGAACAAATTTTAAGCGGGGAAAAAAAAAGAATATTTTCTGTGACTTCAGCTTCCGAGATCTCTGGATCTGCTGATTGTGTTGATTTTTGGTTTTCACTAGGGGGTTCCTCATGCTAATCCACATATAAAGGCCTTATGCACACTGCAGTTTGCTCAGTACAGCAGGTTTTTTTACTGATCCAAAATGCAGCCCATTGTTTCCAAAGTGTACGCATAGGCGGGTAAACAAGCACTGCATATTCTTGAGTAAAAACACAAAAAACGAAATCTGCGTTCACAGTCAGTATTTTGTGCCGGTGCATGAAATACAAGCAAATGCGTGCTTATGAGCATATATAATAATTCATTTTCCCTAGAAATGTATTGTGCGCACGTCTGCGCATAAATAAGCACAAATACGTGCAAAACAAACGCCTGAAATTATGGCCACAAGAGCAGATGCTCAAACATCAATACAGTGTGCAAGAGGCCTAATGCCCCGTACACACGGTCGGAAAATCCGACCACAAAATCCATCGGATTTTTTCCGATGGATTTTGTCCGACACTGGTGTTGCATACACACGGTCGGACAAAGTTGTCGGAAAATCCGATCATTCTGAACGTGGTGACGTTCGTTGCGTACGACGGGACTACGTAGAGGCTAGTAGCCAATAGCTTTGGTCTTGTAATGTGATCTGAGCATACGTGGCACTTTGTCCGTCGGAATTCGCTACACACGATCGGAAAAAGTCCGATAGGACTTTGTTGTCGGAAAATTTGAGAGCAGGAGATAAAACTTTGTCCGTCGGAAAATCCGACGGAAAAAGTCCTATGGAGCCTACACACGGTCGGAATTTCCGACAACATTGTCCGATAGGACATTTTCCGTCGGAAAATCCGACCGTGTGTACGGGGCATTACTATGTACTCAGTTTGTTTTGCCCAGGCTTGCGACAGGTTCACTTTAAAGTGATTTTCCTCTTGCAGGAGTAAACGTTTGATGATTGAGTAATACACCTTCTATTGGGCAACTCAAGTTTTTAAAGATGCAAGCTTTTACAAACACGTTAAAGAGGAACTTTACTCACCCTTACCTCTATCCCCCTCGTTACCTTTTTGGCAGGGTAGACCACAAAACATATACCAGTACTCACAACACCAGTGACTATTCTGTGTCGATGTGCTGCTGCTGCTGCTGTGTACTGGGTCCCGTGATGTCCTCCTCATCTGTGATGTTATCAGAAGGCTAGCTGTCTTTACCGGGTTCATGCAACCAGCCTCCTGATGATGCACCGCGGTGCATTATCAGGTGTTGGATGCAGGTTTCAGTAATAGACAGCAAGCCCCCCATGATGTGCCCAGGTCACATGCGCAAGTGCCCTCATGGGATGCATGACGTGGATATTCCACGAGGCTATGGACAACAGAAATGTCATGCTAGCCTAAGACAGAATCTAGGATTTAAAAAAAAAAAACAACAATCCCTTTGCTATTGTTAGAGAGGAGTGGGTAGTGGTGGGGTGGGATGGAAAAATGTGGCCCGAGTGGGTGAAGTTTCTTTGTCAGGAAACTTTGATGTTGTGTTTCTAATGGTGGCCTTTTAGGTGACCCTGCTACTTTACAAAAAGCATGTGCCCACACATACTGCACCTGCAGCAACTCTGATTGCCCCCTGCTATGACCAATTGCCACTGCCAGGCACTTCCTGGTGGTGTTGAAGCTTGCCTGCACTCACTCATCTTACACCCATTCCTATTAGACAATATAGCAGCCCTGAGTGATGAGCCAATGGTGAAGCAGAGGGTTGGAGGCTAGCCACCTGACACCACCTGGAAGGAAGTGCCTGGCATTTAGGCATAGCACCAAAAGCTGCTGCAAGCATGTGTAGGCACCTGTAGATATCTACATCTTATACCAGCTAGTAAATGTAGATAATTAGCCAGAAAAGGGTACCATCAGTATACTGTAAGCTTGCATAACCCATTTTTTTCTGCCCTTTTGACATAACTGTAGTCCTTTCAAGGTTGGCCAGTCATTTAAGCCCTGGTTAATGCTAGTGCAACTTCTGATGTGTCTTGGGACTCACAGAATCGCATGACAAGGGAAATCACATTGTTCTCAAACAGTGCCCATCCTAATCAATGCAACTCAGCATGGGGCAATTTTGGAAAAGGTTCCTGCACTACATGTTTCAATGTACCAGAACAGAGCAAACATTATACCTGCTGCAATGGTGCAACATGCAGTAATGTGGCAGCACAGAGCCCCAACACCACATCAATAGTTAACTGAAAATACTGAGTCACCTGGCTCTTTTGTCAGCAGCACCACTGCTCTTCTTACCAGTCCCTCTGACTGCCAAGCTCTCCTGGTTCTCTCGCCTCACTCAGCCTGTAGTCGTAGCACCCAGCTGCACGGCCCACTCCTGGTCTCCGGATCTCCTGGTTCTCCTGATAGGAGCCCACCTGAACACTGTGGACAAGACATCCTGTCTCCTTACTCCTTGGTGGTTCACCTCTAACTCCTGTTTGAGACCTCCTGTCTTTTGACTGCTGGCTGGGGCACCTATGACCACTGGGTGAGACCTCCTGTCTCCAATATGGGAGCCCTGAGATATCCTCAGGCTTGAGTATAAAATGACCCTGTGTACTCACACCAGCTGCAGGCATCCAGTAAAATCCAGACACAGGGTTGAAGGTTCTGTCCCACCCAAGACTCTTTGGAACCTTCAAGCTCCAGACCTCAATCCAGGTTTAAAGAATCCAGAGAACACCAAAAACACAGTTTTCTCTGCTCAGAAATGATTGAAACTTCGCATTAACCCTTAATGTTAATTCTGTGTCATTTTCTCCTACATTTTCTCAGTGGCAGGGCCTCACACTGTCACAAAACATATAAGTCAAGATGTTCCTTCCCTTTGAAGGGGTTTCATGGTATGTTTGTGTAGGTCCACAATTTCAGGTGAGAGCGCAGAGTGAACGCTGGTGGAGCTCAGTCAGCATGTCCATAGGAGAAGCGGGCACGAGCACATCGGGTGGCATACTTATTTATCAATACAAAAATAGACTTATTGCTCTCTTTATATAAGAATAAGCCAAGAACATTTGATTTACACTGTGGACATTTACTGAGTATTGATGGAAATTTAAACAAGGAATATTATTATAGTCTGGATTTATTTTGAGTTTTTTTAATGAATGTAATTATATATATATATATATATATATATATATATATATATATATATATATATAAAATCATGTTTGAACTGTTGCACTGCACTTGAAACATATGTAATTCATAGATGGTATGGAGCTGCAATAGTAAGATTTATTTGCACAAGTTTTTAGTGTGAAAGGGGAAATTGATTGCGCAAAGCTTCATTTTGATTGGGTTTGAAGCCCATTCTTACCCATATCTTTGTCCAGCGCCCTACCAACACATTTTCTAGCAACCTTTTTAAAAAATATTTTAGATACCAAAAAAAATTTTTTTTTCATTTTTTTTAAATTTAGCCCAGTTGAGCCCTACTACTTCTTCAATCCTTGTCTAGGCGAGAGTGATGTATCCAATTCACTCCTGCAGCTTCCTTTATAACTATATCATATTCAAAATGACATCAACTACTAATGACATGTAAAAAGAAAGGTGGTGCAGGCGACACCTGCACTAGGAGAACAGCTGGAAAGAAGAGGACGAGGCTGGATTTGCTGGACTGGTATGTACAGGAAGTCCCCGAGTTACGAACGGGTTAGGGACGGTAGTTTCGTTCTTAAGTCGAATATGTTCAAAAATCGGAGCAAAGCGGCAGAGACGTTGTTTTTCTGATGTTCTGTCGAAAGTGCCCGCCATCGAAAAGTGCTGTAGAAAGTGCCCGCCTGTCGAAATATGCAGTCGAAAGTGCCCGCCGTCGAAAGTGCCCGCCGTTGAAAGTGCCCGCCTCCCGTTCGTAAGTAGGAGTCGTTCACAAGTCGGATGTTCGTAACTCGGGGACTGCCTGTACAGTGGATATAAAAAGTTTACACGCCCCTGTTTAAGAATTCAGGTTTCTGCAATGTAAAAATATGAGACAAAGATAAATAATTTCATGACCTTTTCCACCTTTAATGTGACCTATAAACGGTACAACTCAGTTGAAAAACAAACTGAACTTAAATCTTTTTTGGGGGGGTAAAAATAAAAAAATTAAATAATGTGGTTGCATAAGTGTGCACGCCCTCTTATAACTGGGGATGTAGTTAGGTTCAGAATTAAGCAATTATTTTCAAACTCATGTTAAATAGGAGTCAGTACACACCTGCAATCATTTAAAGTGCCTCTGATTAACCCCAAAAAAGTTCAGCTGTTCTAGTAGGTCTTTCCTGACAGTTTCTTAGTCGCATCCTACAGCAAAAGCCATGGTCCGCAGAGAGCTTCCAAAGCATCGGAGGGATCTCATTCTTATTAGGTATCAGTCAGGAGAAGGGTACAAAAGAATGTCCAAGGCATTAGATATACCATGGAACACCGTGAAGACAGTCATCATAAAGTGGAGAAAATATGGCACAACAGTGACATTACCAAAAACTGAAAGTCCCTCCAAGATTATGAACAAGAAGAGAAGAAAACTGGTCAGGGAGGCTGCCAAGAGGCCTACAGCAACATTAAAGGAGCTGCAGGAATTTCTGGCAAGTACTGGCTGTGTGGTACATGTAACAACAGTCTCCATAGAATGCATTAAGGTGAAAAACCACAAGGGTTTACAACCCCTTTAAACTTCCAGCTGGGAGCTTGGTGCGGCTTTATTTAGCCTGGGTCCACACTTGTGCAGTGTGGGACACCATATGTGATTCACACAGAAATCGAACCGCATTCTTGTGCAAATCACATGCCATGTCTGTGTGGTGTGATTTAAACCATTCATTTTGTATGGCATTTTGTATGGCTCAAATCGCACCACATCCGCACCAAAATGGTGCAGGACTCTTGTTATTGCTGCACTTGAATCAGATTACATGGGTGTTTACACCCATGAGATCCGATTCTGGCAATCGCACTGTGTTTTGCAAGCGGTTTTGGGGTGTCGTTAATTTAAAGGATAAGTTCACCCTAACACTAAAATCTCTACATCTACAGATATCGACGATTTAACACTTACCTATCTAACCATGTAAAGAAGAAATCAGTATACCTATCTTTTTGTTTAATCTGATGTGACCCAATCCCACGCTGAGCTGTTAGCTGCGGTTTCGCTGTGGAGGTGGGTGCAGAGGACAACAGAAAGCCCCATAGTAAGTCTATGGGTAACGTCACTTCCAATTCATTTCATAGCTGTTGTTGGCTGTGTCCTCTGCAGAGCTTCCACCGCTGGAGACCGGACCTGATCGGCTTCAAAAAAGGTATGTATAGCGATTTGTTCTTTATAGGGCTGATAGGTTAGACGTGGCATTGTGGGCGCACGCGTGCTCCGTGACTGTGCCCGCGGGTCCCGCCGACTCGATGTCCCCCGGGGGGCCCATGATCGTGTCAAGGAGCGGAAGAATGGGGAGATGCCTTTGTAAACAAGGCATTTCCCCTGTTCTGCCTAGTGACATGACAGGGATCTACTTCTCCCTGTGATCAGAAGCAGTGATCGCTGTCATGTCAGTGGAAGCCCACCCCCCCCCACAGTTAGAACACCTCCCTAGGACACACTTAACCCCTTGACCGCCCCCTAGTGTTTAACCCCTTCCCTGCCAGTGTCATTTACACAGTAATCAGTGCATTTTTATAGCACTGATCTCTGTATAAATGACAATGGTCCCAAAATGGTGTCAAAAGTGTCCAATGTGTCGGCCATAATGTCGCAGTCATGATAAAAATTGCAGATCGCCGCCATTACTAATAAAAATAAAAATAATAATAATACCATAAATCTATCCCCTATTTTGTAGACGCTATAACTTTTTTGTAGACACTATCCCCTATTTTGTAGACGCTATAACTTTTTTGTAGACACTATCCCCTATTTTGTAGACGCTATAACTTTTTTGTAGACACTATCCCCTATTTTGTAGACGCTATCAGCCTAAAGTAAGAAAGAAATTCGTTTTTTTTATATATTTTTGGGGGATATTTATTATAGCAAAAAGTAAAAAAATATTGCTTTTTTTTTTCAAAATTGTCGCTTTTTTTGTTTATAACGCAAAAAATAAAAACCGCAGAGGTGATCAAATACCACCAAAAGAAAGCTCTATTTGTGGGGAAAAAACGAATCGCAAAAAGTTCATTATAGGAAAGACAGCTGTTTCTGTTTGATCTGCAACTGCTATGGTGTTGCGTATGTGACCAGTGATGACACCAGTCATTTGATGGTTTGACAGTTTCATTGAGGACACAAGCAAACATGACAGTTAGCAAATCCTGGCATTCCAGGAATGTATCTGTTTTTTGAATCCGTTAAATAGCATATCCCTCTATAATGTGTATGTGTCTCAATTAACTACCGTATATACTCGAGTATAGGCCGACCCGAATATAAGCCGAGGCACCTAATTTTACCACAAACAACTGGGAAAACTTATTGACTCGAGTATAAGCCTAGGGTGAGAAATGCGCAGCTACTGTAAGTGGAAAAGAGGGTCAACGATGCCCATTTGCAGCCTCACTGTGCCCATGCAGATGGACACAGTTGACCGATTTGGGGCCCTGTATCTCGGGGTCACTTAGTGCAACATTTGGGGTTCCTAGCACCAAGTGTCCCCAAGATATGGGGCCCCAAATTCGGGTCAGAAAATCTCAAGCACTTTTCTGCAGCAGAGAATGACATTTTCTGAACCGACTTTGGGGCCCTGTATCTCGGGGCTACTTAGTCCTAGGAACCCCATCTTTGGATATGTTGTAGTGCTAGTTCAACTGGGTTTGAATGCCAAATTTGGGGTTCCTAGCTCCAAGTGTCCCTGAGATATGGGGCCCCAAATTCGTGTCAGAAAATGTCAAGCACTTTTCTGCAGCAGAGAATGACATTTTCCGAACCGACTTTGGGGCCCCGTATCTCGGGGCCACTTAGTGCTAGGAACCCCATATTTGGATATGTTATAGTGCTAGGTCCACTGGGTTGGCACACCAAATTGGGATTCCTAGACCCAAGTGGCCCCGAGATACGGGGCCCTAAAGTCGGGTCGGAAATTTTTTTTTTTTTTTGCTGCAGAAAAGTGCTTGACTCGAGTATAAGCCGAGGGGGGCACTTTCAGCACAAAAAAATGTGCTGAAAAACTCGGCTTATACTCGAGTATATACGGTACTTTAATACCGGGCCAATTCTCCTTTCTACATGTAAAAATCATAATTTTTTTGCTAGAAAACTACCCAGAACCGCCAAACATTTTATTTATATATATCTTTTCCTAAAGATTTGATGGAATTAACCACTTCCCACCCGGCCAATGTAGATATACGGCCGGGTGGGAGCCGTCTACTTCTGATAGGACGTTCAGGAACGTCCTTCAGAAGTAGAGGGATTGCGCGCGCGCGTGCCCGCGCAGCGGCGCGATCCCGATGCGGCCGTGTCACCCGGACACGGCGCATCTCGAATCGGCAGGAGGGCACGGTGATTGGCCCTCCTGATCACATGACGGCCGTGACGAATCACGGCTGTCATGTGATGTAAACAAACAGCCGGTTGCTAGGCACACGGAAGTCGTCGGTGAGGAGAGGAGAGCGGATCGCTGCAGCCGGCTGGTGATCAGTGAGTATGAGATGTTTTTTTACTCACTGATCACCAGTCTAGGGTCCCCCACAGTAAAACACACGTCCCCACAGTAAAACACACATGTCCCCACAGTAAGACACACATGTCCCCACAGTAAAACACACATGTCCCCAAAACACACATTTCCCCAAAACACACATGTCCCTGAATAATAAAAACACATGTCCCTCACATATGTCCCACTAAAATCACATGTGCCAATGATTATCTGCACACATATGTCCGTGATCACCTGCACACCCCTTTTACATGATCATTTGCGTACATATGTCCGTGATCACGCGAACCAATTATTATACACTTAACGGAATTTTTTTTCCAAAAAACATGTAGCAGAATACATTTTGGCTTAAATTTATGACAAAATTTGATTTTATTGGATTTCTTTTAAAAAAGAAAGGAGAAAATATTGTTTTTTTTTCAAAATTTCCGCTATGTTTTCGCTTATATCGCAAAAAATAAAAAACGGAGTCGCGAATAAATACCACCAAACTAAAGCTCTATTTGTGCGAACAAAATGATAAAAAATTCATTTGGTTACAGTATTGCATGACCGCGCAATTGTCACTGAAAGTGCGCGAGCGCTGAAAGCTGAAAATTGGTCTGGGCAGGAAGGGTGTTTAAGTGCACAGTAGGCAAGTGGTTAAGCAACAATTTTTAAGTGCAGCAACTCTTTGGAACTTTATTTCTATCTATCTATCTATCTATCTATCTATCTATCTATCTATCTATCTATCTATCTATCTATCTATCTATCTATCTATCTATCTATATATATATGTGTATATATATATATATATATATATATATATATATATATATATATATAAAAATATATATATAGATGATGTTACGCCAAGTAAATAAATAATTAATGTCACGCTTTAAAATTGTGCACGCTTGTGGAATGGCGCCAAACTTCGGTACTTAAAAATCTCCGTAGGCTATGCTGTAAAAATGTTTACAGGTTACCAGTTTAGAGTTACAGAGGAGGTCTATTTCTCTAGAATTATTGCTCTCACTGTAACGTTGGGGGCGATACCTCACATGTGTGGTTTGATTGCCGTTTACATGTGCGGGCGTGATCTACTTATGCGTTTGCTTTTGTTTGCTAGCACGAGGGGATGGGGGAGCTTTAAAAAAAAATATTTATTGTTTATTTTATTTCTATATTTTTTTTTTTTACACTTTTTTGGTCACTTTTATTCCTATTACAAGGAATGTAAAAATCCCTTTTAATAGGAATAGGGCATGACAGGTCCTCCTCATGGAGATATCTGGGGTCTATAAGTCCCCACATCTCTCCTCGATGCTGGAAAGCCTGAAATAAATAAAAAAAAAATCGCTCTCAGGCTATTCAGAAAAAAAAAATGATGCCGGCGCGGGAAATTACGTCATGAAGTTGCTTCTGGCCTCTGAGGGTCATAGTGATGGCCAAAGATCATCTGGTCCATGGCCAGCTCTATGGTAATCCCCTGCTGCTGGCGGATTCATTCTCCGGCTTAACGAACACACGGTTGAGCTGAGAGACGCACCAGAGGCCGGCGGGACAGGGCGGAATTCCCCTCCCGCCGCCTGTAAAAGCAATCAAGCAGCTAAAAAGCTGCTATGATGGCTTTTACTTTGCAGGGAATCACCAGCTGGAAAAAAAAGAAATCTGAATGATGCCTGCAGCTGCATATGACATCCTACGGGCGGGAAGTGGTTAAGAGCACTAAGGGCTCGTTTACACTTGCTTTGGCTTCAACACACATTAAAGCGCCTACCGCTTCAACATGCTTTTATGATGTGTTTTTGATGCTTCGATGAAGCTTTGGTAATGATCTGGTGAAGCGTCGGTGATGCTCCCGTGATACTCTTTTGAAGCTTGACAGATGCCCTGTGTGTGTGGATATCTCATACCTGCAATTTCTCCAAAACAAAGCAAAGCTAAAGCTGAATTAAAGCCTCTCAAAAGCTGCAGGTGCTTCAAGCGAGTTTTGTCATAGAGTTCTATGGAGGCATTGAAGACGCTTTGAAGCACCACTGTGGCTTCATGTACACTGCTGCTGGTAATCGGACGTTTAGGAGCAGTTGGGCATTTTTTTCAGCTGCCAATGAACTCTCAATGTTATCTTATCAGTACATGTACACAGGGTCGGTTATAGTAGTTTCTAAGCAGTTGAGTTTAAGGCCCCTTTCAGACGAGGCGGACTCCGCTTGCACGGAGCCCGCCTCTGTCCGTCGGCTCAGCGGGAGATCTGTCCGTTGATCTCCGCTGAGCCGGCGGATGACAAGTCCCTCTCCGCTCACTGAGTGGGGAGGGGCTTGCGAGCGCCGCTGATCTCTATGGAGAGATCGGATGAAAACGGACAGTGTGTCCGTTTTCATCAGATCTCACCCGATCCGATCCGCCAGCGACGGATCTGGACGTCTGCTTTTGGCGGATCGGACCGGATCGGATGTCAGCGGACATGTCTCCGCTGACATCCGACGCTCCATTAACATGGAGCGCCCGTTCAGATCCGCCGTCAAAACTGACAGGCGGATCTGAACGGGCCGTCCGTGTGAAAGGGGCCTAAAAGCATTTTTTGGAAAGCATAAAAATGCGTTCAGGATGGATGTTCAGAAGCATTTGAAATGCCAAATGCCTGTAACAGCTAGTAAATGCGGTAACTCGCGTTTCGTTTTACAGGCGTTTTTGACTATTTGAGAAAAAAACGCTTCTAAACGCAAACACAGCTAAACGCGGCATGTAAACTCAGCAAAACTGAAGTTTTTAAATGCCGGTTACTATCTGTCAAGGACCGGGCCTATTTTTCAGACTCTGTGTTAACAAGTTAAAATCAGTTTTTTTTTGGCTAGAAGATCAGCCCCAAATATTATATATATTTATTTATTTTTTTTTTTTTTTAAACACCCTAGAGAATAAAATGGTGGCCGTTGCAATACTTTCTGTCACACCGTATTTGTGCAGCGGTCTTACAAGCGCATTTTTTTTGTTGAAAAAAAAACACTTTATTAATTAAAAAATAAGACAAAAGACTAAAGTTAGCCCAATTTTTTTTTATACTGTGAAAGATAATGTTCTAGTGAGTAAATTGATACCCAACATTTCACGCTTCAAAATTGCACCCGCTTGTGGAATGGCAAATTTTTTACCCTTAAAAATCTCCATAGGCGACGTTTAGAAATTTCTACAGGTTACCAGTTTTTATTTACAGAGGAGGTCTAGGCTAGAATTATTGCTCTCGCTCTAATGATCGCGGCGATACCTCACATGTGTGGTTTGAACACCGTTTTCATATGCGGGTGCGGCTTACGTATGCGTTTGCTTCTGCGTGCGAGCTCGGCAGGATAGGGTGCTTTCATTTTTTTTTTTTTTTACTTTTTTTTTTTTATTTTGACACTGTACTTGTGTCACTTTTATTCCTATTACAAGGAATGTAAACATCCCTTGTAATAGAAAAAAACATGACAGGGCCTCTTAAATATGAGATCTGGGGTCAAAAAGATATTAAAATGCAATAAAAATAAAAAAAATGTAATTAAAAAAAATAAATTTTTTGCTGTGTTTTTTTCCGCATTTGCCACGATTTTGTGCAGAGCAAAAGGTCACCAATGTAAAAAGAAGAAAAACGCCCAAATCTGCCCGATTTGAGCGACAAAAAAAGGGTCCGGAACTTGTTTGAGCTTCAGGCGTTTTGGAGTGGAGATGTGAACCATCTCCATAGAGAATGATGTATTTTTTCCCCTCTAGGGTTTTGTAGCTTCAGGCTTCAGGCGACAAAACGCCCAGGTGTGAATGCAGCCTAAGAGCATTGGGCGCAAGTGACATTTGACGTTGCTTCCGCCCTCCAATGCTATGGAGCCGAGTGGGGGCCATCTTCCATTCACTCGGCATCCATGCTCAGAGGAGAGTGGACGCGATCGTCTCCGCCACTACCTGTAAGCAGCAGAGACGACCGGAGTGCGGCGGGAGGCCCCTCTCCTGCCCCCGATAAAAGGGATCTTGCAGCGAATCCGCCGCAGAGACCACTTTTATCTGAAAGCTGACTGCCCGCTGAAGAAGAGCATACCGGGGTTATAGCAGCTATCTGCTGCCATAACAGTGATTTTCCTCTTCAAGCTGCCAACGTATAATGACGGCGGGTGGTCCGCAAGTGGTTAACAAAGCCTGTCCAAAGCCTTGTTTTGAAGCAAATGTAACCTAGCCCTAAGTGTAATTTCTGTCTGCTGCCGCATTCCTCTGCTATCAGCATGAATCACTTCTGACAAGTTTTCCTGACACCAAGAGAAAAACGGTGACACGGGAGGGACCTCCAGCTGATTGACAGCCTCAGCTCTGTGTGCTGTGTGAAGGGGGTGTGTCCCTTCCCTCCAATCAGCTGTCAGAGCTCTCCTCACTGAGCTCTGCAGTGTGTAATTTTAGCTCCCCACCCCATTTTTCCCTGACTGCTCAATCTATAAATTCTGGACTTTGAACAGATGTAGAGAAAAGAAGACTGCAGATAAACAGGTACAACTTATGTAGGAGGATTTGTTTCATCTATGTGTATCACCTGAGGCCAGTTACTTCACTGGGTATATGGAAGGGTTTACAACCACTTTAAATGTATATATAATTATACAGGAAGATTTTTGTTGAAGGGAATTGTCTGAATGGGTGTCTTTAGGTTCTGTCGTAGGGGGTGTAGAGAAATGTTTTCTATTATAAGTTCACAATGACAAGCTTGTAGACTTGCCTCCTGGGTCGAGATCCAAATGACATGGTACTAAGATCCCGGTACAAGAAACTACTCTCCCACACCTTGTGCTGGTTGCTCTGTATAATAATGTTTTAATTGGCAGGTACAATTTAAAGCGGAGGGCCACCCTAAAATAAAAAATTACATTAATATTCTTAAAAAAAAAAAAACATTTGAAAAAAATAATATTTTTTTTAATTACCAGAAACCCCGGTTGCTAGGCAGTCTTCCTAATCTGCCTCTTCCTATTCCGCGGCACTGCTTCTTCAGTTCCTCCTCTTCGGCGAGAGGCCCCGTTGCCTTCTGGGACATGTGTGTGTCACAGAAAACAACAGGGCCACTCACAAAGTAGGAATCGGGCAGTGAAGCCGCAAGGCTCCACTGCCTGTTTCCCTTAGTTAGGATGGCGGCGCCGTCACCTGATCCGATGGACGGATCAGCCTGGGGGGGCGACATCGCAGGCTCGCTGGACACGTAAGGTAAGTGTCCTTATTAAAAGTCAGCAGCTACAGTGTTTGTAGTTGCTGACTTTAACCGCTTCCCGACCGCCTCACGCAGATATACTGCGGCAGAATGGCACGGGCAGGCAAAATCACGTACGGGTACGTGGCCCTTTAATTGCCTGCCGGTGGGTCGCGCGCACGCTGCTAGCGGCGCGCTCGCGACCCGGTCGGGAGCTCCGTGACCCCGGCCGCGGGACCAGCGGACCCGATCGCCGCTGGTGTCCCGCGATCGGGTCACAGAGCTGAAGAACGGGGAGAGATTTGTTTACACTCTGCTTCCTACTCTGCCTGTCATTGATCGGCTGTTCCCGGTCATCGGGAAAGCCGATCAATGACGTCAGACATCAGCCCCGCCCCCTAATGTAAAAAAACACACACACGTCACAGCCCATAACCCCTCCCCTCCCCCTAGTGGTTAACTCTTTCACTGCATGTGTCATTTATACAGGAATCAATGCATATAAATAGCATTGATTGCTGTATAAATGACAATAGTCCCAAAAATCTGTCAAAAATGTCCGATGTGTCCGCCATAATGTCGCAGTCACAATAAAAATCGCTGATCGCCGCCATTACTAGTAAAAAAAAAAAATATTAATAAAAATGCTATAAAACTATCCCCTATTTTGTAAACGCTATAACTTTTGCGCAAACCAATCAATAATCGCTAATTGCGATTTTTTTTTACCAAAAATATGTAGAAGAATACGTATCGGCCTAAACTGAGGAAAAAAAAAAATTTTTATATATTTTTTGGGGATATTTATTATAGCAAAAAGCAAAAAATATTGCATTGTTTTCAAAATTGTCGCTCTATTTTTGTTTATAGCGCAAAAAATAAAAACCGCAGGGGCGATCAAATACCACCAAAATAAAGCTCTATTTGTGGGAAAAAAAAGGACGCCAATTTTGTTTGGGAGCCACGTCGCACGACCGCGCAATTGTCAGTTAAAGCGACGCAGTGCCGAATCGCAAAAAGGGCCTGGTCCTTTGGCTGCCAATTGGTCCAGGGCTGAAGTGGTTAAAAAAAATTTAAAAAAACGGCGGACCTCCTCTTTAAGTCCCACTTTGTTCCAGCAACTGTCATAGTGGACATACTAGCAGGCACACTTTCCTAGAGAGGTGAAGGAGGTGCCGTCACATGGTCTGCTGACCACAGAGATGATGAAAGACGCGTCTGCGGTCTGTTCCAAACAATCAACACAGAGCAGAAAAGCTAGATGACGACTATGGCTTATTGGCACATGGCCTACCTGGCATGTGTGTACATTTCTTTATGAAGCAATGCCCTTTGCAGAGGACCTCTTGTGTTCAGCATGGAAAGATGTTGGTTTTACAGACACATCAGATCACATTTCTTCCTGTTGGTTGACCTCTGAACTGTTCCCAACCCAACTTTCTAAGAAACAAAAGTTACAGCAGACGTTCTCAAGCAGGAAACCAAAATAAGCAGCAGCTTTCTTCTGCAAGATGCATTTAAGCCCCTTTCACACTGGGGCGGTGCGGGGCGGCGACGGTAAAGCAGCGCTATATTTAGCGCTGCTTTACCATCGTTTTACCCGCGGTATGCGGCCGCTAGCGGGGTGGTTTTAACCCCCGCTAGCGGCCGCAAAAGGGTTAAAAACCTCCGCAAAGCGCCGCTGCAGCGGCGGTTTGCGGGCGGTATCCCCGCGGTTTCCCATTGATTTCAATGGGAAGGAGCGGTATAGGAGCGGTGAATACACCGCTCCTTCACCGCTCCAAAGATGCTGCTAGCAGGACTTTTGTTGCGGTCCTGCTAGCGCATCGCTCCAGTGTGAAAGCCCACCGGCTTTCACACTGGAGTGAATGGGGCCGATTTTTTCAGGCGGTATACAGGCGCTATTTTTAGCGCTGTACCGCCTGAAAACCGCCCCAGTGTGAAAGGGCCTTTAAAGTGGAAGTAAAAATATATATACTCAGCTGCCTCTTTATTTAAAGTGGAAGTAAACTCCCATGCATGATTTTTACCTATAGGTACGCCCAGAGCCGTCTTTAATATTGTTTGGACCCTGGGCAAACATTTTCTTGGGTCCAATTATCAACTATTTTCTGGCAGTGTATGCTCAAGGGACAGCTCCTTTGGCCCCCCACAACAATGACTGGGCCCAGGGCAGCTGCCCCTTTTGCCCTGCATTAAAGACGGCTCTGTCAGGGCCGTCTTTAATATTGATTGCACCCTGGGCAAACATTTTCTTGGGCCCTCCCGAATCCACTTACCAACTATTTTCTGGCAGTGCGTGCTCAACAATGACTGGGCCCGGGGCAACTGCCCCTTTTGCCCTGCGTTAAAGACGGCCCTGGGTATGCCTATAAAACATGCACGGTGAGGTCACTGGCACATGCGCTCTGAAGGAACGGCATACCCGGGCTATTCCTTCAGAGTCCTGTGCTGTAAACGTCAGCTCCTGTGCACATACACGGGAGTGACGTCATCGCGGCTACGGCCAGTCACACAGCCAGAGTCCACAAACCCGTAAGGAAGACCGGGTGAAGATGGAAGCGCCTTCAGCCGCTGAAGAGCTTCATTCTAAGTTAAGTTTTACATAATGTGCTAGTATGCATCAATGACATTGTAAAGGAAATTTGTAAGTTCTGTATATAATTGTATTCTATTTTCTATGTATTGCACACCTCCCTCACTGAGCACACAGCACTAATAATGTTTTCATTTCATGTTTACATTATTAATATTATTATACACGATTTATATAGTGCCAACAGTTTACGCAGCGCTTTACAATGTATGGGGGGCGGGGACCTACGTAATCATGTGTATGAAAACCTTCACGACATTGCCTTGCAGGTTTTTTTAAAAAAGCCAGCAGTTTACTACTGTTTTAACCGCTTGCCGACCGGCTCCTGTAGATATACGTCGGCAGAATGGCAGGGCTGGGCAAAGTAACGTACCCGTACGTTACTTTGAATTTCCCGCCATGCGTGCCTGCCACGAGCTCCGTGACTGTGCCCGCAAACGTGTCACGGAGCTGAAGAACGAGGAGATGTCGATGCAAACACAGCATCTCCCCGTTCTGCCTAGTGACAGGACACTGATCGTCTGCTCCCTGTCATCAGGAGCAGCGATCAGTGTCGTGTCACTGCTAGCCCATCCCCCTCACAGTTAGAATCACTCCCCAGGACACACTTAACCCCTCCCCCGCCCCCTAGTGGTTAACCCCTTTACTGCCAGTGACATTTTTATAGTAATCAGTGCAATTTCATAGCATTGATCGCTGTATTAATGCCAATGGTCCCAAAAATGTGTCAAAATTGTGCGATGTGTCCGCCATAATGTCACAGTCACGACATTGTTCTTTGCAGGACCTCTCAAGCTCCATCAGGTTGGATGGGGAGCATTGGTGCACAGCCATTTTCAGATCTCTCCAGAGATGTTCTATCGGGTTTAAGTCTGGTCTCTGGCTGGGCCACTCAAGGTCATTCACAGAGTCCCTTAGCCACTCCTTTGTTATCTGGGCTGTGTGCTTAGGGTCGTTGTCCTGTTAGAAGATGCACCTTCACCCCAGTCTGAATTCCAGAGCGCTCTGGAGCAGGTTTTCATCAAGGATGTCTCTGTACATTGCTGTATTCATCTTTCCCTCGATCCTGACTAGTCTCCCAGTTCCTGCCGCTAAAAAACATCCCCACAGCATGATGCTGCCATCACTATGCTTCACTGTAGGGATGCCATTGGCCAGGTGATGAGCAGTGCCTGGTTTCCTTCAGACATGACGCTTGCCAATCAGGCCAAAGAGTTCAATCTTTTTGTTTCATCAGACCTGAGAACGTTGTTTCTCATGGCCTGAGAGTCCTTCAGGTGCCTTTTGGCAAACTCCAGGCGGGGCTGTCATGTGCCTTTTACTGAGGAGTGGCTTCCGTCTGGCCACTCTACCATAGAGTGTTGCAGAGATAGTTGTTCTTCTGGAAGGTTCTCTGCTCTCCACAGAGAAATGCTAGAGCTCTATCAGAGTGGTCATCGGGTTCTTGGTCACCTTCCTGACTATCTCCCCCGATCGCTCAGTTTGGCCGGGCGGCCCGCTCTAGGACGAGTCCTGGTGATTCCAAATGTCTTCCATTTACAGATGATGGAGGCCACTGTGCTCATTGGGACCTTCAATGCTGTAGAAATGTATCTGTACCCTTCCCCAGATATGTGCCTCCATACAATCCTGGCTTGGTTTGTGCTCTGATATGCACTGTTAACTGTGGGACCTTTATAGACAGGTGTGTGCCTTTCCAAATCATGTCCAGTCAACTGAATTTACTACAGGTGGACTCCAATCAAGTTGTAGAAACATCTAAGGCCGGGTTCAGACTGCTGCGGTGCGGGAACGCTGTGAATCTACTGCGGGTTCCTGCACCGCATGTCTCCCGCTGGCAGTTCACACTTCCCTATGCGAGCTGCTGGGAGTGTCAGTGAAATGTTAATGACACCCCCATATCAGCTCGCATATCGCAGTGCGATCTGCAAACTCGGACAGGAATCGGATCGCATGGTGAGAACACCATGCGATCCGATTCTGCAACGGACCGAAAAAAAGGGTCCTGTGCGAGTTTGGGCCGAATGCGATGCGAATTCAGCCATACTATCTGTATGGCTGAATTTGCATCGCACAGAGATCGCATATGATTTGAACTGCAGTGCGGTGCGAATCATATGCAATCTCCCGCATCGCAGCAGTCTGAACCGGGCCTCAAGGATGATCCGTGGAAGCAGGATGCACCTGAGCTCAATTTTGAGCGTCATAGCAAAGGCTGTGAATACTTATAAAGTGTACATGGGGTTTTTTCATTTTTTATTTTTTGAAAATTTTCAAAGATTTCAAACAAACTTCTTTCACGTTGTCATTATGGGGTATTGTTTTTAGAATTTTGGGGAAAACAATGAATTTAATCCATTCTGGAATAAGGCTGTAACATAACCAAATGTGGAAAAAAGTGAAGCGCTATGAATACTTTCCAGTCGCACTGTGGGTGCCATTAAGCTGATTGATAAAGGAGATATTTGAAAATGAACAGGTTCTAACTTCACTCTTGCCTTATTATCTGTTCGCTTGAATTCTACATTTGTTTTTTTTTTTTCAGATAAAGAGGAGAAGGAGGAAGAAGACGAAGAATCGGATGAGTCTCCAAAATCTGAGGTGAGGGTCTTACAGCTTTCAGAAACTAAATAGATTACTTGAAACCGAAATGGTGAGATATAAGCTGTTCAATTTGTTATTTACTTTCTGTGCTATATGAGCAGCCGATATGGAAACCCAGTACCTGACGCCTACAAAAGAACGACACGTCTCTGCCCCTTCACTACCTCATAACAAATGTCGCTCCATGGCATTGATGAAAGTAAAAAAAAAATTAAAAAATTGATGAAAGTGTGTGTGGGGGATTTTGGAATTGTTGTAAATGTCCATTTTACATACAAGTGGAGCCCTTTAGAAATCAGAAAATGTGAATAATTCATATGGAGCTCCGTAGGGAATGCTTGCAGTACATCATGAGATCTCAGCATTTTATCCTGGTGGTATAGGGTCTTGTTTTATGGCTGTTTTACATATAAACTCTGCTTACTTTGTCTTTCTGCATAGTAAATATTTAATGCACATATATATGTATTATTGGAAAAATATTTGCAGGTCGTTTCACCTATTTCACTGCAGTATTTTGCCTGATTCTGCTTTAGGCTATGCATACCAAAGCCCAAATATGTCATCCAGATAATGGTTTACATCAGGGTCAAGCCCTAAACACACAGGACTTGGATAATGTTAGTTTGTAAATATTGGTCTGAAGGGAATAGGCTTTAGCAAGCATTTACAGAGCTATTAACAAGCTTTGAGCAGGTTTTTGAATCCCGTAAAGCCCTTTTCAACTCCATTCGGGGAGTGCTGACTACAGATGGCCATGGGAGTACTGTAGCTCCAAGCAAGCTTTTGGCATACTGAAGCAAGTTTTTAAAGTTTGTAAAAAAACTTGTTAGAAACTACAGCCAGCACTTCCGTAAAGATCTGTGTTCAGGCCTCCCAGACTGGAGATGAAAGGTGAAAGCAGACTTTCTAAAGTAGGCCAAGGTCCACAGAGCAGACACTCCCAAGTGCTTACATCCTCCAGTGATCTGAATGGATCCACAGAAACAGGGGATTTCTCTTATGCAAATATGGACCCATTGCTTTTATAGTTTTTAGTTATTAGTTTAGTTCTTGCTCACCTCCTCCTGTCATTTGTACTTTCTAATGGGCCAGTAAGGGTGCCCATATAATTGAGGGGACCACAGCACATATATTGAAGCTGTGGTCTTTACATAAAGAGCTCCCTTGATTTTCGGAAGGTAATCCTCAAAGGTGAGTGGACACTTGGGGGTGCCTTCTTTGGATCAGTGGAGGCACTTTACAAGATGAGTTTAGCCCATACATTTACTTTAAAGGAACCCTACATTGAGAGAAACACAGATATTGCATTTTGTTGAGGTCTGAAAATGCTGTTTCCATGGTTGTCAATCACCCATAAATAGTTTGAAGACCAGGAGTTCTGACCTCCCTGGTTGTATACTTGTTACAAGCTATTGACTCAAAATGTTGAAGCAATAAAGAATGGATGGGAAAAAAGGAAACTATTGAAGCTAGAGATAGCCAGGCAGACAGAGGTCAGCAGTGACGTATTTCTACCATCACAGCTATTCAAGGTTCACCAAAAGCTACTTGTGGCTCATGAACTGCTTTGTAAATGCCTGCTGTAGCCGATACTCACCAAGCAAGATTAAACAATGGCCATGTATTAAGGGCTTGGGATAGACTGACACCATTTTTATGGGGAAGCTCTACATATATATATATATATATATATATATATATATATATATTGGAAGATATCTGTAAAACGGATTTTACTGGAGAACTCTCACCTTAGCCATTATGTTGGCCATAGTACATTTGTAAATATATCAGTTTTGGATTTTTAGAAGTAGGTGTGAGTGTGGTGGGTTGAGTTTGCTATGACTGGTTATGGGTACGTGGCACTGATTGTATGTTACATCCCATTGAGCAGGGATATCGGCGTCGCCTACGTGGAGGCATGGGCTGGGAGTCGGGACTGCGTCAACGGCCAATGCCGAGGCTTCCTTTCCAGGCTGGAGACCCTTATTACGTCAGCAAGAGGAAGAGGGATGAGTGGCTGGCCAGGTGGAAGAGGGAGGTAAGGAGGCCATCTGCATTTTTTTTGCAGTCCATGCCGGTATTTTGTAGTCTCTGAAAAATTCCTTTTCCAAAATTTCTAAATTTAATTTGTCAATTATTGTGGCTTCCGGAGGGGGCTGTTGTGCTTAAGCCCCCCATATGATTTTGCCTTTGGTGTCTCCCCTTATGGCTGAAAGCAGACCTTTGGACCCATAAAACGTTACAAATGGATACTTACACTATACTCTCAAACGTTTGTGGACACCTGACCATTACATCTACTGTATTGCCAAAGGTATGTGCATACCCTTTGTGGTAACAGTTTTGGGGGGGCCCTTTTCTGCTCCAGCATAACCGTGACTCTGTACACAAAGCCAGCTCCGTAAAGATTTGGTTTGATGAGTCTGTTGTGGAAAAACTCAAGTGGCCTGACCTCAACCCTGACATCAGCCCTGCTGAATGTTGGGGTGAAAGGAGCAACAACTGCAAGCCAGGTCTTCTTGTCCAACATCAGTACCTGATCTCACAAATACTCTTCTGGTGTACTGGGCACACATTCTCACAAACACAATACAAATTCTTGTGGAAATCCTTCCCAGGAGAGTAAAGGCTGTTATAGTTGCAAAGGTGTGGGGGGGGGAGGAGTTATTCTATTTAATGTCCATAGTTTTGAAACGGCATGTCCAACAAGCTCATATAGATGTGATGGTCAGGTGTCTGCAAATCATATAGTGTACTTCATATGAGGTTGCTGAACTCCGGCTTGGATCTCCTGTAGAGCTCCCTTGGACCACTCAGAACTCATTGCTTTGCTGATAGGCTGGAAGTAGGAAGCTTGAGGCAGGAAGGGGCATATGTGATCCGTCTATTGGCTAAGACTAAATGTTGTTTGCATGCCAACATGTGTGTAATGTAAAGTGTCAGTCTAGAAAGTTTCAATAGCCCACACCACATTAAGTAGTGTAACATTTTAACATTTTCGACAAAAATGAAAACGTACCTACAATTTTCCTTTAGATTTACCAAAGCCATATAATATGAGGTCAAACCTAAACACTTTCAATTTGTTTTCATTCAGGTAGGCCCTTACACTACATAGTTGAAGGTAAATAAGGAAATTGAATAAGAAAATGGTATAATGTATGGCCAGTTTTAAAGTCAAAGCTCCATGTAATGATGCAAAAAGTAGTGTAACTAAAAACTACTGTATTTATTCCTATGAAAGCCAAAAACATAATGATTTAATCACCCTGTCTTCCCCAGTTGTCTGGACTGGATTGTTCTTTGCCGACAATAAGCCATTTTCAAATCTGGCCACATGATCCTCAACCTAGGCTACCCATCTGAAGAAACTCATCTTGGCCATGCATTATCCTGTTGGTAGTGCGTACACTGTGTACTCTGACACAAGGAATATGAGCAGATTCAATTGGGCAGTACTGTAGTCAACCCACAAGATGATAACCCTGCACCCTCTCTGATTAATTAGCTGCAAGGGGTGCTGGGACAACTATTCCAGGAAACACTAGTGACATCAAAAATCCAAGGAGTTTGCCGCTCCCTCAATTTGGCATATTTTGAAGTTTTGAAGCTGCTGCACACAAACTTGAGGATTTTAACACATTATGCCTTATTTTTCAATGACTGGAGTTCAACTTTAAATACATTGCCCTGGCATTGCCCTGCCTCTGTACTACCTCTCCAACATTGCCTTCCTTCTGAAACCTCCACTGACATTGCCCTATTTCTGTATTGCCCCACCAACATTGCCTTCCTCCTGTAGCCCCCACTGACATTGCCCTACCTCTGTACTGCCCCGCCAATATTGTCTTCCTTCTGTAACCCCCACTGACATTGCCCTGGCTCTGTACTGCCCCGCCAATATTGTCTTCCTTCTGTAACCCCCACTGACATTGCCCTGCCTCTGTACTGCCCCGCCAATATTGTCTTCCTTCTGTAGCCCCCACTGACATTGCCCTGCTTCTGTACTGCCCTGCCAACATTGTCTTCCTTCTGTAGCCTCTATACTGCCCCACTGACCTTGCCCTGCTTCTCTACTGCCCCATTGACCTTTCCCTGCCTCTGTAATGCCTGCTGACCTTGCCCTGCCTCTGTATCATCGCACAAACATAGCACTATCTCTGCACCACAACACTGACATGTAAGCTTGAAGGAGCTTACACGGAACAATAGAATCTCTTCCCTGCCCCACATGACAGCAATGGGTTCCAAAGCGAGTCACATGCTCGTCCATACCTGGAATTTCTGAGTTAACAAATTTCCAGTGGCTTAAAGAAGCAACAAGGGAATGGAGAGAAGGGTGGTGCACCAGGCAAGGGGGCCTTAAAGTGAACTTGTGGCTTTACCTCTTTGTAAATAATACCGGGCCATGTCTCCAAGCATAAAGGCTTGCATCCTTAAAGCCGAAAAGCCCACAAGATTGTGACTGGCCTGCTGTATTGATACGGCCAATATTTCATAGAATCCTGCTATACATGTTTAATTGCTCAGAATAAATTGCTTACAAATAATGCATGATTTATGAGCATAAATTACACTTGAAGGAATTCTAATATTTGCTTTATGTCCCTTGGAGAGTTCCAGTTAGTTTTGCCTTTTATGTTCCGTCAGTTTGTGTAATGTCATGCGGCTTTTGAATGCTGGATTGTGCTTTCGAAACCTTTATTCAAACTTTAGAAAAGGAGGAATTAAAATGGATTTACATTAACATGATATATTTAGTGTCCATGGCCAGCCATACTTGTTACAGCCAGCCCCGTTCTGGCAGGTGTTGTTACAAATCGTAACATCGCTAATTGATCGGTGAAGGAACAAGCAAGAACCTGAATTCCTCATAGAAAAGATAGATAGCAAAAGTCTACCTATATATCAGCACATAGAATGAATTATATAAAGGACATTAATAACCTGCGTGGTGGAATGAATTGCATAGGGGACTTTATTAGCCTGCCTGAGCTTTGGCTATGCGTGCCACCAATGCACAGCACACACCTGACTATCACATCTACACTATATGGCCAAAACTATGTTCATACCCCTCCAAATGACTTGATTCAGGTATTTCCATTAAAGGGTGCTGTTAACACTACAGCATATAGTTTGGTATATTTTGGACAACTGTTCTCTTGTAACCATGTGGTAACAGTTGAGCGGCTCTGTATGCAGACAGTTTGTGTCCCTAACCGCATTTTTTGCAATTGCACTTAGCTGCGGAGGCTGTTAGCCTGTCATTTGTTTGTACAGGCTGAGCAGCCCCAACTGATCACAAACACCTGGCTGCACCCGACACAGAAATACACTGATCTGCTGGATGGCTGTGTGAATGAAGGGGTGTCAAAGTCAATTTCATTGCGGGCCGCGGCATCATTATGGTTGCCCTCAAAGGGCCGGATGTATCTGTAAGGCTAAATAAATATATCTACTCTTTATCATATTAAATAATTGCCTCTGCATTTGTTTATTATTGGTTTTAGTAATAACCAAAAGCAGGGGTCAGCAAACTTTTTCCACTTAGGGGCCAGATTCAATGTATGTGAATGCATGGAGGGCCGCATTCACCTGCTAATAAATGAAGATAATAATCTGGACCCCTTTACATTACACAGCCCTGCACCTCTGGACCCCTTTACATTACACAGCCCTGCACCTCTGGACCCCTTTACATTACACAGCCCCCATACCTCTGGACCCCTTTACATTACACAACCCCCCTGCATATTACACAGCCCCCCCCCCCCCCCCATGTTATGCTTTAAAATTGCACACACTCATGGAATAGTGACAAAATACAGTATTGAAAAATCTCCATAGGTGAGTGACGCTTTAAAATTTTCTACAGGTTACCTGTTTAGCCTTACAGAGGAGATTTTTTGCTATTATTGCTTTCGCTTCAACAATCTCGTTGGTTCCTCACATGTGTGGTTTGAACACTGTTTACATTTACAGTCGCAACTTACGTATACGCTCGCTTCTGTGCGTGAGCACGAATTGATGGGGGGCTTTTTTTTTTTTTCATATTTATTTTATTTCATTTTTAATTTAATTCCATTCTATAACACCTCAATTCCCTCATTTGCACTAAAAAGCAATCAAAACGCCAAATTTGCTGTTTTGAATACCGTCATAAAGTGAACATAAGTGTTTTACATAAAGTGAACATTTTTTTAAATTTAGCGCCTTTAAGTCTTCTGTAAAATGTAAGTGATGTCTTTCTTCTGAAAAAAAAAGACACCATGACATTGCTTCCGGGTTACTAGATCCAAGACCCGATCAAAGCCAATTCCGGTGTTCTGTCAAAATAGCCAATTCATCGAGATCTCCAATAACGTCACTTACGGTTATTATAAAGCATCAGTAATTGGAGATTTAGAGGAGTTGCGGTTTTGATACAACACCGGAAAGCGTGTACACTCCGGTACACGATAGTATGAACGGACATTGTTAGTCCGCCCGATACTAACCACCAAGATGGCCGCCTCCGAGGCGGTGACAACTTTATCCGCCTAAGAGGCTGTTCTGTCAAAACAACGAACTCTTCGTGTACCGGAGAGTACACGCTTGCTGGTGTTGTGTCAAAACAGAAACTCGTTGAAATCTCCCATTACTGATGCGTTACAGTAACCGCAAGTGACTTGATTCGAGATCTCGATGATTTGGCTATTTGACAGAACACCGGCTTGGTTCGGGTCTCCGGCCAGCCGGTAGATGTGGCGGCTGGTCACTCGGGCCTCCCGGTGGGAAAGTGCGCCTGCACAGAGAAGCGCAGGATCTGGTGGAGGAATTCTGTCGACCTCTCTGTGGCCAACTGCTTA
Source organism: Lithobates sylvaticus (assembly GCA_028564925.1). NCBI lineage: Eukaryota > Metazoa > Chordata > Amphibia > Anura > Ranidae > Lithobates > Lithobates sylvaticus. The sequence goes on from CM053028.1 coordinate 524,241,925, forward strand.
GACAAGGTGGGGGCGGATACAGGAGAGGTGTGAGGGCCACATTAAATGGCCTGGAGGGCCGGATTTGGCCCACAGGACCTGTGTTTGACACATGTGCTTTAGGGAAGGCTCTACTGAATTCTCTTCCAGCATGACGGTACCCCTGTGCACAAAGCTAGCTCCATAAAGACATGGTTTGGTGTGAAGTAAGGATGAGCTCAGGCATGTTGGAACCCTAGTCAATCCTGCCAGGAAGCTGTCACTGTACTGTGCCAATCATAAGCAGCCAAGGCATTCTCAATCCTACAGCCACACGTATACAAACAAGGGGTGCCCTGCAGAGTCCTAGCCTCGACCCTATGGAACACCTTTGGGATGAATTGGATTGCTGATTGCAGGCCAGGGCTTCGCATCCAACATCAGTACCTTACTTCACAAATGTTCTTTTGGCTAGATGGGAACAAATTCCCCTAGACACGCTCCACAATTTTGCCCAAGACCGTCCATGGATAAATAGGATGCCCAACAAGCTCATATAGGGGTGATGATCGGGTGTACACAACATTTTGACTGTACAATGTAAGTATGGGCAATATAAATTTGCTCAAGTAAGCGATGAGACCACATGATACTCTGTTTAATGACCCTTGACACTCTTTATCCATAAAATGCACAGCAGGCTTTGTATAAAAAAGGTATTGTTGAAGTATATGCTCCCGCTCATCGTACACAATATGTAAATTGCACGCACACAAGAGCTGAAAATGCTCTTTCTGATGTGGTGATCAGTGTCCATATAAAAATTCTGTGCACCTCCAGTGCTGCCACACTGCCGCCTCCTTCCCTGTCATTAATTTATGCTGCTACTGCTGTTGGATTTAGTGTCTGTCGGTTGTCAGCGGGTGGTAATTGCTGTTTAACACTTTCCTCCCTCCAGAGGCGATCCGCTTTCCCTTCCACGTACGGCTGACAGCTCAGTCTGGGATCCCCTGCGCACAATGAATTGGTGATGCAGACACAGTACTGGCGTCTCCCTGGCAACCGGGGCCAGGCACCAGGCTTGCCGGCATCAAGGTGGCTTTTTATAGAACAGCGAGATGCCAATCACACCAGGGCGGCGGGAATCTGATTGCGGCTGGCTCAGGAAATTATATTAGATGTTTCTGTTTTTACTGTAGGATTCTTGAGTAAAACAAGGTGATGTGACAATTTTTCCAGGGATTACATAAAGTGAACATGTGCCATTTAAATGCCACCCTCATCAGCTGTTTATACCTCCCTGACACTCTGTTCACCCAGGGAAGTGAAGTGACATACACAGTATATTCTGCACCCAACCTGGAGAATGACCAGAGGGAAGATTGTAACTTCAATCGGTGGGCACCCTTAGTATTGAAGAAATAATAAAAAAGGGAATGTGGAAAGGGGGATAGTAGAGCTGCACGATTCTGGGGAAAATGAGAATCACGATTCTTTTGCTTAGAATGAAGATCACGATTCTCTCACGATTCTCAAAAACTGTTTTATTTGAAAAAAAAAAAAGAAAAGGCGTCTCCAAGTGCAGCAGCATTAAACTTTTAATTCACCAACGGGTTAAAAACACTCACTAGAGGTGGAGGTTTGGAAACTCATCACTGTATAAAAGAGTCCAGTTTATGGGGGACTACTACAACCCTTAGCATGCCCCTATATGGGGGGGGGGGACATATAGCACTGAGGACTGCAACTCCCCAGCATGACTTATTCTCTATGGGGGACTACAATTCCCAGCAGGGCCCTGTGTATAGTAGTGAGGAGTCCTTACTATTATATATAGGTCCCTGCTGGGAATTGTAGTCCCGATCTGATCGCAGACCGATCTGATCGCAGTGCGCACTTTCCCGGCCACTGACTGTACCCGCCCACGCAGCGGCGCGCCGCATCACGCCTATGACTGACGTCAGTTCCGATGGCTGACATCAGTTCCGATATCCGCCATTTGCGTTCCACGCTGGTTACGTGGAACCAGCGGTAGGAAAGAAAATCGCGGGTCATCCCAAAATGAGATTGTGTGTGTGTGTGTGTGTGTGTGGGGGGGGGGGGGGGTGTGAATCGATATTGCGATCTTTTCGCGATTAATCGTGCACCTCTAGGGGACAGCAGTCATTTTAGGGAGGTCTTCTGATGAAACCAGCTCTGACCACACCACCGCTGCTGATTTTGTTCGAAAACAATCTATAGGGGATTCCGACGTAACCGGCCAAGGGCACGGAGGATTGTGGGCTGCCCCTGTGGTGTTGTAGCCTTAAAGGTGTTTTGTTAATAAGAACATACAGTCCTTTATTTTCCTTATTAGAGTAGTGACATGAAGAGCACGAGTCCCTGACTGAGCTATGTATTGTATGGAATCAAGGACTGGTTACAGAAGGAAAGAGTTGGGCAGCAGCCATTATACAGTATCTGCTGGAAAACGGGTTTCTTTTCTATTGACTGGGGCATTGTTGTGGTTAACTAGGACTACAACAGAGAAGATAGAAACATAGAAGAGCAACAGAAAAAAAAAAAAACAAGTGATCCATCGAGCCTGTGCTTTTTTTTTTTTATTAACTAATTAATTTATTAATCTTTTTAGTCTGAATATAGATCTCTGTTTTTAAATTCACTCACTGATGACTGACTCACTATCCCGGCCAGGAGTCTGTGCCAAGCTACAACTAATCTTAGAAAATATTATTTTACAATAAGATTAGTTTTGAACTTTCCTCCTGATAGCTGAGGTCACACCCTGTGTTCTAAAGATCTATATAGAGGAATCAGGACCTCCATCCTCCTGCTGGGGATTCTCTAGTGATAACTAAAGATCTATATAGAGGGATCAGGACCTCCATCCTCCTGCTGGGGATTCTCTAGTGATAACTAAAGATCTATATAGAGGGATCAGGACCTCCTTCCTCCTGCTGGGGATTCTCTAGTGATAACTAAAGATCTATATAGAGGAATCAGGACCTCCTTCCTCCTGCTGGGGATTCTCTAGTGATAACTAAAGATCTATATAGAGGGATCAGGACCTCCTTCCTCCTGCTGGGGATTCTCTAGTGATAACTAAAGATCTATATAGAGGAATCAGGACCTCCTTCCTCCTGCTGGGGATTCTCTAGTGATAACTAAAGATCTATATAGAGGAATCAGGACCTCCTTCCTCCTGCTGGGGATTCTCTAGTGATAACTAAAGATCTATATAGAGGGAATCAGGACCTCCTTCCTCCTGCTGGGGATTCTCTAGTGATAACTAAAGATCTATATAGAGGAATCAGGACCTCCTTCCTCCTGCTGGGGATTCTCTAGTGATAACTAAAGATCTATATAGAGGAATCAGGACCTCCTTCCTCCTGCTGGGGATTCTCTAGTGATAACTAAAGATCTATATAGAGGAATCAGGACCTCCTTCCTCCTGCTGGGGATTCTCTAGTGATAACTAAAGATCTATATAGAGGAATCAGGACCTCCTTCCTCCTGCTGGGGATTCTCTATTGATAAGTAAAGATCTATATAGAGGAATCAGGACCTCCTTCCTCCTGCTGGGGATTCTCTAGTGATAACTAAAGATCTATATAGAGGAATCAGGACCTCCTTCCTCCTGCTGGGGATTCTCTAGTGATAACTAAAGATCTATATAGAGGAATCAGGACCTCTTTCCTCCTGCTGGGGATTCTCTAGTGATAACTAAAGATCTATATAGAGGAATCAGGACCTCTTTCCTCCTGCTGGGGATTCTCTAGTGATAACTAAAGATCTATATAGAGGAATCAGGACCTCTTTCCTCCTGCCGAGGATTCTCTAGTGATAACTAAAGATATCTAGAGAGGAATCAGGGTTTCTTTCCTCCTGCTGGGGATCCCTCTAGTGATAACTAAAGAGCTATATAGAGGAATCAGGATCTCCTTCCTCCTGCTGGGGATCCCTCTAGTAATAACTAAAGATCTATATAGAGCAATCAGGACCTCATTCCTCCTGCTGGGGATTCTCTAGTGATAACTAAAGATCTATATAGAGGAATCGGGTCCTCCTTCCTCCTGCCAGTGATCCTTCTAGTGAAAACTAAAGAGCTATATAGAGAAATCAGGACCTTCTTCCTGCTGCTGGTGACCCCTCTGGTGATATAAAGCTCTATATAGAGGAATCAGGACTGCCTTTCTACTGCTGGTGATCCCTCCAGTGATAACCAAAGCTATATGTATATAGAGGAATCAAGACGTCCTTCCTCCTGCTGTTGATCCCCTTAGTGATATAAAGATCTATATACAGTGCCTTGAAAAGTATTCATACCCCTTGAAATTTTCCACATTTTGTCATGTTACAGTCAAAAAACGTAAATGTATTTTATTGAGATTTTATGTGATAGAGATAGACCAACACAAAGTTCACATAATTGTGAAGTGGAAGGAAAAGGATAAATGGTTTTCTTTTTTTTTTTTTTTTACAAATAAATATTTGAAAAGTATGGCTTTGTATAACCACCTTTCATTGCAATTACAGCTGCAATCTTTTTGGGGATGTCTCTACCAGCTTTGCACAGAGAGAGAGTGACAATTTTGCTCATTCTTTGCAAAATAGCTCCAGCTCTGTCAGATTGTATGGAGAGCGTCTGTGAACAGCAATTTTCAAGTTTTGCCACAGATTATCAATTGGATTTAGGTCTGGACTTTGACCAGACCATTCTAACACATGAATATATGCTTTGATCTAAACCATTCCATTGTAGTTGTGGCTGTATGTTTAGGGTCTTTGTCTTGCTGGAAGGTGATTCCCCCACCGCAGTCTCAAGTCTGTTGTAGACTCTAATGCCGCTTACACATGATCGGAATTCCGGGCAGAAAAAGACAGATGAGAGCTTTTCATCGGAAAATGCATCCGTGTGTAGGCTCTATCGGAATTTTGCTGGCCGAATTTCCGACAGCAAAGAATTGAGAGCATGTTCTCAATTTTTCAGACGGAAAAGGTTTCTATCTGAAATTCCAAATGTCTGTAGCAACCTGACGCGCAAAATTCCTACGCATGCTCGGAAACAATTTGACGCATGCTCGGAAGCATTGAACTCGGCTCATAGTGTTGTACGTCACCGCGTTCTTGACGGTCGTAATTTGGTGTGACCGTATGTAGGCAAGACAGTTTGAGCGGAATTCCGTCAGGAAAACCGGCAGAGCTTTTTCTGACGAGATTTCCGATCGTGTGTACGTGGCATAACAGGTTTTCTTCTAAGATTGCCCTATGTTTGGGTCCATCCATCTTCCCATGAACTCTGACCAGCATCCCTGTCCCTGCTGAAGAAAAGCATCCCCACAACATGATGCTGCCACCACCATGTTTTATGGTGGGGATGGTGTGTTCAGGGTAATGTACAGTGTTATTTTTTTGCCACACATAACAATTTGCTTTTAGGCCATGCTTGAGGTGATTGTAGCCGTCCCTTCGCAAAACATGACTTGGTGTCCTAAAAAAATTGAGCAATGCCTTTTGGCTGCTTCTCTGATGAATGCTCTCCTTGCCAGGCCTGTCAGTTTAGGTGGACAGTCATGTCTTGGTAGGTTTGCAGTTATGTCATACTCTTTCCATTTTCAGATGATGGATTGCTTCGTGAGATGCCCAAAGCTTGGGATATTTTTTTATAACCTAACCCTGCTTTTAACTTCTCTGCAACCTTATCCCTGACCTGTCTGGTATGTTCCTTGGCCTTCATGATGCTGTTTGTTCACTAAGGTTCTCTAACAAATCTCTGAGGGCTTCACAGAACAGCTGTATTTATACTGAGAATAAATTATACACAGGTGGACTCTATTTACTAATTAGGTGACTTCTGAAGGCAATTGGTTCCACTCGATTTTAGTTAGTGGTATCACAGTAAAGAGGGCTGAATACAAATGCACGCCACACTTTTCACATATTTATTTGTAAAATAGGTTGAAAAACATTTATCATTTTCCTTCCACTTCACAATTATGTGCCACTTGGGGTAGGCAACCTTAAAGAGGTGGCGATCTACCAGAACAACAATGGGAGAAATCAAACATCACCGGGCACAGTGTCGCCCAGTGTCGCCTCCTCACACCTGATTTAAACCACTAATTGCAGTACTACTGTGTTGCAATCGCGTGCAATCATTGCTTTAAATCAGGTGGGTGCTACCGCCTGCCAATTACGACCCATTCAAGTAAATTGGGCCACCCTGCAAGTGCTTGCTTCTGCGGGGTCCAAGGGGGTAAAGCAGGTGGTGAGAAAGCAACACAACGCTATCTGCTTTAACACCTTGTTTGCTGTACTGCACAAGGCTGCAGGGCACTTGCAGAGCGGCCTCATTCACTTGAATGAGTCTTGCTTGGCAGGTGCTACACCCACCAACTATGACAGGGCATATAACTTCTGCTGCGACTGCCACATGTGTACACCCCTGGCCACTGCAGCTAAAGGGGGTGCGGTTGGGACTGGTGTGATAAAAACCTGTCTTAACTATGGGGTTTTACCACCCCCATGTAAATGAACCTTTACTGTTCTGAGCCCCCTTTAAGGCTGCTTTCACACTGTTGGTATCACTCCACATGGGACAGGAGCCAGCACTACAGAGAAGGCATTGGCTTATGTGGCTCTTGCTCCGTAATACAGCTCCAACTTTACAAGTAGTCCCTCTGCATTGCACTCTGTTTGATGCTCTGGAATGGCAGAACAGAAAGCCCAGACCATGATCTACAAGTCACCTGTCCATTCTACTGGTGGATCGTGATCTGCAGGTTGCTGACCCCCGATATAGAGGAATCAGGACCTCCTTCCTTCTTCTGGTGATCCCCTCTAGTGATATTAAGATCTATATAGAGAAATCAGGACCATCCTTCCTTTTGCTGGTGATCCCATCTAGTGTTATAAAGATCTATATAGAGGAATTAGGACCTACTTCCTCCTGCTGGTAACCCCTCTAGTGGTATAAAGATCTATATAGAGGAATTAGGACCTACTTCCTCCTTCTGGTGACCCCTCTAGTGATATAAAGATCTATATAGAGGAATCAGGACCTCCTTCCTCCTGCTGGTAACCCCTCTAGTGGTATAAAGATCTATATAGAGGAATCAGGACCTCCTTCCTCCTGCTGGTGACCCCTCTAGTGGTATAAAGATCTATATAGAGGAATTAGGACCTACTTCCTCCTTCTGGTGATCCCCTCTAGTGATATAAAGATCTATATAGAGGAATCAGGACCTTCTTCCTCTTGCTGGTGACCCCTCTAGTGGTATAAAGATCTATATAGAGGAATCAGGACCTCCTTCCTCCTGCTGGTAACCCCTCTAGTGGTATAAAGATCTATATAGAGGAATTAGGACCTACTTCCTCCTTCTGGTGATCCCCTCTAGTGATATAAAGATCTATATAGAGGAATCAGGACCTCCTTCCTCTTGCTGGTGACCCCTCTAGTGGTATAAAGATCTATATAGAGGAATTAGGACCTACTTCCTCCTTCTGGTGATCCCTCTAGTGATATAAAGATCTATATAGAGGAATCAGGACCTCCTTCCTCCTGCTGGTAACCCCTCTAGTGGTATAAAGATCTATATAGAGGAATCAGGAACTCCTTCCTCCTGCTGGTAACCCCTCTAGTGGTATAAAGATCTATATAGAGGAATTAGGACCTACTTCCTCCTTCTGGTGATCCCCTCTAGTGATATAAAGATCTATATAGAGGAATCAGGACCTCCTTCCTCCTGCTGGTAACCCCTCTAGTGGTATAAAGATCTATATAGAGGAATTAGGACCTACTTCCTCCTTCTGGTGATCCCCTCTAGTGATATAAAGATCTATATAGAGGAATCAGGACCTTCTTCCTCCTGCTGGTGACCCCCTCTAGTGATATAAAGATCTATATAGAGGAATTAGGACCTTCTTTTTCCTGCTGGTGACCCCTCTAGTGGTATAAGAGAAAAGTTACCAGCACACCATGTGTCTCCAAAATGAGTCCAAAGCTTTATTCAGCGATCACATTGTTACAGCAAATGTTTCGGAGCCTCGCAGGACCATTTCATCAGTGGGTCACATGACTGATGAAGGGGTCCTGCGATGCTCCGAAATGTTGCTGTTTGCTGTAACGATGTAATCAGTGAATAAAGCTTTGCCCCCATTTTGGAGGCATTTTGGAGACCCATGTTTTGCTGGTGACATTTCTTGCTCTAATTACTCACGGTTCCAGCCGGTGGTCGCTTTAGCACCCACTTATACACACAGCCACTTCTACAGGAACATGTGCATTGGGAATGGTGCGTTGCCCTCTAGTGATATAAAGACCTATATAGAGGAATCACGATCCCCTTCCTCCTGCTGGTGACCCCTCTAGTGATATAAAGACCTATATAGAGGAATCACAATCCCCTTCCTCCTGCTGGTGACCCCTCTAGTGATAACCAAAGATCTATATAGAGGAATCACGATCCCCTTCCTCCTGCTGGTGACCTCTCTAGTGATAACCAAAGATCTATAGAGGAATCACGATCCCCTTCCTCCTGCTGGTGACCCCTCTAGTGATATAAAGACCTATATAGAGGAATCACAATCCCCTTCCTCCTGCTGGTGACCCCTCTAGTGATAACCAAAGATCTATAGAGGAATCACGATCCCCTTCCTCCTGCTGGTGACCCCTCTAGTGATAACCAAAGATCTATAGAGGAATCATAACTTCCTTCCTTCAGGCAGTGATCCCTCAAGAGATAACTAAAGCTGCCCAGAGATGGATCGAAGTTCATCTGGTTCAGCAGAGACTGGACAAATATTTGTGGGCACTGTGGTTATACAGAACTTCTCTACAGCAGTCCCTTTGGATTTTTGCCACTTGATCAGTGCTGCTGGCTGTCGCGATTGTCGCGCAACAGAATTGTGTGGCAATCGTGGTTAAAAATTGCGCTAAGCTTGTTGCCTACAAAGGAGGTGCTTTTGGGTGACAAATGCGCATAGGGCAGCCCATTGAGGTGAATAGGTGGCCCAGGTGCAATATTTGTTTCTGCTTAAAAATTGCGAGCGGGAGCGCTCGTTTCTGCTACACGAGGTCTGAACAGGACGTAAGGACTTTGGTTCATATTGTATAGACATTACTTTTTCATTCGTGTTGGTTTCTAATTATGGTCTATCTAGTAGTTATTTTAGATGAACTGATTGAACTGATTGATTTATCAATTATTGCTATGGTCGGCTGTACATGGAATCTGTGTATCCTGGGTGCTTACAAGTTACGTTTTACATCTTCATGTATCCCTGTATAATATATAAATAAGTATATAAATATACTTAAAAAATATGCAATATGCTTATGAATTTAAATAAACTTTGCTTCGCATTATTCTTTCCTTGACATTTAATACGTCTGGGAATCCATTTACATATCAGGTCTGGATGAAATTTTTAAGCACTTTTAATTGAAATGAGTTGATCAAATGCTCTGGCGAAGGATTTTTCAGAATTTCATACAAATGCTTGAATGAAATTCTAACTGTGTATGTCTAATTTAACATGTTTAAAGTGAACATAGAGTAACTTTCGAAAACCACAGCTGAATTTTTCTTTGAATACCCCTGGCGGTGAAAGGGTTAATGAATCTTGAGCCCGAAGACAGAAATCCATCTTTTCTTCTACGGACAGATCTATCTAGACCTGGAACAAGCTGGCGCTCACGGGCCCATACAATCTAGGCCGCCCGAATCGATTGCCCGGGGCTCCCCTTGGGCAACAAGAGTCAATATCCTCGTGCAGCCCGCAACACACTCTGGGGCCTTGTTAGTGTCTCTCCAGCAGTTAACTGAATCCCGTCCACTGGGGCTTGTTAATAGACAGTCGGGGAGGGGTCCCAATCTCCCCCCCCCTCTCTCTCTTCCAACCAAGCCCCTGTGCAGAGCACCGTCTCAAGTTGCCGAGCGGGAATCAGTGTCACACACACTGAGCAGAACATGTGTGCAACACACAGCGACTCAGGCCTGGGAAAGAGATGATTGGCTTGTCCTGGTCCACTCAACTGGAAGAGGAGTGTGGGTATCACTGCACCGCCATTCAGCAGCATCTCATTCATCGCCGACAAGTGCCAGATTAGAGGCTATCAAAGTGCCCCCTCCTCGCTGACACTGTGTAACACGAGGATAATTGAGCCCCACTCCAGAGGCGCAGACCAAGGTAATGTTCTAAAAATGTATACTTTACAGGAGGTTTATGGTCACATAACCGCGAAATAGGTGGATGGCGGATATTTGCATAGTTGGGAAAGCAGATATAAAAGGTACAAATTAATGCAGCTCTGTTTTCATTAATACATCATTACATTTACTCTTTAAATGCAAGCGGTATAGGTACCTGAATAAATCAGCCTCTTGCAATCCCCATACAACAGGACTGGAATGTGAGAGAAAAAAGCAGTACAATGAACCAATCAGTGCTGACAAGGAGCATGCTGATAGGAGGAGACAGCAGAGTGACAGAGCGAGGAGCTCATCACAGTGCTCCTTCTCCTTTCAGTGTCCAGTCCCAGGTTGGGGGTGTGTCAAGGATGACCTGGGTTTAGAGGAGATGGGTTGAATGATTCTGGCCATCAGACTGAGGACATCTAGTGGCAGAAAAAGTACTGCAGGGGAAATGTCTGAACGGAAACGGAACATTGCAACAAATGTTTTATTTTAACTTTTAATGGGCCATTTTTATTTTGTTATTTTAGCTGTTTTAAAGTGTATGTACGGCAAAAAAATGTTTTGGTTTTTGTTTTGCATGGAATATGAAAGGATTAGAACCCCTATCAGGTTTTTATTGCTGCCTGTACTCTTTTCTAGAGAGATGTATTCCTTTTTTTGTCCTATTGACCACTATTGATCATATTTTATTTTTATTTATTATTTCTTTTATTTTTATGGTTGAACTGGATGGACTTGTGTCTTTTTTCGGCCTAGCTAACTATGTAACTATGTAACTACCACTCACTCAAACAAAAAAGTGATGAGAAAACCAAACTTTTACAGTTGTCACCACAACAAGAGGCGAGGATAAATCTACCAATGGAGAAATCTGTTCTGTGACAACTAAGGCCTCTTTCACATGGGGGTACTTAAGTGTACCCCCATGTGAGGGCCGTGTTGTGTCTGCACGGCATGCACAAGTGTTCCGTACATCTGTGTGCAGGTAGTCCCTTTCATGTCTATTGGGACACGGCCGCTGCTCCTAATTTGACATCCTTGTGGGTGCAGGTCCCCGAACGCTGACAGTGTAAGTTCAGGGATACGCACCCTCATCCATACGGATGTCAGATTGGGACCAGTGTCCATGCAGCTGCTGTGTCCCAGTTGACATGAATGAGGTTGCCTGCACATGGATGAACAGAACACCTGTGCATCCCATGCAGGCAAAACATGACCCCCACATATGTATATGTTTAACCCCTTTGCGACCACGCTATAGCCAAATGATGGTTACAGCACGGCCACACTTTGCCGGGAGGCCCTCATATGATGTCCTCATGTGCTCATGCTGCATGCGCTCCCCCTGCGGCGCGCATCGGCAGGGATCTGTGATCAGGGTAAATAGACAATCACGGAGGCCCTTTACCATGTGATCAGCTGTTTCCAATCACAGCTGATCATGGATGTAGACAGGATTTTCCGGTTATCGGCAATCCTCCCTTCATGCTGACAGAGCGTGGGGAAAGGAGAGCCGGAAACCGGAAAATCCACACAGGGGACATCTGCACTGATCATCAGTATCCTGATGATCAGTGCAGCCCCAACAGTGCCCACCAGTGCTGCTAATCAGTGCCCATCAGTGATGTCTGTCAGTGCCAATCACTGCCACCTATCAATGCAGCATCATCAGTGCCTCCTCATCAGTGCAGTCTATCAGTGCCCATCAGTGAAGTAGAAAAAAACACCAGACAGCAGATCTTCCCATACTATCCAAAAATCAAAAAAGAGGTTCTGAATGGAGTTGGAGCTTCAACTCTTTCCTTGCCACCAGTTTAACTCTTACATTGTTGGCATGTAAACTCCCAGCCACTATAGCAGTCAGAATTTTAACTCCTGGCTGCTGGCTTTGTAGTAGAGGTTAGAGCCGCCCGTTCACTTTTCCATGTTAATAAAGGTGAACATCCGTTCGCTAATTTTCCCTTTGAGATATGAACCCAGAAGCACTCAGCTCTGAGTACTTCTGGGTTCAGAGCTGTCAGTCTTTGGGGGTTATTTACTAAAGGCAAATCCACTTTGCACTACAAGTGCACTGCAAGTCATCATCAAGTTGAGAAAATATGGCACAACAGTGACATCACCAAGAGCTGGACATCCCTCCAAGATTGATGAAGACGAGATGAAAACTGGTCAGGGAGGCTGCCAAGAGACCTACAGCAACATTAAAGCGGTTGTAAACCGCAGCACTTTTTTTCCCCCCAGCTTATCTGCAAGGCAAAGGCAAAATGCGCTAGCTCATTAGCTCATTATTAAATACTTACCTTAGAACGTAGCTGTTCCAGCGGCACCAGCACCCCGCTGACACAGCTGACATATTTTCCGGTGTTTCTTTCAGGTTTGCAAGCTCTGGCGCTGTGATTGGCTGAAGCCGTAATGAGGTCACTCCCGGGCATGTGCGTGGGAGCCGCCGATCACGGCACAGGCCCTGAAGAAACAGCACGGGCGGCCGTTCCTTCAGAGCGCATGCGCCCATGATGTAATCGGCGCAGTATACAGTATATATCTCTTAAACGGTGCAAGTTTAGGAGATATTTACAGTACCTATAGGTAAGCCTTATTATAGGCCTCCCTTTAGGTACAAACACACCAGAGGAGTTTACTTCCTCTTTAACCACTTGCCTACCAGGTACGAACACCCCCTTCCTGACCAAGCCATTTTTCAGCTTTCAGCGCTGTCGCATTTTGAATGACAATTACGCGGTCATGCAAGTAAAATAAAATTTTTATCATTTTTTCCCCACAAATAGAGCTTTATTTTGGTGGTATTTGATCACCTCTGCGGTTTTTATTTCTTGCGCTATAAACAAATTAAGAGGGACAAGTTTGAAAAAACACAATATTTTTTACTTTTTACTATAATAAATATCCAATTTTTTATTTTTTTTTACAAATTTTTTCCTCAGTTTAGACCGATACGTATTCTTCTACATATTTTTGGTAAAAAAAAATCGCAATAAGCGTTTATTGATTTGGTTTCGCGAAAGTTATAGCGTCTACAAAATAGGGGATAGATTTATAACATTTTTATTAGTATTTTTTTTTTACTAGTAATGGCGGTGATTTGCGATTTTTATCGTGACTGCAACATTGCGGCGGACATATCGGACACTTTTGACACATTTTTGGGACCATTCACATTTATACAGCGATCCGTGCTATAAAAATGCATTGATTACTGTATAAATGTGACTGGCAGGGAAGGGGTTAACACTAGGGGGCACTGCAGGGGTTAATATGTTCCCTATATGAGTGATTCTAACTGTGGGGGGAGGGGACTGACTGGGGGAGGGGACCGATCGGTGTCCCTATGTACAAGGGACACACCATCGGTCTCCTCTCCTCTGACAGGACGTGGATCTGTGTGTTTACACACACAGATCCACGTCCTGCTCAGTTACCGGGCAATCGCGGGTGCCTGGCGGGCATCTCGGCCGCCGGGCGCGCGCATCGGGTCCCCAGCTACACGGCGGGCACACACACGCGCCTCCCGCGGCGCGCGCCCCCTAGTGGTCAAAACGCGAGCGCCATCATATGACGGTGGCCCGCCACAAGAGCTGCACCGTCCCGCCGTCATTTGACAGTGGGCGGTCAGCTACAGGTTAAAGGAGCTGCAGGAATATCTGGCAAGTACTGGCTGTGTGGTACATGTGACAACAATCTCCTGTATTCTTCATATGTCCGGGCTATAGGGTAGAGTGGCAAGACAGAGGCCTTTTCTTCGAAAGAAAAACATCCAAGCCCGGTTAAATTTTGCAAAAACACATCTGAAGTCTCCCAAAAGCATGTGGGAAAATGTGTTATGGTCTGATGAAACCAAGGTTGAACTTTTTGGCCATAATTCCAAAAGATATGTTTGGCGCAAAAACAACACTGTACATCACCAAAAAAACACCATACCCACAGTGAAGCATGGTGGTGACAGCATCATACTTTGGGGCTGTTTTTCTTCAGCTTGAACAGGGGCCTTAGTCAAGGTAGAGGGAATTATGGACAGTTCCAAATACCAGTCAATATTGGCACAAAACCTTCAGGCTTCTGCTAGAAAGCTGAACATGAAGAGGAACTTCATCTTTCAGCACGACAACGACCCAAAGCATACATCCAAATCAACAAAGGAATGGCTTCACCAGAAGAAGATTCAAGTTTTGGAATGGCCCAGCCAGAGCCCAGACCTGAATCCGATTGAAAATCTGTGGGATGATCTGAAGAGGGCTGTGCACAGGAGATGCCCTTGCAATCTGACAGATTTGGACGGTTTTTGCAAAGAAGAGTGGGCAAATATTATCAAGATGTGCCATGCTGATAGACTCATACCCAAAAAGACTGAGTGCTGTAATAAACTCAAAAGGTGCTTCAATAAAGTATTAGTTTAATGCCGCGTACACACGGTCGGAATTCTCGTCGGAAAAAGCTCTGATGGTTTTCCCGTCGGAATTCCGCTGGAATTTCGCTCAAACTGTCTTGCCTACACACTGTCACACCAAATTCCGACGGTCGGTAACACGGCGGCAAAAAACATGTTCGACGGCACTATAAAAGGGAAGTTTAATGCTTCCGAACATGCGTCGAATTGTTTCCGAGCATGCGTCGGAATTTTGCGTGTCGGAATTGCATACACACAATCGGATCAATCCAAAGTCCGTCGGAAACTCCGACAGAAAAAGACCGATGGGCATACACACGGTCGGAAAATCCGTTGAAAAGCTCCCATCGGACTGTTTACATCGGAAATTCTGACCGTGTGTACGCGGCATTAGGGTGTGCACACTTATGCAACCATATTATTTACAAGTGGTTGCAAATACTGGGCACAAGTGACTGCATATACTGGGCACAAGTGGCGGCATTTGATGGGCACAAGTGGCTGCATATGATGGGCACAGTGGCTGCATATGATGGGCACAAGTGGCTGCATATGATGAGCACAAGTGGCTGCATTTGATGGGCACAAGTGGCTGCATTTGATGGGCACAAATAGCTGCATTTGATGGGCACAGTGGCTGCGTTTGATGGGCACAATGGCTGCATATGATGGGCACAGTGGCTGCATTTGATAGGTACAATGGCTGCAATTGATGGGCACAGTGGCTGCATTTGATGGGCACAATGGCTGCATTTGATGGGAACAGTGAGGCTGCAATTGATGGGGGGGGGCTCAGTATTTTTCAGTTTGTTTGCGCCCCCCCAAAAAATTTTGACCACCAGCCACCACTGGCTGGGTCTGGTCTCTGTTAAAGGAGAAGACTCTTAGGCCCCTTTCACACCGGGGCGGTGAGCCGCGGTGACGGTAAAGCAGCGCTATATTTAGCGCTGCTTTACTGTCGTTTTCACCGCGGTTTTCGGCCGCTCGCGGTGCGGTTTTACCCCCCGCGAGCGTCCGAAAAAGGGTTAAACACCCCCCGCAGAGCGCCGCCGTAGCCGCGGTATTGCCGCGGTAACCGCGGTATTGCCGCGGTTTTACCGCGGTCTCCCATTGTAATCAATGGGAAGGAGCGGTATAGGAGCGGTGAACACACCGCTCCTATCCCGCTCCAAAGATGCTGCTAGCAGGACTTTTTTTGTCATCCTGCTAGCGCACCGCTCCAGTGTGAAAGCCCGCCGGCTTTCACACTGGAGTTAAAGGGGCCGGATTTTTTCATGCGGTGAACAGGCGCTATTTTTAGCGCTGCACCGCATGAAAAACGCCCCGGTGTGAAAGGGGCCTTAGGATTTGTACATTCTGTAAGGTGACAGGATGAGGGAAGTAAAAAAAAACCAGAGTGACCCCCTGGACTTCAAGGTGAGTTGACATGATGATGATGGGGCTGTTCACATGCACAGTGTGTGCAATAGCAGTGGCATGGCCAATATTTGTACCTGGTAGCAGGGACGTGTCGTGAGGTCAGTGTCTAATGAGGCACTGGCTAGTACCACACATGTGAGGTATCGCCCCAAATGTTAGAGCAGGAGCAATAATTCTAGCACTAGACCTCCTCTGTAACTCTAAACATGTAACCTGTAAAAAAATTTAAAGTGCCGCCTATGGAGATTTTTAAGTACTGAAGTTTGGCCCCATTCCATGAGTGTGCGCAATTTTAAAGCGTGACATGTTAGGTATATATTTACTCGGCACAAGATCATCTTTCACATTATACAAAAATTGGGCTAACTTTAGTGTTCTGTTTTTTTTTTTTTTTATTCATAAAACACATTTGAAAAATTGCTGCGCAAATATCATGTGACATAAAAAGTTGCAACGACCACCATTTTATTCCCTAGGGGGTCGGGTAAAAAAATATATACAATTTTTGGGGGTTCTGAGTAATTTTCTAGCAAAATAAATGATGATTTTTACATGTAGGAGACAAGTGTCAGAATTGGCCTGGGTGGCAAGTGGTTAATTACCATAATTAAGTAATATACAAATAATTATTATATATTGTTTTTAAGGTAATTTACTATATTTTCAAAAACTGTACTCAAGCAGGTGGCTTAACGGACAAATTACTGAAGTTTGAAGTTATCACTTCGAACCAGTAATTTCACAGTAAATAGATAAATAATACATTATTATGTTATAACATATAATAATATATGATTTAGCTTGATTAAAAAAGTACATTTTCAGCAGCAGCAGTTTCTCCCTCTTAACTGTGTGAGAAAAACATGGGATTATGGGTAAACCTTATACTCATAAACACGTTTTTTCCTTGTAGTTAAAGAGGTGTATCCCTTAAAAAAAAAAAAAAAAAATTAAAAGTCAGCAGCTACAAATACTGCAGCTGCTGACTTTTAATAACCGGACACTTACCTGTTCCAGGGTCCAGCGATGCGGGGGGGTCGAAGCTCCGCTAGCCCCCCGATCCACTCGGTGGCGCCGGCATTGCAACTGTGGGCACCCGGCTGTGGCTTCACAGCCAGGCACCCACTGCGCATGCGCGAGCGGCGCCGCGAGCCGTGATTGGCCGCACAGTCATCTGGGACATGGTGACAGGTCCCAGATGACTGGGGAGCCCTTCCTGCGCTGAGGGGAAGGGATGTCACCAGCCGAGGCTACGCAGGAGGCAGACTACGAGGGACCCCCTAGTAACAGGCATTTAGAGGTATGTAAAAAAAAAAATTCCAATTATTTTTTATTTATTTTTTTTAGGATTTTTAAGCCTTTTTTTTTTTTTTTAGGGGGAAACACCACTTTAAGAGGGCTGGGCTGGGAGGGAGCATGTGTCTTTTAGACACATGCCCCCTTCTATGACACTGCAGTAAGAGGAGATCGTCCACTGTAGCATTTTTATTGGACAGCTTGGACCAATGGTGCTTTACCATTGGTCCAAGGCTCCAAGCTGTCCATTGAGCTCAGTACCTCTGACAAGAAGTCATCCCCTCAGTCTGCTGCAAACAGTGTGTGCCAGCTTGTATTTAAACTGTCAGTTCTGTATGTAACGTCTGACAGGCTGCGTAAGGAGCCCCGTATGTCCGGAACCATAGGTGCTCTGCCTTGCCTGCCTCCCCTGACTGTACGCCCCTGCTTGGTAGAGATGAATGTGTGGGGCTGCCACTGTTCACATATAATCACTCATATGAGCAGGTATCGTACATCTGATTAAGTACTCTGGATGCAGACAGTTTGCATCGGGGCACTGCGGTTCTGGACACAGCTCATTGCCCAGTTTGTACGTGGCTATAGCACAAAGTGCTGCTGTGTCCGTATGCAGAGTTTAGTCATATCTGAACACTGCATTTTCCAACACAAAGGTGTGCATGCCCCCTTAGGAAACCTTTGCTCACCCCCCAGAAGAAGATATAGGCATCTGACAGACTGACAAGAAATAAAAGCCTGCATGTATGGCATGTACGGATATGCATGCTAAAGGCTGAAACCAGGCTAATCAGATGAGTTCATAATGAATTCTCCTGCTCAGGATATCCATGGGAGCTAAATTTAGAGACTTTGTATAGGTGATATTGTGTGCAGTAATAAATGGCGAGGAAACGCAGGACAATAACTGATTCAGCTCCCCCGTTCCTGCCTCTCCATCGCCTCTCCCCTCTGCCAATCCTCGGCTGTTGTCAGGCAGAACAGGACGTTGGAGGCTCAGAGGTGGGTAGGTGGCGTTTCGGAGACCGCTGCACGTCAGCCGTGTGCTGAAAACAAATAAAACCCTCCCGGCAGAGTCTCTAAGTTGCCAGTTTGTACAGAAAACATCGCTTTATCAGATGTGGGATGTTAAATACACGTAATTTTTATTGCAGAATATGATTATGCTCTCCTTAAAATATGTGGGCAAGTGAGCACTTGAATAGAACCCGTCGCAACTGGGATTCATTGAGGTGGGCGAATGAGGGCTGAACACTGCATTTGGACGCAGCAGCACTCTGTGCTATTGCTGCATATAATCTGGACATTTATCTGTGGCCAGTTTGCAGCTAGAAACACTCTGTCAGTGCAAACTGTGTGCATCAAGGACTGGTTAGAAGAATCCCTAACTGTGAACAGTGGAGGCACTGCCCATTTATACAGGGTACAAATCTGGCCATAGCAGTTCGCAAACACTGTGTGCATGCAGCTAGTTTCTCTGCTAGCAAGAATTACTGATTCTCACCAGCAGCCACCCCATGCTGCCCTTGTCAAAGAAGCGTAAGTCTGTACACCTGTACTAAGAGAAACACACAGGCTACCATGGCGAATGTAGTGTCAGACCACCGCCACCTTCACCAACCTGTGACAAATGCCAGCTACCTGGCTGGTTCTGGCTTCCACATTTGGAGTCTCTGACATGAAACAAGCAGATAGCCAGTGAAGTCAGTACCTGTTTGGGGTTGTTTATCTGATAGCCAGGCAACCAGCATTTTCAGAAGTAGAGGTCAACAATAGTGGGCTTCATGTTCCCTAAGAACAGATTTCCTGTTGGGTATAATGTTATAATTCTGCAGATTTACTTATGAATAGTTAGTCCTTCATGCTGGCCCCTTTTGGGCTTTTTTTCAGCTGGAACTTGGTGGAACTCAGTTCCACCACTTCTGGCTCAGGCCCTCTGCTCCCTGCTCACCACTATCACTTGTAAACACAGAAGTCTGGCTTCTGTGTTTACAAGTGACAGCTTGTCTCCCAATGGCTCCCACAGATCTGATCTCCTGAGCGTCTCCCATTGAGTGCAGGATGGGACAAGGAAGATGAAGGTGCCCAGGGTGCAGTGCAGAACCCAACATGCCCGCTGGATGATCTCCCTGAAAGTGAGAGAGGCAGAGCCATCTATAGTGTGCAGGGAGGTATTAGAGCTGGCTAGGTGCTTCAGCTTAAGACAGCAACACAAGTAAGACACGTGGAAGATGGTGGAGCTTTTAAGGAGGGAGGGAGAAGATGGGGCAGTGGAAGGGGGGTTGCATGCAGAGGTCAGAGTTGAAGAGGGGTGAAAGTGAGATGAGGATAGGGGGTGCAGAGGTAAGCAGCTGTGCAAGAAAGCATAGTGCACCCCTGAACTTTGCATTGTGTATGTAGTGCACACCTGAACCCTGCACCCTGTACATAGCGCACACCCCAAACTCTGCACGTAGCACACCCCAAACTCTGCACGTAGCACACCCCAAACTCTGCACATAGCGCACCCTGGAACTGTGCACTCTGTATGTAACACCCCCCGAACTCAGCACTCTGTATGTAATGCACTCCTGGTATTTAATGCCCCTCTATGACCCTCCCACTGTTAGTGAAATGTGACCACACCCAATAATATTTGATGTGATTTGGAAGGTGTGTAGGGGCCGGGGGGTGTTTTGGGGGGGTTGTGGTTGTATTCCTGCACCTATTTTCTGAGGAAAAAAAGCCACATAGCTATATAAAACATTAAAAGTCTCAACCCTGCTCTGCACATGCTCAGTTGCTCTCTATTCTCGGCACTGTGCCTAAAATCTGAACCACTAGAGGCTGTTCTGCTGACAGCTTTAAGTTTTACTGTTGCTGAAGGGGGAAGAAAGCAACAGGAATGACACAGACTGTGCAGAAGGGAACACAGATTGAGGAGGGAGAAAAGAAAAGCAGGAGAGGTGACAGGACAAACTCTGCTGCCAAGAAGACACAAAAGAGTTCAACTTACGAGGATAATGTCTTATCTCCCTCATTGGCAGATTTGTGAACTTCAGCACTGAAGGCAGAAAAAAAAACCCCACTGCCAATAGGTCCAGCAGCGTTTTGGAAGAAGAAAAGTCTAAATGGATATTAACGCTAGGCACGTTTACTGCTTGAGCGTTAATTCATTTCAGTGGCCAGAATAAATTAAAATTCTGGCCAATTTTAGGAATAAAAGTGATTTAAAAAAATAAATAAATAAAGGGACAGTGTACAAATAAAAAGTAAAATAAATAAGAAAAAAAAAACCATTAAAGCGCATTATCCCTCACATGCAGAAGCTTACGCATTCGTAAGTTACGCCTGCATATGTAAACATTGTTCAAAGTACACATGTGAGGTATCTCTACGATCGTTAGAGCGAGAGCAATCATTTTAGCGCTAGACCTCCTCTGTAACTCTAAACTGGTAAAAAAAGTACTGTAGTTTGTCGCTATTCCACGAGCATGCGCAATTTTAAAGCATGACATGTTAGGTATCTATTAATTTGGCGTAACATCATCATTCACATTATATAAATAAATCGGGCTAACGTTAGTGTTTTTTTGTTTTGTTTTTTTTATTTAAAAAAGTGTAAATTAAGTTTTAAAGACCGCTAATACAGTGTGACATAAAATAAAAATAAATATATTTTTATTCTCTATGACGTTTGGGGGTTCTAAGTAATTTTCTAGCAAAAAAAAGACTAATTTAAACTTAAACAAAAAGTTCCAGAAAAGACCTGGGAATTTTCCCCTCTCTCTATCTGTTCTGTTTACCATTATACAATTATGTTTCTAATATTCCTTTAGCAAAAAGTGGGTTCTCCTGAACCCCCGCCGTATCCTTCGCCAATGTATGCAATGCTGCTAGAGCTGCAAGATGGAAAGGACTAGATCACTCTTCTCTCGTCTTATCACCCAGTCCAAGAACCCCCACACTCTGTCTGATTGAAGATTTCAGCTAGTGTACACTTAGCTTGATTGCTTTTTCAGAGTTTTCTTCTCAGTATTTGTTCATAAGTTTGTTTTAGTTAGGTAATGGACTTGTGTCAGTGTGTGTGACTGTGGGGGGATATTAGAGTGTAAGCTCTTCTGGTGCAGAGACTGATGTCTCAGTGTCTTCTGTACAGCACTGTAGAATTTGTCAGAGCTATATAAATGTATAATAATAGTCATGTATGACTGTGGTGGGACATTAGGCCCCTTTCACACTGGGGCGGGAGCTGCGGTGACGGTAAAGCAGCGCTATATTTAGCGCTGCTTTACCGTCGTTTTGCCCGCGGGATTCGGCAGCTCGCGGTGCGGTTTTACCCCCCGCGAGCGGCCGAAAAAAGGGTTAAAATCCCCCGCAGAGCGCCGCCGTAGCTTTCACACTGGAGTGAATGGGGCCGGTTTTTTCAGGCGGTGTACAGGCGCTATTTTTAGCGCTGTACCTCCTGAAAACCGCCCCAGTGTGAAAGGGGCCTTAGAGTGTACATTTTTGTTTATTAAAAATCTTACAAGCATACAACTGAATAAAAACAGATTTACATATATACAAAAAAATAAATAAAAATGAATATAAACATAAAGAAAAACAAACAAGCATATATAAGAAAATAACAGAAAACATAACGTCTTTTTTTTCCAAAAATAACATAAATATAACTATATACAAAGAAACTATTTTATTATCTATAAAACTACTAAATTATGCAAAACACAACCCTACCTCCACCTAAACACGCCCTCGGGCTAAGAAACAATTAAACATTTAACCCATGTGTAAGCTCCTTTGGTGCAAAGACTGGTATAGGTGACTCAATGGGGGGTATTTACTAAAACTGGAGAGTGCAAAATCTGGTGCAACTCTGCATAGAAACCAATCAGCTTCCAGGTTTTATTGTCAAAGCTTACCAGAACAAGCTAGAAGCTGATTGGCTATCATGCACAGCTGCACCAGATTCTGAGTGCCCCAGTTTTAGTAAATCTACCCCAATGTTCTCTGTACATCACTGCAAAATATGGCAGAGCTATAGAAATGTATAATGCCGCGTACACACGGTCGGAATTTCCGATGGAAACAGTCCGATGGGAGCTTTTCATCGGATTTTCCGATCGTGTGTATGCCCATCGGTCTTTTTCTGTCGGCATTTCCGACGGACTTTGGATTGAGAACCTGTTCTTAATTTTTCAGACGGAAAACCTTTCTATTGGATTTTCCGATCGTGTGTATGCAATTCCGACACGCAAAATTCCGACGCATGCTCGAAAACAATTCGACGCATTCTCGGAAACAATTTGACGCATGCTCGGAAGCATTAAACTTCCCTTTTATAGTGCCGTTGAACGTGTTGTATGTCGCGGTGTTATTGACCGTTGGAATTTGGTGTGACCGTGTGTAGGCAAGACAGTTTGATCGAAATTCCGTCGGAATTACGACGGGAAAACCATGAGAGCTTTTTCCGACGAGAATTCCGACCGTGTGTACACGGCATAATAGTGTGCAACTGTGGAGGATATTAAAGTGTAAGCTTCTCTGGTGCAGAAGTTGATGTGACTGGCTCTGTGTTCTCTGTACAGCACTGTAGAATATGTCAGAACTATATAAATGTATAATAAAAGTAATAATAATAATAATCGTGTTTATTGTGGTGGTATATTTGTTGTAGTGTGGCAGTGACATTAGAGTGTAAGCTCCCCTGGTACAGGGACTTGTATGAATTCCTCAATGTTCTCTGTACAGCACTGCGGAACACATCAGACCTATATACACATAGAGTAAAAATAGTGTGTGACTGTGTTGGGACATTAGAGTGTAAGCTCTTCTGTTGCTGAAATCGATGTGCATTGTTCAATAAGGTGTTAAAGTTATGTAACAAAATAATGTTTTATGCCCATAATACTTTTCTGGGATAGTGACTGTGCCCCCGCAGAGTAGACTGTAGTAAAACCTTTTCAGTCTCATTGAGTTTTTATCATAAATTCTCAGTCCATCAAGGGTTAAATAGTTACAGAGGTGTAGAAAGTGGAACAGGAATGTGGTGTGTACATGACCCCGGTGACCTGCGTTGTATTTCTGCATTGCTGTTCCTCAGTGCCGGGTATGTATGCGGCTCCTTTTAACTTTTGTACTTTATTGTATATTTATACAAAAACCTCAACTGCTGGAAGAGCTGCAAGTTTCAGCAAGTGGCAAGGATTGCTGATACTTATAGTCCCTCCACCACAGCAGGGCCCCAAGTCTAATTGACCTTTTTTTGGCTTGTCATTGGATCAAGGGCTGGCTGGAAGAGAGAGAGAGAAGAGAATGTGTTCTTGTATAGGTTTCTTTATATATCCTGTACGAGAGACTCAGCTTCTACATTCATGATCATGTACCATGCCTCTTTATTAGTTAGCATGTCCCTATATTATTGTGTGTAACCTGCCACTATAGAATATTAAATTAATAATGTTCCTAAATATGCCCCTGTATTAATGTGCTTGTCTCTATATTAATGAGCATGCTTTTGGAATTAATGAGCCTGTCCTCCTTTATGATCCTTTTCCAACATTAATAAACACACACCTATATTATCCCCATATATCCTGACAATAATGAGCTTGCCCTTATATTACTGAATATATCCCTTTATTAATGAATCCGGACCTTCATTAAATAGCACGCCTTTGTATTAATGAGACTATGCCTACATTAATGAGCATGTCCCTAAATTAATAAACCTGTCCCTGTATTATTGAATAAGCATATCCCTCTTTCTTGCTTATTTTTAACCCTGTCCCCACATTCATTAATGAGCATGTCCCTATATTATTAACCCTGTCCCTATATTAATTAATGAGCATGTCCCTATATTGATAACCCTGTCCCTATATTAATTAATGAGCATGTCCCTATATTGATAACCCTGTCCCTATATTAATTAATAAGCATGTCACTATATTAATAACCCTGTCTCTATATTCATTATTGAGCATGTCCCTATATTAATAACCCTGTCCCTGTATACTGTAAATGAGCATGTCCCTATATTAGTAACCCTGACCCTGTATACAGTAAATGAGCATGTTCCTATATTCATTAATGAGCATGTCCCTATATTAGTAACCCTGTCACTATTCATTAATGAGCTTGTCCCTATACTAATAACCCTGACCCTGTATACTGTAAATGAGCATGTCCCTATATTAGTAACCCTGTCTCTATATTCATTAATGAGCATGTCCCTATATTCATTAATGAGCATGTCCCTATATTAATAACCCCGTCCCTGTATACAGTAAATGAGCATGTCCCTATATTAGTAACCCTGACCCTATATACAGTAAATGAGCATGTCCCTGTATTAGTAACCCTGTCACTATATTCATTAATGAGCATGTCCCTATATTAATAACCCAGACCCTGTATACAGTAAATGAGCATATCCCTATATTAGTAACCCTGTCCCTATATTCATTAATGAGCATGTCCCTATATTAGTAACCCTGACCCTGTATACAGTAAATGAGCATGTCCCTATATTAGTAACCCTGTCCCTATATTAGTAACCCTGTCTCTATATTCATTAATGAGCATGTCCCTATATTAGTAACCCTGACCCTGTATACAGTAAATGAGCATGTCCCTATATTAATAACCCTGTCCCTATATTAGTAACCCTGACCCTGTATACAGTAAATGAGCATGTCCCTATATTAATAACCCTGTCCCTATATTAGTAACCCTGTCTCTATATTCATTAATGAGCATGTCCCTATATTCATTAATGAGCATGTCCCTATATTAATAACCCTGTCCCTGTATACAGTCAATGAGCATGTCCCTACTCTAAAGATCATGCTCTTATGTTAATGGGGCTGTCCCTACATTAATTATCATGTTCTCATACTAAGGGGAATTTCCCAACATGAGTGAACCTGTCACCACATTACTGAACTTATCCTTATATTAGTGAATGAAGGGGGTGGAGAGCTCAGTGATGAGAGCTCTGAGAGCTGATTG
Source organism: Lithobates sylvaticus (assembly GCA_028564925.1). Lineage (NCBI taxonomy): Eukaryota > Metazoa > Chordata > Amphibia > Anura > Ranidae > Lithobates > Lithobates sylvaticus. The sequence goes on from CM053028.1 coordinate 524,267,191, forward strand.
GAGGGAAGGGACACAACAGAGCTGTGGGCACGCAGAGGGTTAAATCAGATGGAGATCCCTCCCCTGTCACCATTTTTCTCTTGGTGTCAGGAAAACTTGTCAGAAGTGACTCTGCCGATAGCAGAGGAAGGAAGCAGCAGACAGAAATGACACTTAATGCTTTGGATGGACACATGCACAAACAATAGAAGGATATGCGTTGTTCATATTTCATGGCTAAAGTTTACAACCACTTTAAAGAGCCTGCTTCTGTATTAACTAAACAGCCTATCCGTATATAAATGAGCCTCTCAAGAAGTTATTTAACCTGTCCCTATTATAAGGAGCATGCCCCTGTTCACGAAGCCTGTTCTTTCATTGATTATCTGATTGGTAAATTAATGAGCATACCCTTGTTTACCAAGTCTGTCCTAATAGTAATTAGCTTATCCCTGTATCAGAGAGCATAAGGCTGCCTCAATTGGTTGTTGGGCAGATTAAAAAAAATGCAAATCTAAAATCGCTGCAAAAATGCACTACATGCTTTTCTGCAGCTTCTCCATTGAAGTCTATTGAACCAAAAAAGCTTTAAAAAAAAAAAGCACCGCTTTGCATTTAAAAAAGTCCCTGAACTTTTCTAAAAACGCAGCAGCTGAAAAAAAGCATAGATGTGAACGTGTCTCATAGAAAACCACGTTAAATGAACTGTACTGCGTTTCTGCAAAAAAGCACTAAAAAGCACATAGGTTTGAACCAAGTCAAAAACATAGAAAAAAAATCTTATTTTTAAAAACGCACTGCACTGGAACGCTGAGATTGGAATAGACACTTTATTATGGGGAACCACGACACATGGGTTAGAGTGCGTCAGAACGCCAGCCATTAAGATGCAACAGTGCAAACGGGGGCCCCCTAATAAAGGAGCATGCCCTGCGGCTGTACTTCAGATCCTGGCCTGGCATGGGAGCTTGCCCCTGTGTGGCTCAGCCAGTCTCTATATTTTTGCAGGCTGTCCGCAGCCTGTTCCTTCTCCTTGCAGGAAGCACATTGTGGCGTTTGCAGACAGAGTTGGCTCTGTTCCAGCATTTGCTTTTGCTGCCCCCCCCTCTCCCCCCCTTCTCCTTCCCAGCCAACCACAGCCCTCCACCGACAGCACGTGAACCGCTCTCTTAGACAAAGAAAATTCTCAGTTCTTTCCCCCCTTTGGCCCCCAACCTATCCCACCCCCCACCCCCCCCTCTTCCCATCTCGCTGCAATATCTGAGAGAGGGGGTGTGAGAAGAGGGGGGATGTTGGGGGGGCGTGAGGAGGACACAACACCTGACTGCATCCTCACTGCTGTACAGCACCAGGGTTTATGGGTATGTCCCTTCACCTCTTTCCTGGGATCATTTCCTTATTTTTGCCATTTGCGGCCATGTTTTGGTGGTGGTGGTGGTGGGGGAGAGCAGAGAAAGTGAGTGAGAGAGATAGAAAGTGAGAGAAAGCGAGAGAAGGGGAGCGAATGAGGACAGAGAGTGCTGAGTAAGATTGTTTTTTTTTTTTTCCATCCTGTGATTGAAGCAGGAGGATGGCGCTGGCACCCTCCTCCAAGATGCGCACTGAGGCTTCCTTCTCCCACATCTGTGCCAGGAAAGGGGGATTCCTAGTGACGGTGGTGTTGTACCCACATGGTTAAGAACCCTTTCCTTATGGGCACGCAGAGGGTTAAAGCATATTTTTTGCCGTAACTAGGTACCCGCAGGGTTAAATTATGTTCTTTTAAAGTGGCAGTTGACGTACTTTACTGGCACTTTAAAAAAAAAAGGTAATCACAGCGTACTGTTATCAGGGGGTTCAACTTCTCGCCAAGTTAAAATGTGCCTCTTATGGGGGCAATTACATACAGGACATCTTCGTCAGTCACAGGATTAGGAACATGCTCCTTGTGATGCCATGTCATTGGCACTTTGCAGGATCAAGAACATACTACAAGTCCACCGCATGTGTTGTGGTGCAATGCATGGCCGAAATGGCGCAGGTTCAGTTCTTGGTCCTGCCAGCGCATTCCAAATGTAATGGCTTCCCTAACGCAGCGCGCCCTAACCCACAAAACTTATACTATACAGTGCGGGCATTAATAGGTGCCCTTAAAGCTGCTGGCTCTGGGAATTGTTGGACCTAATCCGGACTGCACAACCAAGTGGGTCACTGACCTGGGACTGGAGTTTACATGGTACTGCTTGCCTGTTCTAGGTCAGCCCCAGAGAAGGTAATCCTCATCCAGCTTAAGCCCCCGTACACACGGTCGGAAATTTCAACGGAAAATGTCCGATCGGACCATGTTGTCGGAAAATCCGCCCGTGTATGTGGGCTCCATCTGACTTTTTAAATTTGAGATCCTGCTCTCAAATTTTCCGACAACAAAATCCGATCTGACTTTTTCCGATCGTGTGTAGAGAATTCCGACGGACAAAGTGCCACTCATGCACAGATCAAATTACGAGACCAAAGCTATTGCCTACTAGCCTCTGCGTCCGTCGTACGCAACGAACGTCACCACGTTCAGAATTTTTCCGACCGTGTGTATGCAACACCAGTGTCGGACAAAATCCGTCGGATAAAATCCGACGGATTTTGTGGTCGGAATCTCCGACCGTGTGTACGGGGGCTAACAATGGCAGCTTCCATATTTAGACAGGTTCCCTTCAAAACATGGCAGTGGCATGCTAAGTACCTCTGGCATTCAGGGGGTTACGATGGTGTTCTTCATGTTGGCTGTACCATTATATAATTGTAGAGAATGTACAATACTCCGTAGGTGAAGACTTGTTCCTCCATAATGGGAAGCCCCGGCATTTCAAAGGTTAAACCAAGTTTCTTGAAATGCCGGTGTAGCGCTGCTCTACCCTCACAAGGTCCGTAGGCACTTACGGGTTAATAGTCCTTTTCGCAGGATGCCAAAGTCTTACTGGGCAACTTTGGTTTTCACAAGATCGAGTACTCATTCCTAGTGGTGGCCACTTAGTTCTTTAAGGCATCAGCCCCTTCTCTGGGTACCCCTGGTTGAGTAACTGATGAAGACAACGTCATACCAGGGAACCAGGGGGCATCAAGTGGTTGAAAAACCCTGTTTGTTGGTGGTGTGGCGTTAGACGACTGCAGCTTTGACAGGGTTAAGGTCTCCGGTTCCAAGCCGGCTAAAGATGGACTCTGTGTGATGGCAGTGCCGCAGGACCCCCCCCCCCCCCCCCCCCCCCCCCCCGGGTGGTAACAGGTGGGATGATTTATACCTATCGGAGGCAATACGGCGCTGGGTGTAACTTGTACAGACGTTGTTATATTTGTGCTGTGAATTGTGGTACACAAACCACAAGCTGGGATTTGCTGCTACAATCTTCGTATTATTTGCCATTGTTGTTATTTACAGGACACCCTCCAACAATGTCACATTCATTGCATGTGTTCTGCCTTTTGCCTGTTTGTAAACAGCGTACAACCCGGTCATGTCTTTATGTATTCTACTCTCCATGTATATGTTTGGAATCGATAGCCAGCAGATGGATATTGTTATACTGTAGTGAAGTCCTGTCCTCAACTGCTCCGCTGCGATCAGAAAGAAGCGATGATTTATATACCGTATGTAGAAATGCATTTTTTGTTTTACGGATTCTAGTGGGTGCTCTTCAGATTCATCCTATAGCTGGCTGTGCAGGGACCAGGTGTGGAGTATACTGTACAGGGTCAGGTGTGGGGTATACTGTACAGGGTCAGGTGTGGGGTATACTGTACAGGGTCAGGTGTGGGGTATACTGTACAGGGTCAGGTGTGGAGTATATTGTATAGGATCAGGTGTGGAGTATATTGTATAGGATCAGGTGTGGGGTATACTGTACAGTGTCATGTGTGGAGTATACTGTACAGGGTCAGGTGTGGAGTATACTGTACAGGGTCAGGTGTGGGGTATACTGTACAGGGTCATGTGTGGAGTATACTGTACAGGGTCAGGTGTGGAGTATACTGTACAGGGTCAGGTGTGGGGTATACTGTACAGGGTCAGGTGTGGAGTATACTGTACAGGGTCAGGTGTGGAGTATACTATGCAGGGTCAGGTGTGGAGTATACTATGCAGGGTCAGGTGTGGAGTATACTGTACAGGGTCAGGTGTGGAGTATACTGTACAGGGTCAGGTGTGGAGTATACTGTACAGGGTCAGGTGTGGAGTATACTGTACAGGGTCAGGTGTGGAGTATACTGTACAGGGTCAGGTGTGGAGTATACTGTACAGGGTCAGGTGTGGAGTATACTGTACAGGGTCAGGTGTGGAGTATACTGTACAGGGTCAGGTGTGGAGTATACTGTACAGGGTCAGGTGTGGAATATACTGTATAGGGTCAGGTGTGGAGTATACTGTACAGGGTCAGGTGTGGAGTATACTGTACAGGGTCAGGTGTGGAGTATACTGTGCAGGGTCAGGTGTGGAGTATACTTTACAGGGTCGGATGTGGAGTATACTGTACAGGCTCGGGTGTGGAGTATACTGTGCAGGGTCAGGTGTGGAGTATACTTTACAGGGTCAGGTGTGGAGTATACTGTACAGGGTCAGGTGTGGAGTATACTGTACAGGGTCAGGTGTGGGGTATACTGTACAGGGTCAGGTGTGGAGCACACTCTACAGGGTCAGGTGTGGAGTATACTGTACAGGGTCAGGTGTGGAGTATACTGTACAGGGTCAGGTGTGGAGTATACTATGCAGGGTCAGGTGCGGAGTATACTGTACAGGGTCAGGTGTGGAGTATACTGTGCAGGGTCAGGTGTGGAGTATACTGTACAGGGTCAGGTGTGGGGTATACTGTACAGGGTCAGGTGTGGAGTATACTGTACGGGGTCAGGTGTGGAGTATACTGTACAGGGTCAGGTGTGGAGTATACTGTACAGGGTCAGGTGTGGAGTATACTGTACAGGGTCAGGTGTGGAGTATACTGTACAGGGTCCAGGTGTGGAGTATACTGTACGGGGTCAGGTGTGGAGTATACTGTACAGGGTCAGGTGTGGAGTATACTCTACAGGGTCAAGTGTGGAGTATACTTTATGAGACCAGATGTGGAGTATACTGTATGGGGCCAAGTTGTAGAGTATAGTGACTGGGGCCAGGTGTGGAGTATTTTTTTTACGGGACCAGGTGTGGAGCACATTGTACAGTACCAGGAGTAGAGTGTACTGTGTGGGACCAGGAGTAGAGTCCACTGTACATGGCCAGGTGTGGAGTATACTGTACAGGGTCAGGTGTGGAGTATACTGTACAGGGTCAGGTGTGGAGTATACTATGCAGGGTCAGGTGCGGAGTATACTGTACAGGGTCAGGTGTGGAGTATACTGTGCAGGGTCAGGTGTGGAGTATACTGTACAGGGTCAGGTGTGGGGTATACTGTACAGGGTCAGGTGTGGAGTATACTGTACGGGGTCAGGTGTGGAGTATACTGTACAGGGTCAGGTGTGGAGTATACTGTACAGGGTCAGGTGTGGAGTATACTGTACAGGGTCAGGTGTGGAGTATACTGTACAGGGTCCAGGTGTGGAGTATACTGTACGGGGTCAGGTGTGGAGTATACTGTACAGGGTCAGGTGTGGAGTATACTCTACAGGGTCAAGTGTGGAGTATACTTTATGAGACCAGATGTGGAGTATACTGTATGGGGCCAAGTTGTAGAGTATAGTGACTGGGGCCAGGTGTGGAGTATTTTTTTTACGGGACCAGGTGTGGAGCACATTGTACAGTACCAGGAGTAGAGTGTACTGTGTGGGACCAGGAGTAGAGTCCACTGTACATGGCCAGGTGTGGAGTATACTGTATGGGGCCAGGTGTGGAGTATACTGTATGGGGCCAGGAATGGAGTATACTGTATGAGACCAGGTATGGACTGTGCTGCATGGGGCCAGGTGTGGAGTATACAGTATGAGGCCAAGTGTAGAATATATTGTACTGAAACAGATATGGAGTATACTATACAAGGAAAAGTGTACAGTATGCTGTGTGTGGCTAGGTGTGTAATATACTGGGTTTGGCCAGCTGTGGAGTATACTTCACAGGACCAGGTGTGTAGAACACTGTGTGGGCACAGGCGTGGAGTATACTGTGTGACATATGCCCTGCAGGACTAAGTGTAGAACACTGTGTGGGACCAGGTGTGGTATATACTGTACGGGACCAGGTGTGGTATATACTGTACGGGACCAGGTGTGGTATATACTGTACCAGACCAGGTGTGGTATATACTGTACGGGACCAGGTGTAGAGTGTACAATACGGGGTTAGGTTTAGAGCACATTGTATAGAACCAGGTGTAGAATTTACTGTCCAGGTGTGAAGTATACTGTACGGGACCAGGTATGTTTCAGGTTGTGGGGTAGACTGTAGCAGGCCAGGTGTAATGGCAGTAGAAGGTAGGTGAGATCATGGAAGTAAAAGGTGTGTCTAATCATGGCGTCACTAAGACAGACAGAGATGCATTGTTTCAGGTGGCTGCATATCGGACTGTAGCAGAAGAGATCTGCTTTACGACTGACTGTCTTACTGTAGCAGATGTGAGTAGGTTTGTATTGGACTGTAGCAGTGAGTCAGCCCCTTTATAACTGTATGTAACTGACTATATATCAGGCCAGGTGTATACACAATTTGTATCATGTTAAGTGTGTATCAGAACAGGTGTTTATTTCCATCAGGCCAGAAGTGTATCTGATTGTATTAGGCCAGATGTGTATAAAACTGAATCAGGCCAGGTTTATATCTGACTATATCTCACTAGGTGTGTACCTGACCGTATCAGGCCAGGTGTGTATCTGACTACAATGGTGTAGTTGTGTGTCTAACTGTATCAGGCCAGGTGTGTATCTGACTACAATGGTGTAGTTGTGTGTCTAACTGTATCAGGCCAGGTGTGTATCTGACTACAATGGTGTAGTTGTGTGTCTAACTGTATCAGGCCAGGTGTGTATCTGACTTTATTAGGCAAAGGGTGTTTCTGACTGTATCAAGTTGGATTTGAATGTGGCTACATTAGGCCAAGTGTGCATCTGACTGTGGCATAGGTGTGTAGATGATTACATCAGGCCAGGTGTATTTCTGACTGTATCCAGCCAGGTGTGTATCTGATTGTATCAGACCCGGTTTGTATCTGACTGTATAATGCCAAGTATATTTCTGACTGTATCATTGCCACCCCATTTATAGCAAAAACTGGGACCAGATCTGACAGTATCTTCTGTAATGCAGTAGGGGTTTCCCTTGATGTACCAATGCACGATACTTTGCACCATCCAGTGCAGTCTTTTCTGTTTTAAATCGATTTAAAACCTGCGTCTACACAGGAAATAGCCTAATAACATTTGTTATTTTGCCCTATTCTCGCAGAACGAATGCACATGCACTTTCACTTGGTGAATTGCTATGCATTTTTTTCTTTTTATAAGTACACCCATAGTGTGTGAGGGTGTCAGGTACTGGATTTGCCTATTTGCTGCCCACTAATTGCTACAAGAAGAGGATATAGTGGTAATTATTTAATATGAGTAGGTGAGAAATATGTAGTCTGCCTACAAAAAATAAATAAACTACTTAAACATTGTGAAGTGTCATTGCAATGCAGCTTGTATACGCACCATGATGTGTGCGCTCACTGGTGTGAATGAGCCCATATAAAAATGAATTTATAAAGGCATTCAGTGCTTATAATAATTATTAGGGTGTTTGAATTCTATTATCTCACAAAAGTGAGTACACCCCTCAGATTTTTGTAAATATTTTATTCTATCTTTTCATGTGACAACACTAAATGTTACAATGTAAAGTAGTGAGTGTACAGCTTGTATAACAGTGTAAATTTACTGTCCCCTCAAAATAACTCAACACACAGCCATTAATGTCTAAACTGCTGGCAACAAAAGTGAGTACACCCCTAAGTGAAATTGTCCGAATTGGGCCCAAAGTGTCATTATTTTGTGTGGCCACCATTATTTTCCAGCACTGCCTTAAAGCGGAGTTCCAACCTAAAGTGGAACTTCCGCTTATCGGATTCCTCCCCCCCTCCGGTGCCACAATTGGCACCTTTCGGGGGGGGGGGGGTGCAGATACCTGTATAATACAGGTATCTGCACCCACTTCCGGACGAGATATCCGGAGCTGCCCCGCCCCTATCCGGAGATGCCCCGTTGTGTCTTGGGAAACACAGTTCCCAGGACACAGCGGGGACCAATAGAGGCGCGCAACGCGACTCGCGCATGCGCAGTAGGGAACCGGGCAGTGAAGACGTTGCGTCTTCACTTCCTGATTCCCTGACAAAGGATGGCGGCGGGGCAGCGAGAGACGGGCGGTCTCTTGTCCCATTCTGCCTACACCGCTGGAACCTGGAACAGGTAAGTGTCCATTTATTAAAAGTCAGCAGCTGCAGTATTTGTAGCTGCTGACTTTTAATACTTTTTGTGCGGGTGCAGCTCCGATTTAACCCTCTTGGGCATGGAGTTCACCAGAGCTTCACAGGTTGCCACTGGAGTCCTCTTCCACTCCTCCATGACGACATCATGGATCTGGTGGATGTTAGAGACCTTGCGCTCCTCCACCTTCCATTTGCGGATGCCCCACAGATGCTCAATATGGTTTAGGTCTGGAGACATGCTTGGCCAGTCCATCACCTTTACCCTCAGCTTCTTTAGCAAAGCAGTGGTCATCTTGGAGGTGTGTTTGGGGTCGTTATCATGTTGGAATACTGCCCTGTGGCCCAGTCTCTGAAGGGAGGGGATCATGCTCTGCTTCAGTATGTCACAGTACATGTTGGCATTCATGGTTCCCTCAATGAACTGTAGCTCCCCAGTGCCGGCAGCACTCATACAGCCCCAGACCATGACACTCCCACCACCATGCTTGGCTGTAGGCAAGACACACTTGTCTTTGTACTCCTCACCTGGTTGCCGCCACACACGCTTCACACCATCTGAACCAAATAAGTTCATCTTGGTCTCATCAGACCACAGGACATGGTTCCAGTAATCCATGTTCTTAGTCTGCTTGTCTTCAGCAAACCGTTTGCGGGCTTTCTTGTGCATCATCTTTAGAAGAGGCTTCCTTCTGGGACGACAGCCATGCAGACCAATTTGATGCAGTGTGTAGCGTATGGTCTGAGCACTGACAGGCTGACCCCCCACCCCTTCAACCTCTGCAGCAATGCTGGCAGCAGTCATATGTCTATTTCCCAAAGACAACCTCTGGATATGATGCTGAGCACGTGCACTCAACTTCTTTGGTTGCTCCATGGTGAGACCTGTTCTGAGTGTAACCTGTCCTGTTATACCGCTGTATGGTCTTGGCCACCGTGCTGCAGCTCAGTTTCAGGGTCTTGGCAATCTTCTTATAGCCTAGGCCATCTTTATGTAGAGCAACAATTCTTTTTTTCACATCCTCAGAGAGTTCTTTGCCATGAGGTGCCATGCTGAACTTCCAGTGACCAGTATGAGAGAGTGAGAGCGATAACACCAAATGTAACACACCTGCTCCCCATTCACACCTGAGACCTTGTAACACTAATGAGTCACATGACACCGGGGAGGGAAAATGGCTAATTAGGCCCAATTTGGACATTTTCGCTTAGCCTCCCTGGCGGTATGATTTTGGCTGGAATTTTGTGCTGAAAGCGGTACAATTATTTTGCATGGAAATTTGGCGTTTTTATATTGTAGGCATGCAATTCTTATGAATAACTCACTTAAATCTGTCCGAACCAGAGTCTAGTAGACATCCCGGGTATGATAAAGTTTGAAACACAAAATCATAAATTATAATAAAATAAAAATATATATAAAAATGATTCAATAATGTAATCAAATCAAAAACACTGAAATTTGCTCAGTTGCAGAATAGTCGCTGTCATTAAATTTATTGTTTGATGATAAATTGTGATTCTAATTTTTTATCGCTGTTTTCTAGCTGGTCTAAAACCACTTTTGACATAAAGGGACACTTTTTGGTTGCTATGGACAATCTCCAGTTTCCAGGCAGAAAAAAAATCTTTTTATTATATAAAATGACATGCAGGGCACTGGGCAGACCACTAGGGACAAAGGGGGTGTGTATTTTTGGTATACAGTACTGTAATCTGTAAGATTACAGTACTGTATGTGTTGTGTGTTTTTACACTTTTTTGAATTTGGCGCCGATCTCCGCTCCCGTGCGTCGGAACGTCACAGGGAACGGAGACCGGCACTGTGTGAATCGAGCGAGCGGACGGCTCGCTCACACAGCGGGGAGACATCGCAGGATCCAGGGGAAAAGGTAAGTAACTCCCCCCCCCCCCTGTATCCTGCAACGCAAGCCCGAGTCTGGCTCGGGGTTACCGCTCCTAGCAGAAAAAACGGAACCCGAGCCAGACTCGGGGTTACCGCCTAGGAGGTTAGGGGTGTACTCACTTTTGTTGCCAGCGGTTTAGACATTAATGGCTGTGTGTTGAGTTATTTTGAGGGGACAGCAAATTTACACTGTTATACAAGCTGTACACTCACTACTTTACATTGTAGCAAAGTGTCATTTCTTCAGTGTTGTCACATGAAAAGATAGAGTAAAATATTTACAAAAATGTGAGGGGTGTACTCACTTTTGTGAGATACTGTATAAATATATACTGCAGCAATGCTCTCTGATATTTCATAATGTTTCCTGCAACACACAGAAGAGTAAGCCTGCATTCACACTTGTGTAGCGCGTCAGCATGCGCAAAATTGTGCGAAACACAAAAAAAAAAAAAAAAAAACACATATGGCACTTTTGCCACCATTCATTGTTAATGCCACCCCAAGTGTGGCAAGCAGGACATGCAGTTTGGCATTTAAAAATTGCACAAAGCTCAAAAAGATACTTGACCTTCTTTGCTGTGTCAGTTCCCCTGGGAAAGCCTGGAGTGGGGATGTCACTTATTTGTCACTTATAGTCTTCAATGACTTGTCCCTTGTCAGCTTTCCCTCCTCCCATCATTCTTAGGGTGACAACGCAGAAGCACAGCCGAGTACTGAGGCAGGGCGTTGTAATGTTTTCTGGAAGCTCCCTGCCGGCCCCTCCCACCAGCCATGTTCTGCCTGCACTGCATTGGGGGCCACAGAGGTGCGGTAATGACATTGCTGGGTCCAAAATAAAGTATGTAATGATAGTGAGAAAGGTTTTATTTAAAAATGCTGGTAATGTGTTGATGAGGGAGGAACCAGGGAAGGTAAAATAGAAGCGGATTAAACGAAACTTCTGTAATGTCATCTGGACAAGTGATGCTTGGAATTTTTTTCTAATGTTGACGTTATAAAGTGATTGCCCTCGCCTGGCTTCACTCTGTACAGGAATAATAAATGACAGGTCATCTTATAATTACAGCAGACCCCCCCCCCCCTCTCCGCCCTCTACCTGGCAGCTTTACTCTGCCCCCCCCCCCCCAAACCCTGTGTTTGAGCTCCTGAGAGTCCCCTAACTCCTCAATCCTCCTCTCTTTCCACTTCACATCACATGTCAGTAGCCCCCCCCCCCCCCAGCCCCTCCTGGGCCCCATTCCTCTCACAATGGGGCCCCAGCCCCTCCTGGGCCCCTTCCTTTCACCATAGTGCTAAGACGGCGGGGGGAATCAGTATGGGAATAATGGATATTCTACAGCATTTTCCCTTATTTTACTCCGCAGTCATTATAGTTTATTCCCAGCTTACAAACGGAAAGGTTGCAGCGTCAAATTGTGCTGCAAATTGCCACAAAAAGGAGGAAAAAATGGCGAAAGAATTCACTTTTTGTTTATGGTTTTGAAGTTTGGGCAGATATAAAAGACACAGCACAGCTTTGTAATCATTATTACATCATAACACTTATTTCTAAACACAAGCCGTGTAAGTACCTGAATATGACCTGGTATCAGTTCTGTACAGCAGGGTTGGTGTGTCAGAGGAAGAAGCAGCACAAGGAGCCAATCAGATCAAGGAGGATGCTGATAGGAAGAGAGAGCAGTATGAGGGCTCATGCAGACGGCCGTACAATTGTCTGCATTCAGATACATAATTTATGTGACCTGAACGCAGACGTATTCTATACTGTTGGCCCATGCACACAGGTCCCTCTTGGTCTTCAATGTATAGCTGTATAGAGCAGAACTGGGAAAATCTGCATCCTAGGTCCTGTGTAAGGATCATATTTGATGTTGTACGTATGTTAACGTTTATACCAGGGATATGCAATTAGCGGACCTCCAGCTATTGCAAAACTACAAGTCCCATCATGCCTCTGCCTCTGGGTGTCATGCTTGTGGCTGTCAGAGTCTTGCTGTGCCTTATGGGACTTGTAGTTCTGCAACAGTTGGAGGTCCGCTAATTGAATATTTCTGGTTTATACCATTTACTGCTGTTGCTGCTCAGGACCAGCATACCAGCAATGTGTAATGGGCAGCACTTGCATTTATGAGTCCTTCATGCAGCGGTGGTACAGGCACAGAATGACCAGCCTTCAAGTGGAGGGCCACCCTGGAAAAAAAAACTTTAAAAAAATGTTAATAAAAATGTAAAATAAAAAAAAAAAAAAATTTTTTTTTGTTTTACTTACTTACCAGAAATGGCTGTTGCTAGGCAGATCGTCCTAATCTGCCTCTTCCTGTTCCGCGGCGCTGTTCTCTCTTCTGCTCCGAGCGCCGTCTTCTAGTGAATGGGGCGCGGTGTGTTATGGGAACTGTGTCCCACAACACATCGCGTTCCCCATTCACAAAGCGCCGAGCGACGGCTCGCGCATGCGCAGTAGGCCGCGCGACGACTCGTGCATGCGCAATAAGAAAAAAAGGGCAGCGCTCGCTGCGCGTTTCCCTTACTGAGGATGGCGTCGCTGGGACCGGAGCGCCGAGGGACATCTCGGCCTCCACGACCGACATCACGGGCGCCCTGGAAGGGTAAGCGGCGCCTGCACTATCAGTCACTCATTAATGACTGAAAGCGGTGGTTCAGCAAAAAAAAAAAATTTTTTAAAAGTCAGCAGCTAAAAAAAAGGTAGCTGCTGACTTTTAAAAAATTTTTTTTTTTTGCTGAACCACCGCTTTCAGTCATTAATGAGTGACTGATAGTGCAGGCGCCGCTGATTACACATTGTTGATATGTGGGCCCCCGAGCAGCAGGGGCGGCAGCCAGTAGCGTACATATACGCTGTACGCATGTAAATATAGCATAGACGTTACATGCAAACATCGTACAGAGAAGGTTTTGCTGGAGTGCATGTACAGGGCCTTGAAAAAGTATTCATACCCCTTGAAATTTTCCACATTTTGTCATGCTACAACCAAATGTATTTCATTGGGATTTTATGTGATAGACCAACACAAAGTGGCACATAATTGTGAAGTGAAAGGAAAATCAGAAATGGTTTTCCAAATGTTTTACAAATAAATATGTGAAAAGTGTGGCGTGAATTTGTATGGCGCCCCCCGGAGTCAATACTTTGTAGAACCTCCTTTCTCTGCAATTACAGCTCCAAGTCTTTTTTGGGGATGTCTCTACCAGCTTTGCACATCTAGAGAGTGACATTTTTGCCCATTCTCCGCCACAGTCTCAAATCTTTTGCAGACTTATGCCCCGTACACACGGTCGGACATTCTGACCACAAAATCCGTCAGATTTTTTCCGACGGATTTTGGCCGAAACTTGTCTTGCATACATACGGTCGCACAAAACGAGGTGACGTACAAAACGTACGACGGGACTACGAAGAGGCCAGTAGCCAATAGCTTTCGTCCACAAATTTATTTTGAGCATGCGTGGCACTTTGTGCGTCGGAATTCTGTACACGCGATCGGAAAAAAAATCGGATTTTGTTGTCGGAAAATTTTGGGTCCTGCTCTCAACCCTTTTCCGTCGGAAATTCCGACGAAAAATAACCCACACACGATCAGATTTTCCGACAACATAATCCAATCTGACTTTTTCTGTCGGAATTTCCGACCGTTTGTACGTGGCATAACAGGTTTTCTTCTAAGATTGCCCTGTATTTGGCTCTATCCATCTTCTCATCAACTCTGACCAGCTTTCCTGTCTCTGCTGAAGAAATGCATCCCCACAACACGATGCCGCCACCATGTTTCACGGTGGGGATGGTGTGTTTGGGGTGATGTGTAGCGTTAGTTTTCCACCACACAGTGTTTTGCTTTTATGCCAAAAAGTTCAATTTGACCAGAGCACCTTCTTCCACATGTTTGCTGTGTCCCCCACATGGCTTCAAAACGGGACTTCTTATGGCTTTCTTTCAACAATGGCTTTCTCCTTGTCACTCTTCCATGAAGGCCAGATTTGTGGCTACTGTGTCATTTTTATACCGTGAGGTTGTACAGTTGAGAATCCTTTAACAAATCGAGTGGAGACTCAGATAAATGTGCATTATATAAAAATCAGATGAAAGTAAAATAGGCGTCCTATCAGGCGCTCTCAGTTGCGAGGTTTCCTGGAAAGCATTTAGTTCTTGTTTTGCGGTCGGGTTCATCCATGGCAGACAGCCGCGGTTTCCAGTGCTATTGCCTCACTGTATTGGTGAAATAGTGAGTTATGTAGAGTGTCAGGTGCAGGGTGTAAATACTTCTGGGAACGGGGATTCGGGATGTCTGGGGGGGGGAAACAGGAAGCCATGTTAACCTAGATTAGATGGTGACATCCATGCTACTCCATAAATTCTGCTGCAAACATGAGGTCTGGAGACTTGGTGACCCACCAGATGACATTCTGATAACAGCCAATAACCTGCAGGAGACAGATGGGAGCGCAGAGTGATAGTGATCCTAGACTAGCTGAGCCCCGTACTTGGCCATAAAAACATTAGAGGGTGTGGATAGTTCATGTTAAAGCGGAGCTCCACCCTAAAGTGGAACTTCGACTTATCGGATTCCCCCCCCCCTTCGGTGCCACAATTGAGGGGGGAGGGGGTGCAGATACCTGTATAATACAGGTATCTGCACCCACTTCCGTGACGAATTATCCGGACTGCCCCACCCCTATCCGGAGATGCCCCTTTGTGTCTTGGGAAACACAGTTCCCAGGACACAGCGGGGACTAATAGAGACGCGCAGCGCGACTCGCGCATGCGCAGTAGGGAACCGGGCAGTAAAGACGTTGTGTCTTCACTTCCTGATTCCCTGACAGAGGATGGCGGCGGGGCAGCTGAGAGACGAGCGGTCGCTCATCACATTCTGCCTACACCGATGGAACCTGGAACAGGTAACTGTCCATTTATTAAAAGTCAGCAGCTGCAGTATTTGTAGCTGCTGACTTTTAATATTTTTGGTGCGGGTGCTTAACATTTTTAAATTAGGTAAATCTGCGCAGGTTGGGGCAAAATGACAGGTAACCACTTCAGTACTAGCCTTTGTATGCCCCTCTATGACCAGGAAAATGATGTGATAGTTCGACTGACAATTGAAAAGTTTGACTGACAGGCTCCCAACAATATCAGCATTGTGCAGCCAATCACAGTGCTGCATGATCCTACCATCCTGGGGCATTACCGCCCATTTAAAGTGTTGGCTCCTGCTGGCATAAAGTGGTTCATTAACACCCCCCATCATGACTCTACTGCTGCCCCATCATTTTTTGATTGAACCCTCTTTGCTTATCTTCCTCCATTATGAGAGGAAGGGGAGGGCTCTCAAATGTAGACAGTTGTAGTGTTTACATTTTTGATTGCTGTGATTGGTGATCACAAGGTACAGAGCCACTCTTATTGGCTGTGTGCATTTTCCCTGTGATCTGAGCTATCTAATATCAGCTTGATCACAGGCATTGTGTGTATGTCTGACGGGCACGCGATTTCTGCACAGAGCACCATTTTAAAACAGCGCATCAGAAGCAAAACTCCACCACCCTGTTATTTGTGAATGTATGATGTGGTGCATATATGGAGCACCTTCTTCTGCCATTCTAATCTGCTACCAGACCAACCAATGTTCCTGTGTAAGGCAAAACTTACCTGGGTTATGAATGTTCACCCAGCCTTCATATGACAGGGCTGGAGCCCAATGATTGGCTGCTCAAGCAGCAGGTGCTGTATTGTGGGTGCTGTGTTCCCCCATACCAGGAAGTATCTGTCTGGGCTGAGGGGGCAGAGCAGAAAGGGGTCCGTACCTTATGGGCACAGGTTCACTTTAAAATGGTTATAAACCCTTACATATACCCAGCGAAGGGATTATACTCAGATCATAGACAGAGGTGAAAAAAATTCTCCTACAGCAGTTGTACCTGTTTATCTACGGTAGTCTGTCCCCTACAACCACAATTTACACAGGATCTCTTAGCTCTGAAAAGCAAGGGGCGGAGGCTATGGTTAAATCAGTGAGGGGAGCTCTGAGAGCTGATTGGAGGGAAGGGACACCCCCCCCCCTCCCACCCTTCACATAGCTGTCAATCTGCTGGAGCTCCCCCCGTCACCATTTTTCTCTTGGTGTCAGGAAAATTTGTCACAAGCTACTCATGCTGATTGCAGAGGAATGAGGAAGCAAACAGAAATGAAACTAAGTGCTCGGGAATGAGACATGTACACACTATAGAGGGATACGCTTTGTTCATATTTAATGTCTGAGGTTTACAACCACTTTTACGGCCTACTTCAAATGGCTATTTAGCCGCGCACACCAGATTCCAGCGAGAAGAAACAGCGGATTCTTTGCGTCTGGTATGACAGCGAATAGTGGCTGCCGCTAAATCTATATAGACTAATGATCGGCTGACAGCAGACGCCGCTGTTTGCATGTAGACGCACAACAAGCAGTTACCTGCAGCTAAGGACATATGACTGAGCATAGATGCAGCTGACACTTGGCCCTAACCGCCGGCAACCCCGTGCTGTGCGGCTACATGCAAACAGTGGCTATTTCCATGCACCTATCATTCCAGCTGCAAGAATCCACTGATCCTTGTCACTGGAATCCAGTGTATGCGGCTATGTGAAAGAGGTCTCATCTGTGTGTAAAGCCAACGCTAAAGCCTCGTACACACGATCGGACTTTCCGACGGGAAATGTGTGATGACAGGCTGTTGTCGGTAAATCCGACCGTGTGTATGCTCCATCGGAGAATTGTTGTTGGACTTTCCGCCAACAATTGTTGGATGGCAGGTTTTCATATTTTCCGCAGACAAATGTCTGTTGTCGGATTTTCCGAGCGTGTGTACACAAATCAGTCGGACAAAAGTCCAAAGTACCAACACACATGCTCGGAAGCAAGGACGAGCCAGAAGCGGTCGGTCTTGTAAACTAGCGTTCCTAATGGAGAATTAACACCCGTGACGTGGCAAATTATGAAATCTCGAAATTTAGCGCACATTCTCTTCTTCTTTAACCACTTCCCGCCCAAGTGGTTATGACGTCCTTGACTTTCAGTGGGAATATCTGAATAATGCCTGCAGCTACAGGCTTCATTCAGATATCCTTGTTTGCAGCCGGTGATTCTGTTCACCATATGAACCATCATAGTGACAGTTCCGCCGCTTGATCGTTCTTACAGGCAACAGGAGGGAACATCCTCCCCTCCCGCTGCCATCCGGTGCTTCTCCGGGCTCTCCTGTGCCATTGGGGACCCAGACAAAGAATCGCCCGCCGCCAGATGACGAGCATAGAGATTTCTGGTGACCAAATGGTCACCAGAAATCTCTATGACTGTCGGAGGCCCGGGCGCGACATTATGATTATATATATACACGTCACCTCCGAGTAGCAGTTGTAAACAAAGCCGCAACCGCGGCTGGTAAGCATGAGATCGGTGAATTTTTTTTCCTGATCTCATGCTTTCCAGCCTGGAGGAGAGATGTGGGGTCTTATTGACCCTACATCTCGCCATAAAAGAGTACATGTCACGAATGTTTACATTTCTTCTAATAGGAATAAAAGTGATCAAATAAAAAATTTTTTGTAAAAATAAAAAAAAGTTAAGTAAAATAAAAAATAAAATTTTTTTTTAAACGCCCCTGTCCCCGGTAGCTCGCGCTCAGCAGCAAACGCACACGTTAGTCCCGCCCACATATGTAAACGCTGTTCAAACCACACATGTGAGGTATCGTTAGCGTGTGAGCAACAATTCTAGCACTAGATCTCCTTTGTAACTCTAAACATGTAACCTGTAAAAAAAATTTAAGCGTCACCTATGGAGATTTTTAAGTACTGAAGTTTGGCATCATTCCATGAGTGTTCGCAATTTTAAAGCGTGACATGTTGAGTATCTATTTACTTGGCGTAACATCATCTTTTATATTATATAAAAAAATTGGGCTTAATTTACTGTTTTGTTATTTTTTAAATCATGAAATCATTCCAAAAAAACACGTTTGAAAAATTGAAAAATCTTTGCGCAAATACCGTGCGAGATAAAAAGTTGTGCTTCTGGAAGAATGGTCAAACATTCCCATAGACACACTCCTAAAACCTTGTGGACAGCCTTCCCAGAAGAGTTGAAGCTGTTATAGCTGCAAAGGGTGGGCCAACTCAATATTGTACCCTACGGACTAAAGCCCCATACACACGGTCGGATTTTCCGATGGATTCTGTCCTATCAGACAATGTTGTCGGAAATTCCGACCGTGTGTAGGCACCATCGGACAGTTTCCATCGGATTGTCCGACGGACAAAGTCCTATCTCCTGCTGGATAGATTTTCCGACAACAAAGTCCGATCATACCAATTTCTATCGTGTGTAGCGAATTCCGACCGGACAAAGTGCCACGCATGCTCAGATCACATTACAAGACCAAAGCTATTGGCTACTAGCCTCTACGTAGTCCCGTCATAGGCAACAAACGTCACCACGTTCAGAATGATCGGATTTTCCGACAACTTTGTCCGACCGTGTGTATGCAACACCAGTGTCGGACAAAATCAGTCGGAAAAAATCCGATGGATTTTGTGGTCGGAATTTCCGACCGTGTGTATGGGGCATAAGACTGGGATGCCATTAAAGTGTGTGTGTAAAGGCAGGCGTCCCAATACTTTTGCCAATATATTGTATATTGCGGCTTACCAGCCCTTGGATCTGGTGGCTGCATTCGTTTTCTTTTTTCAGGCTAAGAACATTTACAGCATGTACAGGAAGTACAAATGCTGTGTTCTTGTCACTTCTGTGTTCTGTTGTAGATCAAACGATGTAATCTTCTTTTTGTAAACTACCAATCTACTAACTGGAGATGAGGAGAGGGAGACATGATTTTAAGCTGAACTCCGGCCAAAACATATGTTTACAGTTTTTCATTTTAAAAATAAATGACCGCTAATGCAGTCTGTCCCATGTCTGGCTGCTGCTTCCTTGTTTAAAACTTTTCACTTTTATTTACTTTCATGCGCTGCACAGAGCTGTAAGCGCTGAACTTTGGGCGCTGAAACTTACAGTCCTGCCAGGCGTACCGAGACCACCGCAGGTTGCTTGCCCGGCATCCTCGCCATTCACAAAAAGTCTTCTATTCTTTTTATTGAATGCAAACCTCTCTGTGATTGGAGGGGGGAAAACTGTAATGTTCATTCAAACTAGGGTTGCCACCTTTTCTTCAAGTCAAACCCGAACACTTTAGCGGCACACAGCAATTTTTTTTTTAATAGTATAAACTATACATATATTTTGATATTAAATAACATTTCTAATCATATGAAGGTAATAACAAGAGTTCCCCTTTTACATCTGAATCCACAGAGTTCCTATTTTACATCTGAACTCGCAGGGTTCCCTTTCACTGTAAGGGGGGACTCTGCAGACTCTAACATAAGGGATGCTCTGGGAACCCTGATTTAAGGGGGAACACTGAGAATTCTGATTTAAGGGGGAACACTGAGAATTCTGATGTAAGGTGTAAAGGGGAACTCTGATGTAAGGGGTACTCTGAGAACCCTGATTTAACTTTGCGTACTCACTTAGAGGCAGGAGAGAGAAGGGGGGAGACTTCAGTCACAGACAGGGATGTATGGTGAGCTCACTCACCCCTTGGCAGTCAGCACCTCTCATCCAGATTTATCTGAGGCTTCCAGATCTCAAAATTTCCGGCCCACACTTTCCTTTTCTCAGTGTTCCCCCTTAAATCAGAATTCTCAGTGTTCCCCCTTAAATCAGCCCTTGGATCTGGTGGCTGCAGCGGCGGTTTGCGGACGGTATTAACCCTTTTTCAGCCGCTCGCGGGGGGTAAAACCTAAATATAGCGCCGCTTTACCGCCAGCGCACCAAGCGCCTCGGTGTGAAAGTAGCCTTAGTGCTGGCTTTGGGCAGTGTGAAAGAGAGTGTAACAGACACTCTAAGCTTAGACAACTGCAGCCAGCAATCCTGCTGGGAAGCCATAGTCCAGTCTGAATAATGTGTCCGGGTTTCAGGCAGTCTGAAATCTGGACGCATGAGTCCAAACCCGAACTGTTCGGGTGAATCCCGGACAGGTGGCAACCCTAATTCAAACTCACTGCTGAGCAACGTGCTGTAGTATGGAGAACTGAGTGTAACTGTTCACTCTCAATAAAGTATAAAAAAAAATGAATACAGTACAATGTGCTTAAAGTGGTTCTAAAGCCTAAATATTTTTTTACCATAATGCATTCCTTCCTTTTACTTACCTGAGCCCCCATGATGTTGCATGTCTGCAGCTCTTCTCTCCCCTCACTTCCGGATCTCACTGGCTTTGCTAGGGGCACCAGGAGCCATTGGCCAGTGTCATAGCCAGTGACAAGGAAGTGGTGGGCAGGGCTGACTCAATGGACGCAGCAGCGGGGCCCAGCGGGGCCCAGCGGGGCCCAGGAGCGAGGACGCACAAGGTCCCCCATGGGAAGTGGCTGGACATAGAGAACGAGCGTTGGTGGGAGACCTGAGAAGAGGAGGTTCGGGGCCGCTCTGTGCCATTCCATAGCACAGAGCAGGTAAGTATAGAGATGTTTATTATTATTTTTTTATTTACCTTTACAATCACTTTAATTAAGGCTTTTTACCGTATTTGCGTCTTTGCACCAAAAATGCAGAACTTTTAAAAACGCAACGGACCCGCAGCTGACGTGTGAAGAGCTCCGTGGGATTTAATGATCATAACTTTTTATTCCACTTTTGGTAAGGCCCCTTTCACACCGGAGCGTTTTTCAGGCGGTACAGCGCTAAAAATAGCGCCTGTTCACCGCCTGAAAAAATCCGGCCCCTTTAACTCCAGTGTGAAAGCCGGCGGGCTTTCACACTGGAGCGGTGCGCTAGCAGGACGGTGTTCACCGCTCCTATACCGCTCCTTCCCATTTATTTGAATGGGAAACCGCGGTAAAACCGCAGCAATACCGCCGCAAAGCGCCGCTCTGCGGGGGTGTTTAACCCTTTTTTCGGCCGCTCACGGGGGGTAAAACCGCACCACGAGCGGCCGAATACCGCGGTTAAAACGACGGTAAAGCAGCGCTAAATATAGCGCTGCTTTACCGTCACCGCGGCTCCCCGCCCCAGTGTGAAAGGGACCTAAGGCAAAATCGGAATCGGATCAGTGTGAAAGCATACCTCCCAACTTTTTGAGATGGGAATGGGGGACACCTGTCAGCAAAAGTAGGCAGGCACAGGACACACCCCTTGTAACGCCCCCTTAAAGGAGAATTGTACAAAAAAAACAAGATTGGTTAACCACATTACGACCGCCGCATATACATATACGTCGGCAGAATGGCACGGACAGGCGTATGGGCGTACAGGTACGTCCCTTTGAATTTGCCGATGTGCCATTCGCGTGCGTGCCAGCAGCAGCGCGTGCCCGTCGCAAGCTCCATGAATCGGGTCGCGGGTCCCGCGATCGTCTCACGGAGAGGAAGAACGGGGAGATGCTAAAGTAAACAAGCATCTCCCCTTTCTGCCTAGTGACACTGACACTGATCGGCTCTCACTGTAATCGGGAGAGCTGAGCAGTGTAGTGTTACACACAGCCCCTCCCCCCTACAGTTAGAAACACTCCCCAGGACACACTTAACCCTTTCCTAGCCCCTAGTGGTTAAACCCCTTCACTGGCAGTGTAATTTTTACAGTAAACAGTGTAATTTAATCGCACGATCGCATTTGGGACACATGTGCGCATGCATAGCGGATGTACATACATGGGCACAATGCTGCAAGGTGCTAAAGTGCCCATCCACCAGATGCTAGTGACATTTGTGTGCACAAAAACATGTGCAAAAATGCTGTTGGTCTCTGCCAGCTCACAAATGCCTGGAAGAGACCAGCGGTGCATCTGTACTTGAACTGTATTTGTTTAAAAATAGTGGCATGGAACAGGGGCATGGGAGAGTCATTTGGGGTGGTTTAGTTCTGCTTAAGGGCCCTTTCACCATACCTCACAACTGTCCCTGATTTCGAGGGACTGTCCCTGATTTGGAGCAATGTTCCTCTGTCCCTCATTCCTCCTCATTTGTCCCTCATTTTGCTCTGATCTATATAGATGTATATAAAATGCACTTTTTATCTATCAAAAAGTGTTTCCCAGCACTAAACCTTTCATCTGATTTCTAAATTGCTGCATTTGTAAATTCCAAAAGCCAAAATGAAGGAATAGTAGTGGTAAAAAAAGCACTTGTGGGTTTAACCACTTTCAGACCAGACCATTTCGCTGGCAAAAGACCAGAGCACTTTTTGCGATTCGGCACTGCGTCGCTTTAACTGACAATTGCGCGGTCGTGCGCCGTGGCTCCCAAACAAAATTGGCGTCCTTTTTTTCCCCACAAATAGAGCTTTCTTTTGGTGGTATTTGATCGCCTCTGCAGTTTTAATTTTTTGCGCTATAAACAAAAATAGAGCGACAATTTTGAAATAATGCAATATTTTTTACTTTTTGCTATAATAAATATCCCCCCAAAAATATATAAAAAAACATTTTTTTTCCTCAGTTTAGGCCGATACGTATTCTTCTACATATTTTTGGTAAAACAAAATCGCAATTAGCGATTATTGATTGGTTTGCGCAAAAGTTATAGCGTTTACAAAATAGGGGATAGTTTTACAGCATTTTTATTAATATTTATTTTTTACTAGTAATGGCGGTGATCAGCGATTTTTATTGTAACTGCGACATTATGCTGGACACATCGGACATTTTTGACACATTTTTGGGATCATTGTCATTTATACAGCAATCAGTGCTATTTAAATGCACTGATTCCTGTGTAAATGACACTGGCAGTGAAGGGGTTAACAACTAGGGGGTGGGGAGGGGTTAAGTATGTGCTGTGTGTGTTTTTTTACTGTAGGGGGCGTGGCTTGGCATGTGACGTCACTGATCGTCTTTCGCTATGACGGGGAACAGACGATCAGTCACAGTCTCACTAGGAAGCACGGGGAGAGGTTTGTTTACACATATCTCTCCCCGTTCTTCAGCTCTGTGACCCGATCGCGGGACACCAGCGGCGATCGGGTCCGCGAGTCCCGCAGCCACCCACGTCTGGACTCTTAAAGGACAACGTACCTGTATGTTAATATGCCCAGCCGTGCCATTCTGCCTACGTATATGTGCGTTAAGGACCTTAAACAGTTAAAGTGATCATAAAGGCTTGTTGTTTTCTTACAAAAAATAACAAACATGTCATACTTACCTGCTCTGTATCGTGATTTTGCACAGAGCAGCCCAGATCCTCCCTTTCTTGGGCTCCCCGGCAGTGCTGCTGGCCCTTCCCTCTTGCTGAGTGCCCCCACAGCAAACACCTTGCTGTGGGGGCACCCGAGCAGGCTCTCTCCCCTCATAGGCTCCCGCTGCTGCCTCAACCATTGAGGAGTGAGAGTCCCTGGAGAGCCAAGGCCGTCGTGCACATTGCTGGATCAAGATGGGATTCAGGTAATTATTAGGGGTCCTGC
The DNA here is from genome assembly GCA_028564925.1 of Lithobates sylvaticus. Taxonomy (NCBI): domain Eukaryota; kingdom Metazoa; phylum Chordata; class Amphibia; order Anura; family Ranidae; genus Lithobates; species Lithobates sylvaticus. Next base: position 524,290,989 of record CM053028.1, read on the forward strand.
TGCACAGAGAGGGTTTTGTACCTTCATGCATAGAATAAAAACCTTGAGCCTTTACCACTACTGTAAGCAGAGTGTAATGGACTTTATAATTCCTTTTTTTTTTAAAACAGAAAGACTTTATGACTACTTCGATTATCTGCCACAGTGGTCACATGACAGGAAGCCCATCCCACCAACTCCCGATCATAACTAGAAACCAGCAGCCGTCTGACAGCCCAGTCACTGTGCTGGGATCAAACTGTCATCACAGAAATCATGGACGCTTATAGGCAGGATGCGGGCGTTAAAGCTCACCCTCCGTGCTACCTCACATATGTGTTACATGGTTGGCAAGAAGTTAAACAGCTCAGCAAAACAGACAACAGTTTGCACGCTAAAATGGTTTGTGTAATGGTGTGACTAATATAAATGGGTCCTTAAAGAAGAGGTCCACCTAAAAAAAAATATTAAAAGCCAGCAGCTAACAAATTCTGCAGCTGCTTACCTGTCCCAGGGTCCAGCGATGTCGGCAGCCGAAGCCGATCAATCGCTCGGCTCTTGGCAGCTGTCGCCGCCATCCTCAGTGAGGGAACCAGGAAGTGAAGCATTGCGGTTTCACTTCCCGGTTCCCTACTGTGCATGCCCGTATGTGTCCCAGCAGACAGCGCGGGTCGACAGGAAGAGGCGTAGACTCCCGTGGGAGTTTATGCCCGGAAGTGGGTGAAAATACCTGTCTTAGATAGGTATCTGCACCCCCCTCCCCCCTGAAAGGTACCAAATGTGACACCGGAGGGGGGGGAGGGTTCTGAAAAGCAGAGGTTAAATTTTTGTGTGAACCTCCGCTTTAAATGCAGTGCAACATGCTGCAATGTGCTAGAATGAACGCTGCAGCACGTGATAAAAAATATATATTTTAAGTATTTGGCTTCTACTGTGAAAAAAAAAAAAAAAGAGGATAAACGTACATCAACTCAAGTGTGTTAGGCCTGGTTCACACCTAGGCATATTTTTTTGTGTGTTTTCAGTTTTGCAGAAACACACTGCAGTCTATTTAACCACTGCCCGTCCGTCAAATGACGACGGCTGGGCGGCGCGGCTCTCATTCTGGGTGGACGTCATATGTTATCGCGGCGATCGGTGGTTCGGTGTGTTAGTTTGACACACCGCTACACCCATCTTGGTAAAGAGCCTCTGACGGAGGCTCTTTACTACGTGATCAGCCATTGTCGAATCACAGCTGATCACGATGTAAACAGGAAGAGCCGTCGATCGGCTTTTCCTCACTCGCGTCTGACAGATGTGAGTAGAGGAGAGACGATCGGCTGCTCTTCTGACAGGGGGGGGTCTGTGTTGATTGTTTATCAGCGCAGCCCCCCCTTGGATGCCCACCCAGGACCACCAGGATGCCGCCAGGAGAGGAGAGCTGATCGGCTGCTATCCTGATGGGGGGTCTGTGTTGATTGTTTATCAGCACAACCCCACCCTGGACCACCAGGATGCCGCCAGGACCACCAGGGATGGCCACCACACTGGACCACCAGGTATGCCACCCTAGAACACCAGGGAAATGCCAGCCAGTGCCCATGCAGCTGCCAATCAGTGCCCATGCAGCTGCCAATCAGTGCCCATCCCCAATGCCTGCCAGTGCCATCAGTGATGCCTATCAATGCCTTCTATCAGTACCTCGTATCAGTGCCGCCTATCTGTGCCACCCACAAGTACCCATCAGTGCAGCCTTTCAGTGCCCATCAGTGTCGCCTATCAGTGCCCATCAGTGCCGCCTATCAGTGCCCATCATCAGTGCCCATTGGTGCCACCTCATCAGTGCCACCTTTTCAGTGCCCATCAGTGAAGGAGAAAACTTATTTACATGTACTTATTTATTATGTACAAAATTTTATAACAGAAAGAAAATAAACTTTTTTTTATTTGTTTAGCAAAAAATAAAAAACTCAGTGGTGATCAAATACCACCAAAAGAAAGCTCTATTTGTGGGAACAAAATGATACAAATTCTGTTTGGGTACAGTGTAACATGACCGCGCAATTGTCATTTAAACAGCGACGAAAGCTGAAAATTGGCTTGGGCGGGAAGGGGGTGTAATTGCCCGGTATTGAAGTAGTTAACATGGTTTCCTATGGATGTAGTTCACATCTGTGCATTTTATGGAAAGGGCCAGGGACTTTTTTCTGGTTCCATAGACTTTAATGGATAAAAAATGTGTATTGGAAAAACGCAAAATGCACCTGGAAATATGCAAACGGAAACCTGCATAGGTGTGAATCAGGCCTCAAGGTGCGTTAAGAGCAACGCACGTGGCGTGAATCCAGCTGAAGTAAGAACATATAATCAGCTTGTAACACGTGTAATGTAAAGTAAACTTTTTTTATTTTTATTTTCTATTATTTACTTTTTTAATCTGTGATAAGGAACTGATGAAGACCCAGAAAAGCCCCCACACACGCCTTAATCTGCATAACAGACACGTTGGTGCAATATCACATTTAAAAAACCTTGCAGTTTTTTTGCCTTTTTTTTGCGGACTTTTATTACATGCGGTCCAAAGATGCACCTTTTCTCCTGAGTATTGATGTGATCGACGCCTTAGGAAAGAAGGCGATTTGCTGCGTCCGTGTATTCAACAACGCACCAATGTTGGTGGTGTGAATAAACCACAAGCCACCATCTCTTTTGGTATTAAGTGCAAAAAGCTAATTAATTTGTGATTTGTCAGATTATAATCTGCTAATGATGAGTCTCTAGTACATCCACATGCTCTTCTAAAAATGTCTCATTTGTGGGGGAAAAAAACAGATGAAGTGAAATTTGCTGCAAATCAATAGGAACCCCAAGATGGGTTTTATAATCCTGAATCCAGTAGAGGAATTAGCAGTGTGGGTTGAGGCACAGCAAGTGGCCCCTTAGAAGAGGAGATGTGGGGGCCCCTGCCCCTTTTCTCTGACACTCTGTGAGTGGCATTCAGGAAGCACATGGCTGAGTGCTGTGAGTGCAGGGGCAGTGTAATCCTGGAAGCTGATTGGCTGAAAAGTTTCCTGCAGGTCTAGGAGGAGGAGAAGGTCAGGAGTTGAGCTCTTTGTAGAAGAAGAGGCGAGGGGGCCCCCAGACATTGTCCTGATCGGCTCTGCACTGGCACCCAGAACCATGAAGAAGTTGAGGAGGAGGAGGAGGGCAGGGTGCAGGGCCCCTGACAAGGTGATGTATAGGGGACCTGAAGGAGGATGGGTGTGGCTGCATGCCTGATCTGTACACTTGGTCACATTATTCTGCCTGTAGCCCCCCTTCGTGTGCAGGAAGGGCCCCAATTCCTGGGGTGTCACTGCACATGTCTGCAAGGAGGTGATGCCTATGTGCTATCTGCTGAGGAACTACAAGTCTCAGCATGCAGTCATATTAGGACACATGTCTAGACAGGACACATTACAGGTGGATACTACCTGCAGCCCTTTCTATTAGGGCCCTTGGTGTGCAGGAGGGGCCCCAATTGCTGAGATATGACTGTATATTATATATGCAAGAAAGTAATGCTTGTATGCTATCTGCTAAGGAACTACAAGTCTCAGCATGCAGCCATATCAGGAAACATGTCTAGACTAGACACAGAGGGAGTCACATTACAGGTGGACACTATCTGCAGCCCTTCCTAATAGGGCCCTTGGTGTGCAGGGGGGGGCAATCACTGGGATATGACTATGTTATATCTGAAAGGAAGTAATGCTTGTATGCTATCTGCTGAGGAACTACAAGTCTCAGCATGCAGTTATATCAGGAAACATGTCTAGACTAGACACAGAGGGAGTCACATTACAGGTGGAGACGACCTGCAGCCCTTCCTAATAGGGCCCTTGGTGTGCAGGAGGGGCCCCAATCAGTGGGATATGACTATGTTATATCTGCAAGGAAGTGATGCTTGTATGCTATCTGCTAGGGAACTACAAGTCTCAGCATGCATCCAGCCAGTCATATCAGCATCTGTGGCCTAGACATGGCACAGAGGGGGGCAGATTACTGGTGGGCGCTGCCTGCAGCCTGTCTCAGACGGGCCCTTGCTGTGTAGGAGGGGCCCCAGCTTCTGGGATCTGACTGTAAAGCTGGCCATACATGGATAGATTTCCATTGGTACAGACCAGTGGTCTCCAAACTGCGGCCCGGGGGCCTAATGTGGCCCTTTGCTTGCCTTTATCTGGCCCTTGGGACACTATTTCACCAACTGACACCAATGAGGGGGTACCATTCCCCCTACTTACACCATAAATGTGGCACTATTCTTCCATTGATGCCAACAATGGGGAACTATTACTCCCATTAAAACCAATGATGAAGCATTTTCTGCTCCCACTGGCCATAGTCTGGCCCCCCTAAAGCCTGAAGGGCAGTAAACTGGCTCTTCGCTTAAAAAGTTTGGAGACCCCTGGTACAGACCATTCTTTCTTACCATCATAGAGTCTAGTAATTGTGTTTGAAAGCTCCGGAAACTTCCTCCAGACTTGCTATTTGAATGGAATCCCAGATGTATTAAGCTGGCCATACACCATACAATTTTCTTATTCAATTTCCTTTAGATTTACCTTCAACTGTGTAGTACAGGGACCTGCCTGATTGCATACTAATTAAAAGTGTTTAGATTTGACCTCATATTATATGGTTTTGGTAAATCTAAAGGAAATCTATAGACAAAAGTTGTATAATGTATGGCCAGCCTTAAATAAGCCTTCCCCAACAAAAACCACATTCACAGTTAGATTTTTGTTCCAGAATTTTTTTTTCAACCTTAGAATGTTCTTGTCTCTACGGGCAAAAGCAAAGGTTGGTTAACGGTTAACCCCACTAACCATTAGGAAATTGAACGAACGTTCTGAAAAACAACAAAATTCTACTGGTGTATGGCCAGCAAAAAGGTGCTTCTGTGCCTGAGGAACTACAAGTCTCAGCATGTGAGCACTGATGCCAGAGACAGATCTCAGTTACCCAGGTCAGAGATAATTGACCGCTGACTGTAAGCTCTTGGGCTCAATCTCCCCCCCCCCCCTATGTATTAGGATGATCCTTCTGTATTTATGTGATGACTTATTGATTGTACACTGCCATGGAAAAGGTAAGTGCCATATAAATCAAAAGTAAGAATATTTTGGAATTCCTCACCGCTCCCAGCCCCCTATTCACACTACTGTAGTGCGATATCAGGCGTAGTATTTCGGTCGGCGTTGGCCGGCCCCATTCATTGTAGTGGGCTGACCTACACTAGGCAAAGAAGCCTATGCGCCTTTTTGAGCTTCAAGCACTTTTTCACCCTGCGTTTGTCACATGTTGGTCGCGTAAAAACGTGCTTCTTACTTAGCACGTTTGGGTTGCCTTTACCTATGAACCTGTGCAATTTTGCGCACGTTTACACGCTCTAGTATTGTGAATGAGGGCTCAGAGCCAAATCCTCTCTCTAGGTCTGACGTATAGATTTGTATATAAATAGCTGTACTATAGAAAGGACAAATGGAACCATTCCTCTATGGGGTTGGTTTACTGGAGGCAAATAGACTGTGTACTTTGCAAAGTGCAGTTGCTCCAGAGCTTAGTAAATGAGGTAAAGCTTCATTTGGCAAAGAATACCCAATCACATGCAAGGGAAAAAAAAAAAACAGCATTTATGCTTGCACATGATTGGATGATGGAAATCAGTAGAGCTCCTGCTCATTTACTAAGCTCTGGAGCAACTTCACTTCCAGAGTGTAACTGCACTTTGCAAAGTGCACAATCTATTTGCCTTTCAGTAGATCGACCACAATGTGTTCTGCTGACCATACAATTGGCAATTTCTTTGTTTTCTATCAGCTTTGAACTACACTTTTCTAGTTTAAAGCAAACAAATATTATAAGAAGGAAGGAAATTATTACAAAAAAAAGTGTTTGAGGTTGCTTTAGTCTCCACCCAGTTGCTGAAAAGCAAGATCTGATAATGATGGAACTGTGATTGGAAGCCGCAGAATTGTCCGGTGTGCGGTCGACGTTGGCTCCCCTTTAAAGCTGCATTCACACCTGAGCATCGGGTTTTCGAGAGTTTTTTCAGGCGTTTGTATGGGCGTTTTTGGATAGCGTTTTTTAAAACTTTGGCATTTTTTTTATTAGCCAATAGAGAAAAATATCATCTGTTTTACCATTTGTAGCTATGTTTATCAGCTTTTTATCCACTTTTATTTATTATTATTATTATTTATTTATTCATTTGTTTAACTTTTTTTTAAGGGGTTAGGGGTTAAAACTTATGGTTTAAATTAATTATTTTATTTATTTACTTATTATTATCATCTATTTAATATGTTGGGTTAGAGTTAATTTTAGGGTTAGGAAGGGGGGTTAAAGAGGAGTGCCAAAAAAAAAAAAAAATTTAAAGTCAGCAGCTACAAATACTGCAGCTGCTGACTTTTAATAATCGGAACACTTACCTGTCCCCGGGTCCAGCGATGCGGGGGAACGAGACCCCCCCCCTCGTTCCCCGCTCCGCTCGCGGCGCCGGCATTCTTAATGTGGGAACCCGGCTGTGGCTTCACAGCCGGGCACCCACTGCGCATGCGCGAGCGGCGCCGTGATTCGACGCTCACTCATCTGGGACACATGACAGGTCCCAGATAACTGTGCGGCGCCTACAGGAAGTGACGTTTAGTCCGGGCAATGAAGGTGGCAGACTACGAGGGACCCCCTAGCAACAGGCATTTAGAGGTGAGTAAAAAAAAAAAATTTTTCCAATAATTTTTTTTATTTTTTTATGATTTTTAAGCCACATTTTTTTTTGCCCGCAACCCCACTTTAATGTTAGGGTTAGGAAGGGGGGTTAATGTTAGGGTTAGGAAGAGGGTTTAATGTTAGGGTTAGGGGTTAATGTTAGGGGTTGATATTAGGGTTGGGAAGAGGAGTTAATGTTAGGGTTAGGAAGAAGGGTTAATATTAGGGTTAGGAAGAAGGGTTAATATTGGGGTTAGGAATAGAGTTAGGGGTTAATATTAGGGTTGGGAAGATGGGTAATGTTAGGGTTAGGAAGATGAGTTATTATTAGGGTTAGGAAGATGGACTAATATTAGGGTTAGGGGTTAAGAATAGGGTTAGTGGTTAATATTAGGGGTGGGTAAGAGGGGTTAATGTCCAGATTAGGAAGAGGGGTTAATATTAGGGTTAGGAAGAAGGGTTAATATTAGGGTTAGGGGTTAGGAATAGGGTTAGTGGTTAATATTAGGGGTGGGTAAGAGGGGTTAATGTTCAGATTAGGAAGAGGGGTTAATATTAGGGTTAGGAAGAAGGGTTAATATTAGGGTTAGGAATAGGGTTAGGGGTTAATATTAGGGTTAGGAAGAAGGGTTAATATTAGGGTTAGGAATAGGGTTAGGGGTTAATATTAGGGTTGGAAAGAGGGGTTAATATTAGGGTTAGGAAGAGGGGTTAATATTAGGGTTAGGAAGAGGGGTTAATATTAGGGTTAGGAATAGGGTTAGGGGTTAATATTAGGGTTGGAAAGAGGGGTTAATATTAGGGTTAGGAAGAGGGGTTAATATTAGGGTTAGGAAGAGGGGTTAATATTGGGGTTAGGAAGAGGGGTTAATGTTAGGGTTAGGAAGATGGGTTAATATTGGGGTTAGGAATAGGGTTAGGTGTGAATATTAGGGTTGGGAAGAGGGGTTAATTCTAGGGTTAGGAAGGAGGGTTAATATTAGGGTTAGGGCTTAGGAATAGGGTTAGGGGTTATTGTTAGGGGTCAATTTTAGGCTTAGGGTTATTTTATTTATTTTTATTATTTATTTATAATTATTATTATTTATGTATTTTTTTGTTTATTACTTATTATTATTTATTTTTATTTAAAGTATAACTTAAGGCAAAACTTTTTTTAGTCTTGGATAAAATGCAGAGGGATTAGAACACCTGTCAGTATTTATTGCTGTCTGTGCCCCCCGTTAAGGAGATTCACCCGCTCTATTTGTCCTGTTTACCATTCTCATTGAAATTGAAAGTAAAAGATATCCCAAATGTTGGTTTGTCCCTAGTAAAGTAAATAGAGGGGAAATCTTCCAATGGGGACACTAGTTCTGGTGACCTGGGGGCCCCCAAGGAATTTCCCTTCATCAGTGCCTTCTGATCAGTGCTGCCTATCAGTGCCGTCCATCAGTGCCGCCTATAAATGCCCTCTGGTGTTACCTATGAGTGCCCATGAGTGCCGCCTATAAGTGCCCATCACTGCTGCCTATCGGTGCCGCCTATCAGTGCTGCATATAAGTTCCTTTGTCATCAGTGCCACCTCATCATTGCCAATCAGTGCAGCCTCATCAGTGCCCATCAGTGAAGAAGAAAACTTACTTAATTACAAAGTAAACTTACTTACTGTATTTACAAAATTTTGTAACAGAAACAAAGAAAAACTTTTTTCTATTTCCAGCGCAAAAAATAAAAACTCCAGTGGTGATCAAATAACACCAAGAGAAAGCTCTATTTGTGGGAAAAAAATTGTTTGGGTACAGCATCGCATGACCGTGCAATTGTCATTCAAAATGAGATAGCGCTGAAAATTGGTCTGGGCAGGAAGGTGTATAAGTTCCCAGTATTGGGTTAAACTGGCATTTTATATGCTTAGTGTATTTTCCAGGTGCTTTCCTGCTCCCGGGGAGCTGCACCTGCTGCATACAGTCTGCCATACAAGTGAATGGCTATATGCAGCTATGCTTTTGTGAATGCTGACGCTTGTTTGCATCAGCATTTAAGTGTTACTAAACCCACAACAGTAAAATCAGTGTGTATATGCAGTAAAGCATGCTTGTTATACTCACTGCGGAACCTAAGGGGCTAATCCTCTGCATTATGTAAAAAGTCTGTTTGATCCTCTCTTCTCTGATCTTCACCTTCTTCCAGTATCTCCAACTCATCTCCGGATATTATAAATGGAAGGAGTCAGGCTGCACATGCTTAGTTTGGTGTGTATTGCTAGGGAGTTTTTTTTAGTTCTTGGGAGAGTGCATGTGATCAGCACAGGCCCAATCAGCACTGTCCAGACAGAGGGTCACGGGTCCTGAAATTTTATAGGAAATTTTATAGGACAGTCAGAAAGTGGGAGACCAGATATAGTGAATGCGGGGTCCTGGGTTTAGTAACACTTTAACTACACGTGCGTGGCTGACGTAATTGCTTTTACAAGAGCATGGCCAAATCCAGCAATTTACTTGTATGGAAGGCTCGTGAGGCACCCTGGGTGCAGGAAAGTGCCTGCAAAATATGCTATATAGTCAAATTCTGTGGCAGGATGGGGCTGAACCTCTGGTGCCATTACGGCGCAAGCACAGATGGGTCCACTGGCTTGTGCGAGATTGTGGTTACTCAGCATTCTCAGGATCTTTTCAGTAGAAGGATGACATTACCCCCCCATACTAAAGAAGTCCGGGGAAAGGTGAGTATATTATTGCTTGCATTGTTTGCCCCCAGGTTCTTTTTTGAAGTTTTATGTGACTTTTAAGGAAGCGAGGATGGGGGCCACACTGTATGTTTGGACCTTACCTGGGATGCAGGGTCCACTTTAAGAAGTGGTGAAGTATTGAGGAAGATATTTATGAACCAGGCTGTAACTTTAGTAAATCTGTCTCAAAAAAAACACTGTTCTTGTTTAGCATTGCTTTTCAACAGAATTGAAAGGGGTCCCTCGCCCCTCGTTTCTAAAAGGCCTCATAGTGAACCCAGCCAAAGTATTGATGGGCCGGATGCATTTCTTCGTGTAGATGGGAGGATGTCCTGTGGAGCCCTCGTTTTGCCATTTTATTGCTGTAAAATGTCATGTACTGCGGTTGGCATGATAGTATTCTTTTAATGATAATTTTCTTTCAGTGTTAGGATTGAGATTTAGATTCCCTGTAAGGGTCATCTTAAGGCTAAAGTTTAGGGTTGGTCAATGGTTGAGGGTCAGGTTGAGTTTGAGTTAAAGTCAAAGGTTCATTTTTACACTTAGGGTTAGGGGGCTTTGGTTCAGAATCATTATAGTTACTTTTCAGGTCTAGCCAACATACGCCTCCATATGAATAGGAGCAACGTCAGAAGTGTTATGAGACCTAAAGGTCACTGAAAGATTGGACCACTTGAACCGCGTTAGACTGGAGCCTCACTAGATATTTTAGTAGGTCAGTCCTGCAACTAAAATCACCAGGCATTAATCTCTGGGGTTGGCAGTTGATCGCTAAACTAATAAAACAAATGGCTCTCAACTATTATTATGCAGAATTTATATAGCACCACTAGAGCTGCACGATTCTGGGAAAAGTGAGAATCGCGATTCTTTTGCTTAGAATGAAGATCATGATTCTCTCACGATTCTCAAAAAATAGACTCTGGGTAGCTGACTGTGGTAATATTCATAATATGGGTACGGTAGCACTAGCAAGCAGACTCAGACAGACTGTGGTGGGTAATATTCATTATAATATAGGATATCAGTGTATATAGATTGTGGATGAGATCAGAGTATATAGATTGTGGATGAGATCAGAGTATATAGATTGTGAATGAGATCAGAGTATATAGATCAGGATATCAGTGTACAGACATTGATAGATGTGGGTAGAACATTCAGGAAGTGGATATTTGTGGGGACACTGCCATGGGTTATCACGGCTCCCAGAAAATCAGGACCTCTTCATAGGACTATGACCTATCTGCACTGTTACACTACAATGAGGACTGTTTGCATGCTGCTTTGTCCAGGGACGGACTCCATACAATGATTTTAATAATAATAAGGCATTGTGCAGCACACCTGTCACCCCCCCCCCCCCCCCCCGGTCACGTGGTACTCGGCTCACCTGTAGATCATCTGGGCAAGGCTGGGCGCTATATTGTACAGGGGACGCGCGCTGGGGGCGGTAGAAGCATGATTTGCATTCGGGCTAGAGGAGGAGGAGCGGCAGTGCAGAGGACTGGAGAGGCGGAGTTCCGATCAGAGCCGAGAGCCAGGGGGATCGCGCGGGGGGGGGGGGGGGGGTGAATCGAAATCGCGATCATCTCTTGATTAATCGCGCAGCTCTAGCACCAACAGTTTTTGCAGAGCGTTACATTCTAAAGGAAGACAGTACAGTTACAACACAATGCAAGTCAAGCGGGTTAGGAGGGTCCTGCTTCTGAGAGCTTACAACCTAAAGCAGGGCTCGACAAACCCCAGACGCCAGGTCTCAATGGCAACAAAAAATGTCATCCTGGCGTCTGGGCTGCCACCCGAATGCTGCACATACCCTGCATTTGTCCCCTCTCCCGCTATGTATCCTGGGCTCTGCTTGTCAATCTGTGGGCCCGGGACCAGCATGGCGCGTGCCTCTGGCTAGAGGGAGGGAGGCGAGTGGACACATGTCTGCATAACTGCATGTCCCAGGCGTTGGGCGATATGATTTGCGCAACCCTGGTCTCACATAATCGCACAATGCTCCAATCATGTGCAGTTGATTGCTTCAAGATGCTACTGCATACTACTTGTTTTGTTTACTCCATAGACAGCTATTTATTCTGTTGAGCAATTAGTTGCTACTCCTAGCAATTAATTACTAGTAACTTTAGTAGCAGGGTTGAACTACTATAAATGTAATGTTTTATAAGAGTTTAGATTTAGGCCGAGTTCACACTGGTGCGACAAACGCTTCCACATTGGGAGCTCATGTCACATGACGTGTGAAAATCAATGTTTCCCTATGAGAGCTGTCTTAACTGGTCCGATTTTGAAAATGCTCCCTGTACTACTTTGATCCAACTTTGATCCTACTTCAGCCCATTAAATATAATTGAAGTCGGATCAAAGTCGGATCGCCGTCTTGCCTGATCCGTCTTTGGCATGCGACTGGTGCTCTGATGATATTGAGGGGGAACTCCACGCCAAATTTTAAATAAAAAACCGGCATGGGTTCCCCCTCCAAGAGCATACCAGGCCCTTCGGTCTGATATGGATTTTAAGAGGAACCCCCTACAACGAAAAAACAGCGTGGGGGTCCCCCCAAAATTCATACAGATCCTTATCCCAGCACGCAGGCCGGCTGGTCAGGAAAGGGGGTGGGGACGATCGAGCGCCCCCCTCCTGAACCTTACCAGGCCTCAACATGGGGGGGTGGGTGCTTTGGGGCAGGGGGTTGCACTGCACCCCAAAGCACCTTGTCCCCATGTTGATGAGGACAAGGGCCTCTTCCCGACAACCCTGGCCATTGGTTGTCGGGGTCTGCGGGCGGGGGGCTTAAAAATAATCCGGAAGCCCCCTTTAATAAGGGGCCCCCAGATCCCGGCCCCCCACCCTATGTCAATGAGTATGAGGTACATCGTACCCCTACCCATTCAACTGGGGGGAAAAAAGTGTAAAAAAAAAAAAAAACACTAGACAGGTTTTTAAAGTAATTTATTAGGCAGCTCCGGGGTCTCTTCCGACTTCTCTGCTCTCTCCGTCCTCTTCTCCACGCTTTCTGGCCTCTTCTCCCACTCTCTGGCCTCCTCTCCCACTTTCCAGCCTCTTCTGCCGGGTTTTTATCTTCTGCTCTTTTGCTAGCGTTGGCCCAGTCTTCTCCGTCGTCTTCTTCCCTCCGGTCTTCTTGACACGACACTCTCTCCCGCTGTAATGCCGCACGTGCGGTGCGCAACGACTTATATAGGCATGGGGCGTGGTCACCGGGTGATGTCACTCGGTGACCCCGCCCCTTATGACATCACTGCCCCGGGGGTGACGTCATAAGGGGCGGGGTCACCTGATGACACCATCACCCGGTGACCACGCCCCATGCCTATATAAGTAGTTGCGCACGTGGCATTACATCGAGAGAGAGCGTTGTGTCAACATCGGAAGACGACGGAGAAGGCCGTGCCAATGCTGGCAAAAGAGCAGAAGATAGCGGAGGAGCCTGGCAGAAGACGCTGGAGAGCGGGAGAAGAGGCCAGAGAGCAGGAGATGAGGCCGAAGAGAGTGGAGAAGTTGGAAGAGACCCCCGGAGCTGCCAAATAAATGACTTTAAAAAACGGTTCAGTGTGTTTCTTTAGTGACACTTTTTTCCCCCCAAGTGAATGGGTAGGGGTACGATGTACCCCATACTCATTAACATAGGGTGGGGGGGCCGGGATCTGGGGGCCCCCTTATCAAAGGGGGCTCCCGGATTCCGATAAGCCCCCCGCCCGCAGACCCCAGCAACCAACGGCCAGGGTTGTCGGGAAGAGGCCCTTGTCCTCCTCAACATGGGGACAAAGTGCTTTGGGGTGGGGGGGCCACACCCACTCCCCATGTTGAGGGCATGCGGCCTGGTACGGTTCAGGGGGGTGGGGCGCTCGCTCATCCCCACCCCCTTTCCTGACCGGCCAGGCTGAGTGATCGGATAAGGGTCTGGTATGGATTTTGAGGGGATCCCCACAACGTTTTTTCGGCTTAGGGGGGTCCCCTTAAAATCCATACATGACGGAAGGACCTGTTATGCTCTTGTTGGGAGAACCCATGCCGGTTTTTTTTATTTAAAATTTGGCGTGGAGTTCCCCCTCAAGATTCATACCAAACACAGTGCCTGGTATTGGCAGGGATCCAAGTCGGATCCCCGTTCATTGAAGTCGAACGCGTCTCTGACTTCAAGTCGCAGGGCAAAGTCGGATCCAAAGTAGGACGAGTGTCGCGTCGCACCAGTGTGAACCCGGCCTCAGCCATATATCCCCACTGGCTCTAAATATCCCGAATTCTATTTATTGAGCAGTTTGGCCATGATGCTGTGGGATTCTCGATTGAGGACAAGGGGGTCATCAATTTGCCTAGAACGACTTGAATGTCTTAAGCCAGCCATACATAGATTGAAATTCGTCTGGTTTACAGACTCTGTCTGTTTTTTCCCCATCAGTTTGTGCTGCTGGCTTTAGCAGTGTATTCTGACAGCAGAGAATAGTACAGAGTACAATAACTCAGCATAAATGATTCCCTTATCCACCCTGATTGTATGGATGGGGGAATCGGGTCTTTTTTTTTAAATTCAACCTTTTGAACGAAAAAAAAAATAATTACTAATGTATTAGTCAGCCTTTGGGTTGGTGCAATATGATGCCTAAAGAACGGGCTCAGGAGCGCTCCCTGGTGTTTGGGGGAATGTTTCCCCATTTTTGTGCCTGTATGTGTGTAGCTATAGTGTAGCCCTGTAAATCGCAATTGTTTGAAAGGCCTGTGTGTATATTAAAGGAAAAAAGTTCCCCTCCTCCTTCATTTAGGGAGAGGGGAAGGTTGGGATTCCTGGCAGCTCCTTCGGAATTAGGCAGACAGTGTGGCCTGAAGGGGTGCTGCTTGTTGGAACCTGAATGTATAATTAGCACAGGTGAGCCGCTCTGTTATTAGACAGTTACCTGACTTTCTGGGCCTACCACTGACAGGAGCTTATTTCAGTTTTATTTTTTTCCATGTTTAAGGCCGGGTTCAGACTGCTGCGATGCGGGAACGCTGCGAATCTACTTCGGGTTCCCGCATCGCATGTCTCCCGCCGGCAGTTCACACTGCCCTATGCAAGCTGCTGGGAGTGTCAGTGAAATGTTAATGACACCCCCATATCAGCTCGCATATCGCAGTGCGATCTGCAAACTCGGACAGGAATCGGATCGCATGGTGAGCACACCCATGCGATCCGATTCTGCTGCGGACCAAAAAAAGGGTCCTGTGCGAGTTTGGGCCGAATGCGATGCGAATTCAGCCATACTATCTCTATGGCTGAAATCGCATCGCACAGAGATCGCATTTGATTTGCACTGCAGTGCGGTGCGAATCATATCCGATCTCCCGCATCGCAGCAGTCTGAACCCGGCCTAAGGGCATCACTTATATTCCTTTTTGCAGTTTATTAAAGGCTGCCATATGAAACATTTGTACAATAAGTAGCACCCTCAGGTTCGACCAGCTGCGAACAATCGCGGAAAACCGGTTGATCACTCGTCTGATTTTCTTATACTGTGTACCCTACTTAGCTCTCGTGTATATTAAATCTAGTGTCCAACTATGAATAATGGATAAATATTGTATCTAACAGGCTTCAGAGCCCAAAATGAGCTGGTATGTTTGGCGGCATACCGCTGGACGCTCCAACTATGCAGCTGGGAATGACATCTGCTCTCATATTCGCTGTTGCTCTTACTCCTGTTTGCTTCTGCTGAGGAACTAGAAGTCCCTGCATAATAATGCCAGCCAGCTAGTAAGGTTTGCACTTATGAAGTCTTGCAGTAATACTATACATAGCCAAAGGGTTGTGGACACTTGACCATCACACGTATATGAGCTTGATAGACATTCCAATCCAAAAGCATTGGCAGGAATATGTACTCCCCGCCCTGAGAAGTCTTTCCATAGGATTTTGGAGTGCATCTGTGGCAATTTGTGCTCATTAGGCCTCTTGCACACTGCAGCTTGAAAAAGCTCAGTACAGCTTATTTCTTTACTGAGCTAAAATACAGGCCATTAACTGCTTGCCACCCGCCCACCATCAAATAACGGGAGGGGCGCGTCCTGACTGGTCCCTGCTGACTTTTGGGACCTGTGTATCTCCCAGAAGACAGTGGGGGGGACGGAGGAGGGGCCGGACATGGCGTAGATCACCACAGATTCTGCAGCGATCTATCGCCGGAAGTGGGAGCAAATACCTGGATTAGACAGGTATCTGCTTCCCCCTGAAAGGTGCCAAATGTGACACCGAAGGGGGGGAGGAACCGGATAAGCATAAGTTCCATTTTTGGGTGGAACCCCGCTTTAAACATAATACCTGACACCAAGCCTTGTTCTTCCTTCTCTAAAGGGTTTCACCCCAATAATGGCTTACTTATACAGGTCTGTATTGAAGCCATTGAATTAGCATGGTCAGGTGTACTCCAGGCAGATGGCTAAATACTCCACTGAAATATATACTTTTGAGTTGTTTTAACTGACAAAGGATTTGCATTCGTATGCATCTAGTCCTACAATTTACACAGCCTTAGCAGGCTGATTGACTTTGATTGACAGCAGTGGGAGCCAATGGCGCTTCACTGCTGTCTCAGCCTATGAGAAGGGAGAGTCCTGGACAGCTGAGTCTCTCGTACACATTGTTGGATCAAGATGGGGCTTAGTTAAGTATTAGAGGGGCTGCTGCACACAGAAGGCTTTTTATCTTAATGCATAGTATTTCTAATTCTGTCCTCTGTTAGATAATGAGATCTAAGAGAAGAAAAACAGTCCAAACATCCATAACTACCCCAGAAATTAGACTGCTGGATGTCTCTGTACCCTGTATTAATCATTTAAAGACCTCCAGCCAAAGCAGTAGAACTGACCGCACTGGACTGAACTAGTTCATTGCAATCCATATAATATACTGTCCATGAATTTTTGATGCAGGAAAAAACACACTGGACTGCATCTGGTATTAACTGGCCCTAACAGATAGGTTTGATATTTGTATCTACCCTGTAATGACGGATTCTGTACAAGAAGTCAAGGGAGTTCAATTTAATAAAAAAGTGTTATCTGTGATTTTGAATATTTTATGACTATTGGATCCTGTGATTAACCCAGCCCTGAATGTATAATATAATATTATCATATAATGATTGTAACCATTATATTTATATTTGATATAGGATTGCAGTAATAAATACATGGTGGAATTTATTAATTTAAACATCAATAAAAACGGTAATAATTAGCTGAATTGAGAACAGAATACACCCTCCCTGCAACCTTCTCTTCTAACAACCATAGACTTACCTCCCCTGATGGGTGTAAACTTTACTTTTACCCCTATAGAATACTGTTTTTTTCTTTTCTATGAGTCTACTTTTAACAGTACATTATAATTGTATTGTGGTGGTCAATGTATATCGTTATTTGTAAACCTAGAACTATAATAATATAATTGCTTAGTCAGCATTGGCACCCCACAGTTCCCCCACTGATGTGCATATTTTTCTTTCTCCAGGCTGAAAAGAAGCAACAGCTGGTGGCTGTCATAAACGCCATGGAGGAAACGGTGTCCAGAGAACCTCAGAAAGAAGAAGAGCCCACCCCACCACCCTCCCAGCAACCCACAGATCCGGCCTCTCCCACTGTGGCCACCACTCCTGAGCCTGCTGTTGCTGAAGCTGGAGACAAGACTGCCTCTAAATCAGCTGATGATGAAGCAGAGTATGAGGTATGAAGAGGGGTTAAATGTCAGGGCTTAAAAATGATGTTACCATGTAATAGTATGTGCAAAGTTATAGTTTGATTTTTGTATTTGACCTGTATTAAAAGCTCTGCCTAGTTATGGAGCTACGGTAGAATGGGGTAATTGTTCGTAAGCTAAGGTGGAATAGAGTCTTTGTTAGTGAGCTAAGGTGAGATAGAGTCATTGTTCAAGACCTAGGTGGAATGGAGTCGTATTCGTTGAACTAAGGTGGAATGAAGTCATAGTTAGTGAGCTAAGGTGGAATGGAGTTATTGTCATTGAGCTAAGGTGGGATGGAGTCATTGTTAGTGACCTAAAGTGGAATGGCGTTATTGTTATTGAGCTAAGGTGGGATGGAGTCATTGTCAGTGAGCTAAGGTGAAATGGAGCCATTGACCTAAGGTGGGATGGAGTCATTGTTCAAGAACTAGGTGGAATGGAGTCATATTCGTTGAACTAAGGTGGAATGAAGCCATAGTTAGTGAGCTAAGGTGGAATGGAGTTATTGTCATTGAGCTAATGTGGGATGGAGTCATTGTTAGTAAGCTAAGGTGGAATGGAATGGACTCATTGAGCTAAGGTGGGCTGGAGTCATTGTTAGTGAACTAAGGTGAAATGGAGCCATTGACCTAAGGTGGGATGGAGTCATTGTTAGTGAACTAAGGTGGAATGGAGTTATTGTCATTAAGCTAAGCTGAGAGTGAGTCATTGTTAGTGAGCAAGGTGAAATTACGTTATTGTCATTGAGCTAAGGTGGGGTGGAGTTATTGTTAGTGACCTAAAGTGGAATAGCATTATTGTTATTGAGCTAAGGTGGAATGGAGTTATTGTCCTTAAGCTAAGCTGAGAGTGAGTCATTGTTAGCAAGGTGGAATGGAGTTATTGTCAATTAGCTAAGGTGGGATGGAGTCATTGTTAGTGAGCTAAGGTGAAATGGAGCCATTGACCTAAGGTGGGATAGAGTCATTGTTAGGGAGCTTAGATGGAATGGAGTTATTGTCATTGAGCTAAGGTGAGATTGAGTCATTGTTAGTGAGCAAGGTGAAATTACGTTATTGTCATTGAGCTAAGGTGGGGTGGAGTTATTGTTAGTGACCTAAAGTGGAATAGCATTATTGTTATTGAGCTAAGGTGGAATGGAGTTATTGTCCTTAAGCTAAGCTGAGAGTGAGTCATTGTTAGCAAGGTCGAATGGAGTTTTTGTCAATGAGCTAAGGTGGGATGGAGTCATTGTTAGTGACCTAAAGTGAAATGGAGTCATTGACCTAAGGTGGGATGGAGTCATTGTTAGTGAGCTAAGGTGAAATGGAGCCATTGACCTAAGGTGGGATAGAGTCATTGTTAGGGATCTTAGATGGAATGGAGTTATTGTCATTGAGCTAAGGTGAGATGGAGTCATTGTTAGTGAGCAAGGTGAAATTACGTTATTGTCATTGAGCTAAGGTGGGGTGGAATTATTGTTAGTGACCTAAAGTGGAATGGCGTTATTGAGCTAAGGTGGAATGGAGTTATTGTCATTGAGCTAAAAAGCGCATTTGTGAGGTCAGGCACTGATGTTGGACGAGAAGACCTGGCTCGCAGTCTCCACTCGAATTAATCCCAACGGTGTTCTATCGGATTGAGATCAGGACTCAAGTTCCTCCACCCCAAACTCGCTCATCCACACTATATTGCCAAAAGTTTTGGGCCACCCCTCCAAATCATTTGGTGGAGGGGGGATTATGGTGTGGGATTGTTTTTCGGGGGTTGGGCTTGGCCTCTTAGTTCCAGTGAAGGGAACTCCTAGGTGTCAATATACCAAGACATTTTGGACAATTTCATGATCCCAACTTTGTGGGAACAGTTTGCGGATGGCCCCTTCCTGTTCCAACATGACTGCGCACCAGTGCACAAAACAAGGTCCATAAAGACATGGATGAGCAAGTTTGAGGTGGAGGAACTTGACTGGCCTGCACAGAGTCCTGATATCAACCTGATAGAACACCTTTGGGATGAATCAGAGCAGAGACAGCGAGCCAGACCACACAAATGTGCTTCTGGAAGAATGGTCAAACATTTCCATAGACACACTCCTAAACCTTGTGGACAGCCTTCACAGAAGAGTTAAAGCTGTTAAATCTGCAAATGGTAGGCCAACTCAATATTAAACCCTACGGGCTAAGACTGGGATGCCATTAAAGCTTGTAAAGGCAGGTGTCCTAATACTTTTGACAATATAGTGTATCTCCTGTTGAGCCTATTGTATTTTGACAGCCCGCCCCACTGGCTGTGAAATTATGCAAACAGTGTTCACTGTAGCTGATCCCGTGCCTCTCGTTTTCTAGGATGGCCGAGGCTTTGGCATTGGGGAGCTGGTCTGGGGCAAGCTGCGTGGCTTCTCGTGGTGGCCCGGCCGAATAGTTTCCTGGTGGATGACCGGAAGAAGCCGAGCGGCAGAGGGTACCCGCTGGGTCATGTGGTTTGGAGACGGCAAGTTCTCTGTGGTAAGTAGTTCTGTGACAGACTAGTGGGGCCTAGATTGATGGTTATGTGGCAAGCAACACTTATGTCCACTAAGGAAAGAGGACACTGCTTGTGTCTGTTCTTGTCATGAAGATTTTTGTGTGAGTGGGCACTACTGTTCAAACAGGAACTATATCAAATATAATAAATAATGCATTACTAGACCTACTGATTACTAACAATACAGACCTGATTGCGGTAGTAGAAATAGGGGGCAATTTAGGAAACAGGGACCACAGGTCAATTAGTTTCAATATAAATCGCACAAATAGAAAACATAAGGGAATACAAAGACCCTGAATTTCAAAAAAGCCAACTTCCCTAAACGACACTTCTTGCTAGAAGGTATTAAATGGTATAAAATCCTAGGAACAAAGAATACGGAGGAAAAATGGGTGTGCCTTAAGAGCATATTTAAATAAGCCAGTGCATCCTAATGGGAAATACATTTAAAAGAGCTAAAAAAAAAAGCCCTGGGTGGCTTAACTCTAATGTAAAAATGCATATAAAAGAAAAGGAGAAGGCCTTCAAAAAATACAAGGCTGAGGGATCATCATCAGCATTCCAACTTTACAAAGAATGCTATAAAAATTGTAAGGGTGCAATCAGGGCGGCTAAGATAGCACACGAAAGGCACATAGCGGAAGAGAGTAAAAATAATCCCAAGAAATTGTTTAAGTACATAAATAGTAAAAGAGGGAGGTCAGATCATATTGGCCCCATAAAGAATGATGAAGGGAATCTGGTTACAAAGGATGGAGAGATGGCGAAGGTATTGAATTTATTCTTCTCCTCAGCCTTCACGAGGGAAACGGGGGGCTTCCGTAACCAAAACTGCAAGGTTTATCCTCATCAAATGTCACAGGGTCCTTAACCACTTGCCTACCAGGTATGAAGTACCCCTTTCCTGACCAAGCCATTTTTCAGCTTTCAGCGCTGTCGCATTTTGAATGACAATTGCGCGGTCATGCAACACTGTACCCAAATACAATTTTTATCATTTTTTCCCCACAAATAGAGCTTTATTTTGGTGGTATTTGATTACCTCTGCGGTTTTTATTTCTTGCGCTATAAACAAATTAAGAGGGACAAGTTTGAAAAAACGCAATATTTTTTACTTTTTATTATAATAAATATCCAATTTTTAATTTTTTTTTAAACAAATTTTTTCTCAGTTTAGACCGATACGTATTCTACATATTTTTGGTAAAAAAAAAATTGCAATAAGCGTCTATTGATTGGTTTGCGCAAAAGTTATAGCGTCTACAAAATAGGGGATAGATTTATAGCATTTTATTATTATTATTTTTTTTACTAGTAATGGCGGCGATCTGCGATTTTTATCGTGACTGCGACATTGCGGCGGACATATCGGACACTTTTGACACATTTTTGGGACCATTCACATTTATACAGCGATCCGTGCTATAAAAATGCATTGATTACTGTATAAATGTGACTGGCAGGGAAGGGGTTAACACTAGGGGGCGCTGCAGGGGTTAATATGTACCCTATCTTAGTGATTCTAACTGTGGGGGGAGGGGACTGACTGGGGGAGGAGACCGATCGGTGTCCCTATGTACAAGGAACACACCATCGGTCTCCTGTCCTCTGACAGGACGTGGATCTGTGTGTTTACACACACAGATCCACGTCCTGCTCGATTACCGGGCAATCGCGGGTGCCTGGCGGACATCGCGGCCGCCGGGCACGCGCATTGGGTCCCCAGCTACGCGGCGCGCGCGCGCCCCCTAGTGGCCAGAAAGCGAGCGCCGTCATATGACGGCGGCCCGCCACAATAGCTGCACCATCCCGCCGTCATTTGACAGTGGGCGGTCAGCTACAGGTTAAGGAACTCAGTCAAGTAATTGCCAGACCCTTCTTCCTGAATTTTTAGGAACAGTCTACTGACTGGAATGGTACCAGCTGATTGGATAAAAGCCAACGTGGTACCAATATTCAAAAAAGAGCCCAAAATACATCCCTGGGAATTACAGACCAGTTAGCCTAACGTCAATAGTTTGCAAGCTCTTGGAGGGGATGATAAGGGACTATATACAAGATTTTAGTAATGAGAACGGTATCATTAGCAGTAATCAGCATGGATTCATGAAGAATCGTTTTTGCCAAACCAATCTATTAACCTTCTATGAGGAGGTGAGCAGCCATCTAGATAAGGGAAGGCCGTAGACGTTGTGTATCTGGATTTTGGAAAGGCATTTGATACAGTTCCCCATTAATGTTTATTGTACAAACTAAGGTCTGTCAGCAAGGACCATAGGGTGAGTACATGGATTGAAAACTGGCTACAGGGACAAGTTCAGAGGGTGGTGATAAATGGGAAGTACTCAGAATTGTCCAGTGTGGAAAGTGGGGTCCCCCAGGGTTCTGTCCTGGGACTAATCCCATTTAATTTGTTAATAAATGACCTGGAGGATGGGGTAAACAGTTCAATCTCTGTATTTGCGGACGATACTAAGCTAAGCAGGGCAATAACTTCTCTGCAGGATGTGGAAACCTTGCAAGAAGATCTGAACAAATTAATGGGGTGGGCAACTGCATGGCGAATGAGGTTTAATGTAGAAAAAATTTAAATAATGCATTTGGGTGGCAAAAATATGAGAGCAATCTACTCACAAGGGGGACAACCTCTGGGGGAATCTAGGATGGAAAAGGACCTGGGGGTCCTAGTAGATGATAGGCTCATCAATGGCATGGAATGCCAAGCTGCTGAAAGCAAAGTCAATAGAATTTTGGCATGCATTAAAAAGGGGATTAACTCCAGATATAAAACGATAATTCTCCCACTCTACAAGACTGGTCCAACCCCACCTGGAGTATGCTGTCCAGTTCTGGGCTCCAGTCCTCAGGAAGGATGTGCTGGAACTGGAGAGAGTCCAGAGAAGGACAACAGAGCTAATAAAGGGACTGGATGATATTAGTTATGAGGAAAGGTTGCGAGCACTGAACGTATTCTCTCTGGAGAAGAGACGCTTGAGAGGGGATATGATTTCAATGTACAAATACCGTACTGGGGACCCCACAATAGGGATAAAACTTTTCTGTGAAAAGGAAATTTAAAAAGCACGACCATTCATTAAAATTAGAAGAGAACCTTAAACTGTGTAGAGGGTTCTTTACTGTCAGAGCGGTAAGGATGTGGAATTCTATTTCACAAGCAGTGGTCTCAGTGGGGAGCATAGATAATTTCAAAAAACGATTAAACCTAAACGACCACAACATACAGGGATATACAATGTAATGCTGACATAAAAGCACACACACAGGTTGGACTTGATGGACGTGTGTCTTTTTTCAACCTCACCAACTATGTAATTATGTATTACGTACAATATGTAGTACATAAGTCTCTTCATGATTGCTTCATGCCCATGTACCAAATCTGTTCTTTTAAAGATAACTGTATTTTTTTGTTTTTTCTTTAAGGCTCCATGCACACAAAAAAGCTTTTTCTGGACGCCAGATTGCTGGCAGAAAAAGCTGGTTGAAAAATGTGCTTTCAACAGCATTTTGTACTAGCGTTTATGAGCGTTTTATAGCGTTAGCGTTTATGGGCGTTTTTAATAAAAATACACAGAGGACACTCCAAACTCCCACAATGCATTGAAAAAATAGAACGCTAATTAATGAGCGTTTATCAGCGTTTGGCTTTTTTTGGCGGTCAAAAACGGCACTTTGAACGCAAATTTCTGGCGTTTAGAAAAAAGCCCATAAACTCCACTGCTCATTAAAGCTAAAAAACGTCCATGTGTGCATGGACACATAGGCTAACATGGAGTGGAGTTTATGGGCTTTTAAAAAAAACACCCAAACTCCAATAAACTGCAGTTTATGAGCTTCAGTGTGCATGGAGCCAAAGGCAGTATCTTTTTCTCTACTATCCTCCTTTTTCTATTGTTTGCTACCAGTGCTCTTTAAAGAAAACCTGTTCTTTGCTGACAATGCTAGGTGTCTGACTTTCAAGGTTTTGCAGTTGATTCGTATTTTCTGACTCACTGACCTAGAGCAAGTGATACAGATTGAGTGTCCTGACTTGCCACTTGATTCTTCCAGGTTATTATATTCAGCAAATCTGAAATCAGAGATTTAGCATGACTGGATAGAAAATGGCTTTTTATGATGTAGATGAGAAGTAGCATTCCTTGTGTTTGTCTTTGGCCCTCATTCACTCATTTAGCTGTGCATTGTGGTGTTTTCCCGGAAGGAGGATGTATCACTATGCAATAGAATCACATAAAAATGTGTGAATTGGTGCGTCCATTGGTTTCGATGCACAAGTGTAAGAAAAAACGTTTGCTTTGAAAAAAATGCGATGTAAACATGACCACCATATATCCATAAAGGTAAAGGGTGTCTTATTTCTTAATTTTTATAAATCTGTTGTTTAATTAGGTGTGTGTGGAGAAATTGCTGCCACTCAGCTCATTCGCCAACACCTTCCATCAGGCGACCTACAGCAAGCAGCCAATGTACAGAAAAGCCATCTATGAGGTGCTACAGGTAAGGAGAACCATTACTGTCCTGCCTAATGCTACCCTTCCCAATACTGACCCACTACTGTTCTACTATCTACTGACACATTACTGTCCTGTCCGATACTAAGCTACTACTGACCTTCCCAATATTGACCCACTGTAGGCCTACCATCTGCTGACCTACTACTGTCCTGTCTAATACTGAGCTACTACTGCCCTTCCCAATATTGGCCCACTACAGCCCTACCATCTGCTGACCTACTACTGTCCTGTCTAATACTGAGCTACAACTGCCCTTCCCAATATTGACCCACTACAGCCCTACCATCTACTGACCTACTACTGTCCTGTCCAATACTAAGCTACTGCTGCCCTTCCCAATACTGACCCACTACTGTTCTACCATTTACTGACACACTACTGTCCTGTCCAATACTAAGCTACTACTGATCTTCCCAATACTGACCCACTGCGGCCCTACCATCTGCTGAACTACTACTGCCTTGCCTAATACTGAGCTACAACTGCCCTTCCCAATATTGACCCACTACTGCCCTACCATCTACTGACCCACTACTGTCCTGTCCAGTACTGAGCTACTACTGCCCTTCCCAAGACTGGCCCACTACAGCCCTACCATCTACTGACCTACTACTGTCCTGTCCAATACTGACCTACTACTGTCCTGCCTAATACTGAGGTACTACTGCCCTTCCCAATGCTGACCCACTACTGCCCTACCATCTACTGATCCACTACTGGCCTGTCCAATACTGAGCTACTACTTCCTTTCCCAACACGGACCCACTAGTACCCTTCCCAATACTAATGCACTACAGCTCTACCCAATACTTACCCACTACTATCTTTCCCAATACTGACACACTCCTGATACTATCCTACTACTGCCCTACTCTGTACAAACCCACTGCTCTACCCAATACTAACCCACTATTTCCCTTCTTTATAATGACCTACTACTGTCCTTCTCAGTGCTGACCTACTACTGTCTTCCCCAGTAGTCACCCAATGCCTGTTTTAAGAAAATTGGGTTCATGGAGAGAAATAATGGAACAAAGCAAACCCTGTGTAAACTCGAAGTCACTCTACTTGTAGCTTATATATGACTAGGAAAGGTCTCCCTACCTCCATGTGACAGCATGTGACTAAGCACCAGCACTGTCACCTGAGAGGAAGCAGCGGAAGCCACATGCTCCCTTAAGAATTGAATTTTTCCTCTACATTCCTGACAACTAAATGGTGCTGCAGGGGAGTGGAAAGAAAGATGCTGCTGGAGAGGGAGCATTAATCAGAATCTGTTGCTTTCCACTGCATTGACACAGCACAGATTTGCTTTATCTGGCATAAAATGTTATACATTGCAGTTGTTATTATAATGTTAAAGGGGGTTGTAAAGGTTTCGTTTTTAATACCCCAATACTCCTCTTCTAGGGTCCCTCCGTGGCGCCTCTGGCTCCTCCTCTTCTCGAGTGCCCCATCAGAGAAGCGCTCTCCTTCGTGGACACCCGTGCGGGTGCGTGCGCTCCCGTGTCTTGCTTCTCTGTCTATTGACACAGAAAGCAGGACTCGGCCCTGCCCCCTGGTGCCCGCATCATTGGATTTGATTGACAGCAGTGGGAGCCAATGGCTGTGCTGCTATCAATCTATCCAATCAGGACATGAGACACCGGCTAGAGCTAGTGTGCTCGTCCACGGGGAGAAGAAAACCGGGTTCAGGTAAGTAAAACGGGGGCACTGGGGGGCTGCAGCACTATAGAAGGTTTTTCACCTTAATGCATAGAATGCAGCATTAAGGTGAAAAACCACGAGGGTTTACAACCCCTTTAATTACCAAAGTGATAAAATCTATTTTTTCTGGAATTAGTTGTCCTCAGTAGACTTAATGTGACCAGCTGAAGATTTATTATCACTCATTCAAGCCCATTAATTCATTTGCATTTGACATGCCATTTCAAGGACTTCATGACTTGCTGTGTCTTGTAGGCGGCCAGCACTCGAGCCGGGAAGGTTTTCCCATCATGCCCGGAAAATGACGAGACCGATTCCTCCAAATCTATAGAACTCCAGAACAAGCAGATGATTGAATGGGCCCTTGGCGGCTTCCAACCATCCGGACCCAAGGGCCTGGAGCCCCCTGAAGGTGAGACAGTGCACTAGGGAGCTCGTAATATGGTTCCAGGCATAAATACACTGCTGTACTTTCTGGATGAACTGCGCAGCATGCATGCATATAAGAATCGGTATGGGAGGGAATTAGATATGTGATCAAACAAGGCTGTTTCCCTGGTACTGTATGGGATTTGTAAACCAACTTAGAAAGTCCTTTTTCAGTTATCAACAGTATTTATTAACAAAACGTAACTTTCTTCAGGGCAAAGTAACATTGTTTCTTGATAGCCCGCCATTCTCCCAGCAAGGTAATACTCAGTTATCTATACTCGTTCACCTACTCCTTGCTTACTCTGAGCCCTCACTCTGTTACTCTAATGGACAGTGAGCAAACGCTGTTAACCTGCCCTGATTGGACAGGTGAGTGTCTCTTTAACAACTTCTCTTTAGGTGGACGTCATATGACGTCCTGGAGTTTGAGTGGAAATATCTGAATGATGCCTGCAGCTACAGGCATCAACCAGATATCTTTTTTTTTTCCGGCTGCCAATTCCCTCACATGTAAAAGCCAGCGTCCCCTCCCGCCACCCTCCCATGCTTCTCCGGTCTCTCCCGTTCGATCCGGGAGCCAGAGAATGAATCCGCTGGTGGCGGCGGTTTACCATAGTGGTCCCCAGCCAGCTCTATGACCCTCGGAGGCTGGAAGCGACATCATGACATCACTTCCATCGCCGGCAGATGTAAACACTGCCGTTTATTTTGCTCAAAAGCCTGAGATTGATTTTTTTTTTTTTTATGCTCTCAGGCTTTACAGAAAAGGGGAGATATGTGGGGGTTTATAGACCCCTGATATCTATGTAAAGAGGACCTTTCATGCTCTATTCCTACTGCAAGGGATGTTTACATTCCTTGTAATAGGAATAAAAGTGATAAAAAAATTAAAATAAATTAAGGGAAAGTTTAAAAATAGAATAAACAATAATATATATATTTTTTTTAAAGCGCCCCCTTCCTCTCTGCACTCAATTACCACTTTGCTGTATACACGGAGAACCCCAAGTGAAAAAGACAACTCAATGATATGTAAAGCAAACAGCTTTTTATGTGTGTTCTGGTTACACCATGGGATAGTAGAAAAGGCTGTGCTGAGTTTCAAGCCTGTTGCAGGAAGGGAGGACTGTCTCTGTCTTATATACTAACCATTGCACACCATGCAGGTTGACTCTCTTATCCCTTCTCTTTTATGAAACTGCTGTGATTATTAGCTAACTGGAGCAAATCAGATCATTTCAGGTGAATCACTGTTATTCTGAGATTGTCTGCTTTACCCAGTCCATTGATACACAGTGATTTGCATAACTTGGAATCTGATATATAATCTATGAAGGCACTTCTGCTGCTCATGACCAAAAAGGAATTAGTAGACGCATAACTTGATCTTCTGGAAGTTGCCTGCTGAGTTTTCTGTATTCTGTAGCGAGTCTGGTGTTTTGTGACACCTAGTGTTCATTTTGAGGTATAACAGCACGAAAAACATTCCTTCTCTGAGGCCACAGCAGTGCATGGTGGGAACTGTCATCAGTGCTGCATTTTATTTATTTATTTTGTGCTAATGTAATGTCAGTGAATTCATATATTGCATTTGTTATATACAGAGGAACGCAATCCGTACAAAGAAGTTTACACAGAAATGTGGGTGGAACCCGAAGCCGCAGCTTATGCCCCTCCTCCTCCTCCTGCCAAGAAACCTCGTAAAAGCACAGTGGAGAAGCCGAAAGTGAAAGAGATCATTGATGAGCGCACGCGAGGTATGTCCTGATGACCGCAGGCGATGGTTCAATGCCTAAGTTACAGCAATGATTCATCAAGCTGTGATATCGTGTTAGGTATGCTAAAAATGACACATAATACTATTGTTTGAGAGGCCATTGACCCTTTAAACCCTAGTTGAACTTTTGGGTAAAATGTGCTGTATAAATTGTGTACAGAATAATGGTAAGTGTTCAATATTTAAAATTACTTGTCTTTGTAAAGCGCCCCCCCTTTTATAGACAAAAATTCTGTGTCCTGCACTGGCCTAAACTGGGCTTCTAAGGACTCTTGTTATTTGTGTGAGAATGGTGATCTAATGTTCCCCTTTTTTATCACAATTTGTTATGCATTAATCAAATATACATATTTGGGATTAGTGATTGGCACATTCATCACTCTGGTTTCCTCCTACACTTCAAAAAAAAGGCAGGTAAGATGGTTAATTGGATCTAGTGTGTACATGTGAGATAGGGACCTTAGCATAGGCGTGCACACAGGGGGTGCTGGGTGCGCCTGGGCACACCCTAATCTCCCCATGCACTAGCACCATCTAGTGTATCATCCAGAGTACAGAAGTGTGCGTGGCGAATGGAACCAGAGCCACTGTGCCTTTTCACACACCCAGAGTAATCCATATCTACAGGTAATCCATATCTCTCTTACCCTCCCCTCTCTCTCTCACCCCCTTTTTACCCTCTCTCTCACCCCCTTTTACCCTCTCTCGCCCCCTTTTACCCTCTCTCACCCCATTTTCTCTCTCTCTCCCACCCCCTTCTCTCTCTCACGCACCTTTTTCCCTCTCATCTTTCCCTCTCTCTCTCACCCTCCCACACCCCACTTTCTCTCTCTCACCCTCCCACACACCCATTTCTCTCTCACCCCCTTTTCTCTCTCACCTCCTAATCTCTCTCTCTCTCTCATCCTCTTTTCTCTCTCACACCCCTTTTTCCATCTCTCTCACCCCCCTCTCTCTCTCACTCCCCACCCCCTCTGACCAATTCTGCCACAAGATGTAAAACGTATTAAAAAATAAAAAAAACTCTTTAAAAGAATGTGTGTGTCTGAAAAAAAAAAAAAAAAAATATATATATATATATATATATATATACACATACACACACATATCCACACGCATGTGTTTGAGCTGTAGGCCGGGCACACCTATGGACCTTGGATTGTAAGCTTCTTTAGGGCAGTGACTGATGAATAGTTTGTAAAGCTCTGCATAAATTGATGGAGCTATATAAATGCCTATTATAAATAAACTACAGCTCTCACATGGCTGTGTTGGACCTTGCGGAGAGACCATTGTTTCTACACAGAAGGGTCCAACTCTGCAGCCTGGTGCAGGACACAGGATTTCTGCTCTGGCTGGGGGTGCTTTATAGAGACCAAAATTATTAAATTGTTGAACACGTACCATTTTCCTGCACAGCTTATACAGAGTATTTTTCCTAAGGCCTTGTACATGTGGACTTCTGCTTGTCAGAGCAGTATCTACTGCAAGCTTTTGCAAAGCTTTCAACGAGTAGCTTTTTTGAAGTCTTTAAAGCAAAATTGAGTTTCACTTTGAGAGTTAAAAGACCCTGTCACCACACCAGTTGTTTCAAGGAAAACCTTGCCATAAGATTATGGGGTTGATTTTCTAAAGCCAAATAGACTGTGCACTTTGCAGTGCACTCTGGAAGTAAAGTTTCTCCAGAACTTAGTAAATGAGCAGACGTTCTGCTGACTTCCATCATCCAATCACGTGCAAGCAAAATTGCAGTTTTTTTATTTTCCTTGCATGTGATTGAATATTATTTGCAAAGTGAAGCTTTACCTCATTTACTGAGATTTGGAGCAACTGCAATTTGCAAATTGCATAGTCTATTTGCCTTTAGTAAATCAACCCCAATATGTGCATTTAATGTATTGTATGCATATTATTTACCTGTAAAAGCCGCCCTTGTGAAGACAACCAAAAGCCTTGAGACTGTTGCTGGGCATCTCCAACTTGGATGTGATGTCAGCCCCAGAGGACTCATAGTTGTTATTCTCTTGGAGTTTCAAAGGCACATTGCAAGTGAATTAAAAAAAGCATTTTGTAGCCCAGCGAGTGAAAACCATCTGCATATAGTGTTACTAGTTCTCTTAGGTTTATCCAGCTCCCCTTTCACTATCTTTTTACTGTTTTCCAGAGAGGCTGGTCTATGAAGTTAGACAGAAGTGCAGAAACATTGAAGGTGAGTCTTTCCTTCCTTTGACACCGTGTTTCCCAGTCCTGTCACTGCCATGACTAGCTGTATAATGTTTTAATTCAGGTTTAAATCTTCGCCATAAATATATCTTCAGTCTATATCATCTATGTTCTTCATCCACCAGTCATGAGACTTTTTCAGGAAGATAACACATGATTGTCACAGATGGCTCTCTGGCCTTACCAGTTTTATAAAGCCTCATGATGGATTTTCTTTAAAGCAATATGTGCTTTAAAAGTAACACACTGCAACTGTATAGGAGTCAGCTGTGGATGTCACTATCTACTTTTATAGCCTTCTCTTACCAAATGCAGCACCTTTGAACACCTCGACCTTCTGACTATGAAGCAAACATTGAACATCCTTCCCAAGCTTTGTGCCTGCACAATCTGTGCCCAGGCCCTAAGCACTGTCACCAGGGAATGGCAGAATGCAAAACTGCCTGTTCCTGACTGGTCCTCTTTTCTTTTTTTTTTCCTTAACCAATTTTATTATGTCAAAAAAAGAAAAACAGGAAAGAAGTGCATACATATTATTACATAAATCCAACGTGTCACTGATATCAGAAGGGTGTACAGTGAGTAAAGTACAGATATTTCAAAACCGCAGTCATGAGTAACAACATATGTAAAAGAGGACAAAAATAGGGAAATGGCGATATCAGGTGCCGACCATGTGGGTCATCTAGACCTTTAACTAGACACATAGCTAGGGGCAAA
Source organism: Lithobates sylvaticus (assembly GCA_028564925.1). NCBI lineage: Eukaryota > Metazoa > Chordata > Amphibia > Anura > Ranidae > Lithobates > Lithobates sylvaticus. Next base: position 524,322,050 of record CM053028.1, read on the forward strand.
CTACTCATCTGGCAACATAGATTCAAGGCGCCTTACGTGCAGGTGTCTTGTAACCAACGATCCCATATTTTGTCATATTTGGTCGGGCATTCCCTGTTAATATACATAACCTTTTTATATGGTAAATTATTATTGACCTCCACCAGCTTAGGGGGTATGGGACACATCCAATTCCGGGCAATAACCTTCTGCACTGAGAACAAGGTCTCATGCAGGAATGTCTTTGCTGACCGGTCCTCTTTAAAAGGTATGTTTGGAGGTGTACCAAGCCCCATATAGCATGAAAATCCATTTGTTTTCCTTTTTGGAGAAGTCTATATAAGCGAATGAAGACACAATGCCTTGCCCGCATAGCCAAATTTGACAGTTAACCATTTGCCGACTGCACGTTGTGGTTTTCAAGTGCTTTACCGGATTATGGCTGAAGATATAATCCATAACCCTGCTACCATTTTTTTCTGCAGGCGGCTGGCTTTCTCATGAAACCAGTCCAAGCGGCTCATGAGTCCCCTCCCGCTACTCACCGGTGTTTCTCAGGCTTACCGTTTCCACCGGTTCACCCAAGAAACGATCCAACGGTGCGGCTGGCTGCTCCCATAGGCGATCAAATAATTAACACTCTTTGATCCACTCTATGCCCTTGGAGGACCGGAGCGACGTCATGACACCACTTCCGGTCCAGGCTGGAAGAAAATAATTATTTTTTTTTTAAAGTGAAAGATCAAAAAAAAAAAAATAGTTTTGGTCTTTTTGACCCCAGATCTCTTCATAAAGAGGACCTGTCATCCTTATTTCTATTACATTTCTATCCTTGTAATAGGAATCAAAGTGATAAAAAACAAGAATTAAACAGACAGTGTAAAAGTAAAAAAAAAAATAATAATATTTTTTTTTTTTTTAAAGCGCCCCTATCTCTTTGTGCTTGCACATAGAAAGCATACGTAAGTTGCGCAGGCATATGTAAACAGTATTTGAACCACACATGTGAGGTATCACTGCAAACGTTAGCACGGGAGCAATAATTCTAGCGCTAGACCTCCTCTGTAACTAAACAGGTAACCTGTAAAGGCGTTTAAAGCGTCACCTATGGATATTTTTAAATACCGTAGTTTGTTGCCATTCCACGAGCGTGAGCAATTTCGAAGCGTGACGTGCTAGGTATCTATTTACACGGCGTAACATCATCTTTCACATTATACAAAAAATTGGGGTAACTATTGTGTTTTTTTTTTATTATTCATTAAAGTATTTTTTTCCCCAAAAAATTGCGTTTGCAAAACCGCTGCGCAAATACCATATGACACAAAAAATTGCAGCGATTGCCATTTCATTCCCTATGGTCTCTGCTAAAAAATTATAATGTTTGGGGGTTATAAGTAATTTTCTAGCAAAAAATAATAATTTACCGTATATACTCGAGTATAAGCCGAGTTTTTCATCACATTTTATTGTGCTGAAAGTGCCCCCCTCGGCTTATACTCGAGCCAAGCACTTTTCTGCAGCAAAAAATTACATTTTCCAACCCGACTTTGTGGCCCCGTATCTCGGGGCCACTTGGTGCTAGGAACCCCAAATTTGGTGTGCAAACCAAGTGGAACCAACACTACAACATATCCCAAGTGGCCCCGAGATACAGGGCCTCAAAGTCGGTCAATTGTGTCCATCTGCAGCAATGTCATTTCGGGACCCTTAGGGTCCAGAGACCCCAAATTTTGGCTGCAGCTAGGGGGCATCTAGGAACCTTTAACTACCAAGTTTGAAGTTCAGGGGACCTATGGCTGCAAATGGGCACAGTGAGGCTGCAAATGGGCATTGTTGACCCTCATTTCCACTTACAGTGGCTGCGCATTTCTCACCCTAGGCTTATACTCGAGTCAATACGTTTTCCCATTTTTTTGTGGTAAAATTAGGTGCCTCGGCTTATATTCGGGTCGGCTTAAAAAAGCCTGATCGGCAAGTGGTTAACGCTGGGATGGGTGCACATCCCAAACTCACACTGTCTGCATTTGGGTTTGTGCACCTAGTGTACATATTAGACTTGAATGTGCAGTTAAAGCGGATTCCTCCCCCCCCCCCCCCGGTGTCACATTTGGCACCTTTCAGGGGGGAGGGGGGAGCATATATCTGTATAATCCAGGTATAGATTACCGCAGGCTCCATGGTGATCTACGCCATGTCTGGCTCCCCCCGTTTCTAAAGGATGCTGAGCTTATTTAACTGTTTCAATACTGGACACTTTTATCCTCTTCCTGCCCAGGCCAATTTCCAGCTTTCAGGACTGTCGCACTTTGAATGACAATTGTGCTGTCATGCAACACTGTACCCATATGAATTTTTTTATCATTTTTTTTTTTTCACACAAATAGAGCTTTCTTTCAGTGGTATTTAATCATCGCTGTTTTTTTTTTTTGCTAAATAAACAAAATAAGACCAAATTTTTTTAAAACAAAGCGCATAATTTCTGTTATAACATTTCGCAAATAATCGTCCTTCATAAATTTAGGCCAAACGTCAAATCCGTTTTATATTATTTAGTCTGTAGGAAAGTTATACTCTAAAGTCCACAAACAATGATATATCTGAAGATCGATAAATCCTGATGTACTGTCGGCCTGTCTCATTTCTTGAGGCCTGAAAAATGCCAGAACAGCACAGATATACCCCAATTGACTATTTTTTGGAAAGTAGACAGTCCAGGGTATTTAGTACGAGGCATAGTGAAATTTTTGAAGTTGTAATTTTTTGTCACAATTTTTTGTAAAATGAAGCAATACATATTTTTTTTTTTTTTTTTTCTACAATTTCTTTACATTTTTTACACACTGTCACCATTGCAGTACAGGATCATCATATAGCTGGTGTGGCGGTGATCAGAAACACTGGTGACAGTATGTTAAAAAAAAAAATAATAATTTACAAAAAAAATTTTCCTTTGTACATTTTTAATTTTTTTCTTTTAATTCTACATTTTTTTTTAATACAGTGACCAGAGCAAGTAATAGTAACACTGTACGACTCTGAAAAGGTGATCAGGATTGTTTTTTTTTAACTCATACTATGATTGCTTATAGCTGTGAAATTTACAGTTATAAGCAACCATTTTTTCTGAATGAAAACTATTCATTCAGTGTTTACTATTTTGGTTAGCTGTGATTGGCCACAGCTATTCACATGGTACAGATGGGCTTTGATGGGCCTTGTCTATACCATGTGATCACTGTGACAAATCAAAGAGTGCATCACAATAGTACACAATGAAAGGCATGAATCAAAGCCTTTCATTGTGTGCAGTTGTCATGTGATCAGCCACAGCGATCACACGGTATCGGCAGCTGACTGGTACAGTGACCTGTCACCGGCTGTGTCCGGTGGACATAGCTGGTGACAGATCGCACCGGAGCGCAGCCTGATCCTGGGAGAATGTCAGATGAAGTCCTCCCAGGATAATAGGGCTCCCCCCGGCTGCCATATTACAATAGGCCGGGTGGGAAGGGGTTAACTTAACAGATGTGCTTTACTGTCAGCCCACCTATGTTAAACCTTTGTATACAAATATAACGAAGAAGTATGTATTGTGTATTTGCAGATATCTGCATATCCTGTGGCAGTCTGAATGTCTCCCTAGAACACCCGCTATTTATTGGAGGAATGTGCCAAAACTGCAAGGTAACCAGACAATGATGAACTTCGAAACCATATAAAAATGAAACACAAATAAAGAGACCCTATCAACCTGTTTGTAAAGCCCACCTATGACCAATTTACACACATCTCTCCAGCAGCCTTCTACACTCTTTCCTCTGGGTCCACTGCTGCAAAATATCTGGTGTTTCTGGGTATGGTGGAGCATAGGACCTCCTCTCATGATGTAGTGCTCAAGACTATCTGCCAATCAGTAGGCCCGACCACTATCATGTGATAGAGAGGGTGATGTCACTGCTGCCTTTTCTGCTGTGATGCCTGATGTTTTTGGTGGCTGTGACAAAGGGAAGAGTGACGGGAGCTCTGAAGACAGAGGTATTAAGTGGCCAGAGGTGAGCATTACAGAGACACTGTCGCTTTGTTGTGATTCCCTTTAAAACTCATGAAATTTATTTTTATGTACACCTAGCATTACTAGCTGAATGTGCCTGTTAGCCTTTCATCCCCTGTACAGCACAACAAAGACAGTAAGGGAGGGGAAAACATAGGAGCCAATCAGCTGCATATGTGCTTACAGGAGGACAGCAAAGTGAGCTGAATTAATTACTTTAAAGTGTTACTAAACCCACAACAGTAAAATCAGTCTGTATAGGCAGTAAAGCATGCTTGTTATACTCACTGTGGAACCTAAGGGGTTAATCTTCTGCATTGTGTAAAAAGGCTGCTTGATCTTGTATGCAAAGCTCCTCCCCTCCCTGCACTGTCCCCCTGGACAAGTCTGGATAACACAGAGTCTTTGGAGTCAGGCTGCACATGCTCAGTTTGTTGTGTATTTCTAGAGAGGTTTTTTTTTTTTTGTTGGGCGAGTGTATATGATCAGCACAGGGCCAATCAGTACTGTCCAGACAGAGGGTCAGGAGCCCTGCAGCCTAATAGGACAGCTCAGTGCAGTATGAAAACTTGTCCAACAAGCTTCACCAGGAACTGATAGAAATCACAAGACTGCTATATACTGCTGATAAGAAAAGGTATTTAGCTGTTTATGTTTACTAAAATAATTGCCTTTTATGTTCTGTGTACTGTGGGAGATCAGATATTGTGAATGTAGGGTCCTGGGTTTAGTAACACTTTAGGACAAGCCGTAGATTTTACACAGTCAGTGTTGATGGGGGAATCTCTCCTGCAGCGTTATTGAACACAATGATCACTGCTAACGGCTACAGCCGCCAGTAGTGATGCAAAGAACACAACAGGCTGGTTGTACTGAAGCTGATCGACAACCAGCCTGCCCATAGATAGATGGAGATTTGATCTGTCTATGGCCGGCTTAAGTGTGTTGCTGCTACTTTGTCCAGGCTGCAAGTGGGGAGATGACCACACTGTATCCTTGTTTTCTAAAAGAGAAATTGGCATCATGCTCCTAGCTGGCGAGAGTTCATAAATCACAAAAGTGTCTGGGGTTAGTCTGATAAGGCTATTGTAATATGTGAATTTAGCTGTTTACCTGCAGTTCAGCTTTGGGGCTTACAGAATTTTCGTGCAGAGAGCCTCCGCTGCCTGCAGAATACCATTAGCTATAGAGCACTGTGTCTTCTGCCTCTTCACCTAATTGGCCAATAGCCAACCATGTCCTGTCTGCCATTACAGCTGTTCTTCTTATCTTGCAGAACTGCTTTCTAGAGTGCGCATACCAGTATGATGATGACGGGTACCAGTCCTACTGCACCATCTGCTGTGGAGGGCGGGAGGTGCTCATGTGTGGGAACAATAACTGCTGCAGGTGAGTGCGCCTATTTCTTAGAACATTATTCGGATGATTTGTAAAGATCGACAAAATACCTACTTTGAATTTTCCCCCATTTTGCCAGTATCGTTCAGCTGCCCTTTCAGCAGGTCTTAAAGCGGTTCTGCACACATTTTTGAAAGTTAGTGCCATTGTGTTTAAGATTATCTACTTATAGCGCAATGCTGCTTTATTTTTTATTTTTTTGCTCCTACCTTTCGTTCTCCGCTGGTGCTTGTTGTCCTCCAAATCTTTCCCTGCGGCTATGGGCGGGGTTTCTGCGGGTATCAGCATCATTTTCGCTGATCTCCGCACTGTCTTCTGGGATCTCGTATAATTCATCGCAGGAGTCAGTGCGCCTAGCCGAAGCAAAATCTTGCGTGATTTAGACGACATGACTAAAACGCCACCCGTTGTCATGGCAACATTTAGGGTTACGCCGCTCGTAGCTGTAGCCACTGAGCATGCGCAGGAACCAGCAAGGAATGCTGGTTCCTCCGAATGAGGGAAGGAGGAAATGATTGCTTGTGGGCTTCAAATGCCTCCAAGCAAGATGAGATCGGCTGAAATTTTGCTTCTAATGCTGCGTACACACGATCGGAATTCTCGTCGGAAAAAACTCTGACGGTTTTTCCCGACGAAATTCCGCTCAAGCTGTGTTGCCTACACACGATCACACCAAATTTCGATGGTCAATAACACAGCGGCATAAAACACTTTCGACAGCACTATAAAAGGGAAGTTTAATGCTTCTGAGCATGCGTCGAATTGTTTCCGAGCATGCGTCGGAATTTTGCGTGTCGGAATTGCATACACACGATCGGAAAATCCGATAGAAAGGTTTTCCGTCGTAAAAATTGAGACCAGGTTCTCAATCCAAAGTCCGTCGGAAATTCCGACAGAAAAAGACAGTTGGGCATACACACGGTTGGAAAATCCGATGAAAAGCTCCCATCGGACTGTTTCCATCGGAAATTCCTACCGTGTGTACGCCGCATAAGGAATCGATTAGGAAGAAAAAAGAAGATGGATAACGGGCCAAGACACTAAAAGTAAGTATTTTATTAACATAACATCGTTTTTACTGATTTAGGAAAAAATAAATAAATTTGTCAGCGCAGAACCGCTTTAAAGATTTTTTTTGATTTTGAATGGTAGAGTGAACTTTGGTGAGCGTCAGACATATTAATAGGAAACAGTACTGACATCTAGTAGAGGATGATTCTATTTTAATTCCCCTCTCTGACTTTTTTTTATGAGAATAATATTGATTGATTGAACTGCCTGGACACTTTTTTCCATCGGAGAGATTTCTGCACTAAATTTGACTCATGCAACTGAATGGGGCCACACTGGTGGAGGGGTTTAAGGGGTCAAAGTAAGAGGTACAGTAATACAATGCCTCCTCACCACCTGTTAAATGCTTTTCGAAAAGTGTTCCGAATGCAGATCGCTCTTCAAAGAGCAAATCTAGTGTGAATGAGCCCTAACAACACCAGTTTTTTTAACATAATGGGGAGCTCCTAAAAGATCTGTCAGTATAAGCATTGAGTGGGAAGCCGATAAAGTGGGACTCTTAATAACTTTACAAGTTTGGAATTCCTGATGTGAGAATATACTTCAACAGTATCACTTTTCAAGAAGGCTCCAGGTTTAAAGTGGGGTTGCACCCCAAAAAAAAAAAAAATCATGAATGCTCCTAAAAAAAAAAAAATATTTGGGAATTTTTTTTTTTAACTCGCCTCTAAATTGCTGTTGCTAGGGGTCCCTCGTAGTCTGCCTCCTTCAGTGCCTGGGGCTGGTGACATCACTCCTCGGCGCAGGAAGGGCTCAGCTCTGCCCCCTCCCTCTTGTCAATCATCTGGGACACGTGACAGGTCCCAGATGATTGCACGGCCACTCAAGGCGAGCGGTGCCACTCGCGCATGCGCAGTGGGTGCCCAGCTGTGAAGCCAAAGCCGGGCCCCCACAGTTACAATGCCCGCGAACGGAGGGGGAGACGAGCGGGGCTTCCATCCCCCGCATCGCTGGACCCTGGGACAGGTAAGTGTCCGATTATTAAAAGTCAGCAGCTGCAGTATTTGTGGCTGCTGACTTTTATTATTTTTTTTTTTTTAAATGGGCACCTCGCTTTAAAATAAAAGAATGCAATCCTTGAGCTCCAGTCCAGTGACTTTGCCTACATTGAGAAGATATCTCTGCTGCAGGCAGGAGGGAGCATTTCCTCGTTGCCCTCTCCTACCCCAGTACTGTAATCAGACTGCAACATTGTAAATTTGTAGCAAGTCACAAAGTGAGAGGCTGGAGCAGTCTGATCTGTGTCAAACCAGACATTCTTGGAAACCAAGAGCCAAGAACTGCATGGGCACACAAATTTAAATGATTGTTCCATCTCTGAGCCGGCATCTCAGTTCAGGAAGTAGCAGCTGACCCTTGATGATGCCTAACCAAAGATGGCTCTGTCTTTCTGGAGAAGAAAAGTTAACTGTGGCATTGTCGGGCCGCGTATTGTGATCCCTGTGTCGTGCAGTGCAGCCTGTCTCAGAGGCTACGAGAAACACGGAATTGTCTGTAATTCATATTATCTCTGCTGCGACATGGGTAAGTCATTACTATCCAGGTAGTGATGTCTTCTCTCCTGCTTCTTCAAGGTGTTTCTGTGTGGAATGTGTGGACCTGCTAGTGGGACCAGGCGCAGCTCAGGCAGCTATCAAAGAAGACCCCTGGAATTGCTACATGTGTGGGCACAAAGGGGTGTACGGGTTACTGCGACGCCGAGACGACTGGCCCGCCCGTCTACAGATCTTCTTCGCCAATAATCACGACCAAGAATTTGTAAGTACCTTCCCTGTTATTTACTACAGGTACATATATATTACTGATAAAAGTGTAAGGGATAATGGCGCTCCCTAATAAAGAATAAAAATATATATGCACTAATACCCAACACACCCAGTGCAACTGATTTGAAAATATATAAAAAACAGTGTTAAGTTGCCAATTTTGACTGCTCAGATGGTTAGTCACTCCAAGCCGCACATGGCCAACCATATGAGGACAACCATCAATAAGTTAACCACCAAGCAGCACCCAAAGGCCTAAGTGGTCCACAAAAACATACAATCTGTGTGAAAAAGCCTAGTTGAGCCAAACTCTATAAAGATTGGGCATTCAAACATACAGTAAATACATCAGTAATAAAGATATATAATATTCAGTGAATCCGTCAAATTAAAGTGAAAAAAGATATAAATAATACGTGAAAGGACCCCTATGCAAAAATCCTCCAGGGGTACGTGATCCAAAAGAATATATATAAAAAGAAAGAATATATATATATATATATATATATATATATATATATATATATATATATAAGAAAAATGTCAATCATGTGCAAAGTTCAATAATTAGTGACTGTGGTGACTTCGCTGCTGCAAATCAGGTGACTTCGTGCTGCCCCATATGGTCCCACACTCACCGGACTTCACCACCCCTGCAGGGGTAACAGGCACAAATGGAGATCCGTAAGTGGTCCGTCAGATGGCACTGGATTAGGTCCCAGGGACGATATCCGGCTCCTACGTTCCCACAAGGAGGTAACCCTCAGTGCCCGCAGGATCTGTATGCTGCTGTACAGCGTCAGCACTCCACCAGCCAAAACAATCAGAAAAAATGGCCCTCCACGGCAGGAAAAAAGAGAAATAGGGATCTCATAGCGTAGTATGTAAAATCAGGCTAGCTTTTATTTCAGTAAAAATAATAGTAACAAGATACCGGCAAGCCTAGATATGGCTTAATGCCTGGTAATATACGCTAATACAAGCAATGCACAGTGGCCGCTCCGCAGCTTGCATCCCAGCTGCGTTCCAAGCCTCCTGCGCTAACCGGAAGTGCTTACATCAAAATTAAGCTTTTTGGCATTAACTCGACTCGCTGTGTTTGGAGGAAGAAAAATGCTGACTAAAGTGGAAGTAAACTTCCAACACTAAATTTTACCTATAGGTAAGCCTATAATAAGGCTAACCTATAGGTAGTGTCAATTTCTCCTAAATGTGCACCATTTAGGAGATCTTTACTGTGCGTGCAGCCAGTGAAATCACTGGCACATGTGCTCTGAAGGAACGGCCACCGGGCCTTTCCATCATAGCCCTGTGCCGTAAACGGCGGCTCCTGCGCGGTAGTGATGTCATCGTGGCTCCAGCCAATCACAGAACCGGAGTCTGCGAACCTGGATGCAAGACGGGTGAAGATGGAAGCACCTGCAGCTCTGACATCTCGCCGCTAGAAAGGCTTCATTGCAGGGTACAAAAAAACATCCAGTGGCTTACAACAGCTTTAATTTTTTTACAATGTTAGTAGTTGTTTATATTTTGGGGTTGATTTACTAAGGGCAAATAGACTGTGCACTTTACAGGTGCATTTGCACTCTGCAAAAGCAGTTGCTCCAGCGCTTAGTAATGGAGGTGAAACTTCATTTTGCAAAGAATACCCAATTGTATGCAAGGAAAAAATAAAAGTATTTTTGCTTGCACATGATTGGATGATAGAAGTCAGCAGCTCTGTTCTGGAGCAACTGCACGTGCAAAGTTCACAGTCTATTTGCCTTTAGTAAATCAACTTCACTGTGTCTTTAGAACCCCCATTTATAATTGTTCCCTCTTTACTTTTTTTTTTATAAAGGAAAATCCAAAGCTTTATCCTCCGATACAAGCTGACAAGCGGAAGCCTGTCCGTGTACTTTCTTTGTTTGATGGCATTGCTACAGGTGAGTTGACCCCGATCATGTGAAGCATCAATTTTCCAGGTAAGGTGTCCCCTCCTCATCAACTGCGGCTTGACTTTCAGCTGTCCAATCTTCCCACTAGGTCTATTGGTGCTAAGGGATCTCGGGATCCAGGTAGATCGGTACATTGCCTCCGAGGTGTGTGAAGACTCCATCACAGTGGGGATGGTGCGACATCAGGGCAAGATAATGTACGTGGGAGATGTACGCAACATCACCCGTAAGCATGTGAGTTACAGCTGCCTTACCTGACATTCATATCATTTATTTAGGAAATCAAATAATGAGGGTCTTATTCATGGAATCCAGTTGGTTTTTATTTTCAAAAATAAAGGAGTGGAATGGGAATGTCACTGTTGGATTTGTACCATTCAATCGGTAGGCCATTATGGTTTGGTGTCTTGTTGGGAGAGAGAGAGAGAGAGTAAATGATTTCAACTATTTCCGTTTGAATAATTGGTTTGTCTAAATATCATTTTTGGTCCTGGGAAGGCTGAGGGAGAGACAGTGAAATAAAGACGGTATTGAGGTCAACGTTAAAGATGAGTGATCAGTATATACAGTGCCTTGAAAAAGTATTCATCCCCTTTGAAATTTTCCACATTTGTCATGTTACAATCAAAAAAATGTAATGTATTTTATTAGGATGTTATGTGATAGACCAACACAAAGTGGCACATAATTGTGAAGTGGAAGGAAAATGCTAAATGGTTTTAAATTTCTTTTTACAAATAAATATCTGAAAAGTGTGGCGTGCATTTGTATTCAGCCCCCTTTTACTCTGATACCCCTAACTATAATCTAGTGGAACCAATTTCCTTCAGAAGTCACCTAATTAGTAAATAGAGTCCACCTGTGTGTAATTTAATCTCAGTATAAATACAGCTGTTCTGTGAAGCCCTCAGAGATTTGTTAGAGAACCTTAGTGAACAAACAGCATCATTAAGGCCAAGGAACACACCAGACAGGTCAGGGATAAACTTGTGGAGAAGTTTAAAGCAGGTTTAGGTTGTAAAAAAATATTCCAAGCTTTGAACATCTCACAGAGCACTGTTCAATCCATTATCCGAAAATGGAAAAAGTATGACACAACTGCAAACCTACCAAGACATGGCCTCCACCTAAACTGACAGGCAAGGAGAGCATTAATCAGAGAAGCAGCCAAAGAGGTCCATGGTAACTCTGGAGGAGCTGCAGAGATCCACAGCTCAGGAGGGAGAATCTGTCCACAGGACAACTATTATGCCGCGTACACACGGTCGGAATTCTCGTTGGAAAAAGCTCTGATGGTTTTCCCGTTAGAATTCCGACGGAATTTCGCTCAAACTGTCTTGCCTACACACGGTCACATCAAATTCCGACGGTCAATAACACCACGCCTTAAAAAACGTTCGACTGCACTATAAAAGGGAAGTTTAATGCTTCTGAGCATGCGTCAAATTGTTTCCGAGCATGCATCGGAATTTTGCGTGTCGGAATTGCATACACGCGATCGGAAAATCAGAACAGGTTCTTAATCCAAAGTCCGTCAGAAATTCCGACAGAAAAAGACCGATGGGCATACACACGGTCGGAAAATCAGATGAAAAGCTCCCATGGGACTGTTTCCATCGGAAATTCCGACCGTGTGTACGCGGCATTAGTCGTGCACTCCACAAATCTGGCCTTTATAGAAGAGTGGCAAGAAGAAAGTCATTGTTGAAAGAATGCCATAAAAAGTCCTGTGTGCAGTTTGTGAGAAGCCATGTGGGGGAGACGGCAGACATGCGGAAGAAGGTGTTCTGATCAGATGAGACTAAAATGTAACACAAATCACTATATGTGGCGGAAAACTAACACTGCACATCACCCTGAACACACCATCCCCACCGTGAAACGTGGTGGCAGCATCATATTGTGGGGATGCTTTTCTTCAGCGGGGACAGGGAAGCTGTCGGGGACCCAGCAGGAGGGAGAAGCCAGGAGCGCCGGCATGGGACCCGAGAAGAGGAGGATCTGGGCTGCTCTGTGCAAAAACATTACACAGAGCAGGTAAGTATAACATGTTTGTTATTTTTTTTAAAAGGCTTTAACTACCTTAATACCGGCCCAATTCTGAAACTTGTATAAATGTAAAAATCAACCTTTTTTTTACTAGAAAATTACTTTATATATTTTTTTTAGGAAGAGACCCTAGAGAATAAAATGGCGTTGTTGTATTTTATGTCACATGGTATTTGCGCAGCAGTCTTTCAAACACAATTTTTTTGGAAAAAATACACTTTAATGAATAAAAAAGAAAACCAGTAAAGTTACCCCAGTTGTTTAATGTGAAGATGTTATGCCAAGTAAATAGATACCTAACATGTCACGCTTTAAAATTGCGAATGCTCATGGAATGACGACAAACTACGATACTTTAAATTATCCATAGGTGAGGCTTTAACCACTTGCCCACTGGGCACTTTTCCCCCCTTCCTTCCCAGGCCAATTTTCAGCTTTCAGTGCTCTCACATTTTGAATGACAAATACTCAGTCATGCAACACTGTACCAATATGAATTTGTTGTCCTTTTTTTTCATACAAATAGAGGTTTCTTTCGGTGGTATTTAATCATCACTGGGTTTTCTATTTTTTTGCACTATAAATGAAAGTACCAAAGTACAGGGCGTACTATTGATCCGCCCCGTGGATATCCGCTTGCTCAGCGGGGATCGCCGGAGTGATCTCCGCTGAGCAGGAAGATGACAGGTCCGTCTCTGCACACTGCGCAGGGACGGACCTGTCAGAGCGCCGCTCTCCCATATGGGAGATCGGGTGACGACGGACCGTAGAGTCCTTCGTCATCGGATCCGATGACGGATAGAAAAAAAGCTTTTTCCTCCGTCACACTTTTTCGAATCGGAGTGGGTCGGATGTCAGCAGACATGTCACCGCTGACATCCGACGCTCCATAGACCTCTATGGAGCATCCGTTCAGGTCCGCCTGAAAAACTGACAGGCGGATCTGAACGGATCGGCCGTGTGAAAGAGGCCTAAGAGGCATAGTGAGTGTTTTGAAGTTGTCATTTATTCCCACAATTTTTTGCAAAATTAAGATTTTATCATTTTTTTTCACAAAATTGTCATATAAACCGCTTCCCAACCAGCGCACACAGTACGTTGGCAGAATGGCACGGACAGGCATAAGGGCGTACAGGTACGTCCTTTTAAAAATGCCACCGTGCCATTGTGTGTGGATGGGGACAGCAGAGAGATCGGAGCATGCATCTCTACTTTTCCTGTTTTCCGTGCTTCCTGTCACAGACATGGCAGAACAGAGGGCTGATTGCTCCTAACTAACAAAGCTTGTGCCCTTTTTGTTAATTAGGAGCAGCATTTGCTCTATTTTTATGTATAGGAGATTGATACAAGCTTGTGCTTGCATAACTTTGTTAATTCTCCCCAGAGAATAAACCGCCCTAGCAGGAACACAGACAACCATAACGACCTTCTTATTTTTGACTATTCTTCAGCAAGTAAGTTGTATACTATATGGCTTGTGCCCCCTCCTCCAAATGATGGAGTTCAGGTGTTTCCAGTGAAGGCTATGGGTAATGCTACAACCTACAAAGACATTTTAGGCTCGGTTTCCACTATTGCAACCCCAAAGTCGCATGATTTTGCTGTGATTTTACTGCGATTTTTGGCCGCAACTTGAAGCAGTGTATTTTTGAGGTCTATGGACCTTAAGTCGCATTAAAGTGGGACCAAAGTAGTGCAGGGACTACTTTGAAGTCACTGCGACTTGAAGTCGCACAGATATGAACGGTACTCATTGGAAATCATGGGGTACGACTTGTCATGCTACTTTTCAGTCCCAAGTCGCACCAGTGGAAAACAAGCCTTAGACTATTGTGCTTTTCCAACCTTGTGGTAACAGTTTGGAGAGGATCCTTTTCTGTTCCAGTGTGACTGTAACCTTGTGTACAGAGCCAGCTCCATAAAGACATTGTTTGATGAGTTTAGTGTGGAGGAACTCAAGTGGCCCGACCTCAACCCTACTGAAAAACTGGAATGGGAGCCAGCTCGTCTCATTAGTACCTGATCTCACAAATGCTCTTTTGCCTAAACAAGCACACACTCCAAACCCTTCCCAGAAGAGTGGAGGCTGGTATAGGTGTAAAGTGTATGTGTAAGTGGGAAGGGGGTTTGGATTGGGATGTCCAACAAGCTCATATAGGTGTGATGGTAAAATGTCCACAGATGTTTGCTTATGTATTTGTCTTGATATCTTTGTGTGCTCTGCAGGGATTGTCCTTCATCTGGTAATGATTCTCTCTCTCTCTCTCTCTCTCTTTCTGTCGTCTCCAGATTCAGGAATGGGGTCCATTTGACTTGGTGATCGGGGGAAGCCCTTGTAACGATCTTTCCATCGTGAACCCAGCTCGGAAAGGTCTGTTCGGTATGTTGTGCTGAGTGCTGCTGAGTGAGGGGTATAGCTTAGAGATTGAGGAATACAAGGAGCATGACCTCTTATGGGAAGAGACAATGGGCTTGATTTACTATAACTATAAAGTGCAAAATCTGGTGCAGCTGTGCATGGTAGCCAATCAGCTTCTAACTTCAGCTTGTTCAATTAATTTTTGACAATATGTGCCTGTTCACGCTGAGGCAGCGCGACTGCCTCAGGCGACCTGGACACGGCAGCAGCGGCGACTTGCAAAACGACTTCTGTATAGAAGTCAATGCAAGTCGCCCCCAAAGTCGTACAAGAACCTTTTTCTAAGTCGGAGCGACTTGAGTCGCTCCAATTAGAACGGTTCCATAGTACAGAACGGGACGCGACTTGTCAGGCGGCTAAGTTGTCCCAGTGTGAACCGACTCTAAAACCTGGAAGCTGGTTTCTATGCAGAGCTGCACCAGATTATGCACTCTCCAGTTTTAGTAAATCCCACCCAATACACCTTATGTAAATCTCTACAGGACCTCTGCAATGTGTACCACTTAATCTAGTAAATTCACCCCTAGCCCCCCCCCCCCCCCCCCCCCCAGTGGATTATACTCACCCTTACTTCTCAGAGGTAGAGCAGCCCTGTGTAAGCTCAGAGTTGATCCTGGTTGGATTTTACACACACGACTCTCCCGCTTACCCCATTAGATGGGCTGGTGTCTGAATGCCACATAAGTTAAAAAAAGGGAGGAAGTCACATGCTCCCCCCATACCCAGAAGTACTGAAAACTTCTCTTCACTCTTGGCTGAAAGTGATAGGTAAATATAACAGCGATTGGGTCCATCATAGGGCAGCTGAAGGGGGTTGCTTGCTGGCACAGCCAAGGATGCCATCCCCTTACTTCCAGGGCCATAGCTAGTTCTGGGATAGACCATGTGACCTTGTAACGCTGAAGAGGTGTGTTCTGCCCTGGAGCTAACACCACTTCCAGCAGTCAGACAGCCTTGGCCGTCTCATATAATAGGCACACTTACAGGTTCACTTGGACCACAGTTGCGAGCAGCCCTATTGTGTTTAAAGGGATTTCTGACAGCGAAATCAGCAGCGTTGTAGCATTATATTTTGGGTTATCGTTATCTTTTTTGTTATATATTTTTGTGTACAGCAATTAAAATACAGAATTGTATTATTGTTTTATGACTATTATTGTTATTAATCTTTTAGGGGAATCCCAGACAGCATCTTGTTTTATAGGTGGAATTTCTTTGTATCAAACTAAAACCTTGCTTTTAATGGACCCCCCCTCCCCAGCGGGGGATCCTGCGAAACACTGCAAGAGGGAGCCCCGTTGAAAGCAAGCTTTTTGTGGCCACTCGCATGTAATTGCCCTGCATCTTGGCCTGATCACATGTAATGTACATGTAATCGGAGTACGGGAGCATGCACCTTAATTTATTCCTCAGAGACAGAAGTGGGCAAAATATGCCCCTACTAATGTAAAACTCCTGATTGGCCCCTGTGAGACTATATAAACAGAGGGTGGCTGGCAGGGTCACTTGTAGAAGTGCATTGCTGCTTCTGTTACAATTTATTTTAGACATTTGTATAGCGCTGGCAGTTTTCACATCATTTTACATATTATACATTCACATCAGTCCTTGCCCGCAAGGAGCACACAATCTAAGGTCCCCTAACTCACATGCAAACATACACTCACACATATACTAAGGGACAGTTTAGACAGGAGCCAAATAACCTACCAGCATGTCTTTTGAGTGTGGGAGGAAATTGGAGTACCCCCACACAAGCACAGGGGGAACATGGAAACTCCAAGCAGATAGCATCTTGTTTGGGATATATAGGAAAGTATATCACAATTACTTTTTATTACATTTCCTCAGTTACTTCCTGGTTTCCTGCCTAGGCAAATGATGTCATACATGCCAGGAGTCTTCCAGAGAGAAGGAGGGGTTTTCTTAGCTATGCACACTCTCCTGCATGCATACTTGAGCTAGGGCAGGAAGTAAATGCTACATGAATCATTTGCCCTTCCTCAAGATGGCCACGCCAGAAATTCTTGGGGTGTTTTTCACAGAGATTTCTCACCAAAATAAAGTATGGAGACTGCATAGTTACATAGTAGATGGTGGAATTTGCTTTGACTATTAAAAATGAATTAAATAGCGTTTTTGGTTTGTGATGCTCAATTGCAGTTTAGATCCGATTTAAGTATAGGTCTGATTCACAACCTAAAGCCTTTATCCTCTTTGCATTTTGATGAAAGGATGATGATACAGTCCTACCCAATGGTCATAGACATGGTCAGTTATTTTTGGCCTCAGCATTTGATATTGGTAGATATAGAGAGCACATAAGACATCCCTGTGTATTGACTTCAGCATGTTCTAGCCATTACCTCCATCTACCCAAGTGACAAGACCATCTCTCTCTTCTGCAGAGGGCACCGGACGCCTCTTCTTCGAGTTCTACCGCTTGCTGCATGAAGCGCGGCCAAAGGAAGGAGAGGACCGGCCATTCTTCTGGTTGTTCGAGAATGTGGTGGCCATGGGCATTAGCGACAAAAGGGACATTTCTCGCTTCCTAGAGGTAAGAGCCAGAGGTTCATTGGTGGGGGATTCAGATGCTTTATAAAAGGTTATCGCAGTGTGTTTGCCAGACTAATCAAGAGACAACTTACCACACAGAAACAAATATTTAAACTGCTAATGTTTGGCCTCGTTGTTGTGGTGTTCCACTGTCTTTAACGTATTTTTTTTTTTTTTTTTTTTGCATAATGACAATCATTACTATATATCAAGATAAAACTCACCTGTTTGTTTTCTAAATAATACTGCATGCCGTTTTCACCACCAAAACCAAGTTATAAAACAGTCTCCTGATGGTTGTCACCCTGCCTGTGGGCATGTGAAGCCCACAGGCATCCTCTTCCGGGATACGGTGCTGCTGATCGACCAGCATGCACCGCCCGTTCTTTTCACAATCTAGCGCATGCAGTAATGCGCCGTAGCGGCGCTGTAAAGTATACAGGTTGCCATAACAACGAGCAGCGGTGTCGGAAGTGCCCGCCCCATTGTTATGGTAACTTAGCCCTCGGCGCTGCTCAAAGACTCCTGGGAAATGGTGACACACATCTCCCAGGAGCCTTAGCGAGCCGGGCCACCAAGGAAAGTGACGTGTTTAGCCCGGGCAATGGAAGAGGCAGATTTCATGGGACCACCTAGCAACAGGGAGAAATAGGTAAGTGAAATTTTTTTTTTTTTTATCCAATTATTTTTTATTAGCTTATTTGACGCACATCTAAATAAAGTTGTCATTTTGGGGGAAACACCACTTTAAGTCTGCATTTTTACTTGGGGGGGGGGGGGGGGGGGGTCTCCAAGTTAAGCTAATCAAACTTTATATGTTTATACAGGGTCCACTTTAAGGATTCAGAGCATTTGTGTTTGTCAAGGGTGATCTCTGAAGGTGCCATTTCTCATTTCTCTTTCAGTCTAACCCAGTTATGATCGATGCAAGGGAGGTTTCAGCTGCACACAGGGCCCGTTACTTCTGGGGTAACCTTCCCGGTATGAACAGGTTAGTCCAAACAAACGAGGAGGAAAAAATGTGTTTAGAATTGAAGAGTCTGTCCTGCTCGAAAAACATGGTGGCAATGTCTAAGGCCTTCTGAGTAAGAAATATACGTGTTTTATAATACTTGATGCATAATATTATTAGTTCTGTAATGCCTTCTGATAAAAACACATGCAGCAGCCAAACATAAGAATGTTGCATATGAACCGATAAAATGAACACTCCCTACTGAGTGCTTCTGATTCATACACAACATGCACCTCTGAAAATGAAGGCCGGTGTGCTCCTTGGTTCTAAGCACCTCACTCTCTCTCTGTCTGTCAGAGATGGAGGCTGTACAGAATAACATGTCAAAAAGGACAGAGCACCATGAAAAGCTTTCTAAATATAACTGCATTGGGTATTACAGAACTCATCATTGATTGTTCCTTTTAAATTTAACACAGTCACTGTGTAATGTTTGTTGTGTACTAATTAAAGTGATTGTAAAGGATCATTTTTTATTTTTTTTAAATAACAAACATATACTTACCTCCACTTTGCAGCTCGTTTTGCACAGAGTGGCCCCGAACATTCTCTTCTGGGGTCCCCAGGCCGCTCTTGCCGCTCCTCCCTGCATAAGATAACCTCCTAGGAGAAGCGCTCTCCCGAAAGGGTTACCTTGCGGGCACGTGCCCGAGTCCAGTTTCATTAAGGTGAAAAAACACGAGGGTTTACAACCCCTTTAAAGTGAGCTGAGCCACTGTTATCCGAGGCAGAGACTTTTTCCCTCTTTTCCTGTCCTGTTGACAATGTTTTCATCAGTTAGGAAGTGAGAAAAAACAGGGACGCAGATAGAAATAAAGAAAACTCTAGGTTTCTAGCATTTTTATTGTGCTGTTGTAGAAGAGTTCCACTCACTTCCTGTTGAATAAAACCTTGTCGCCCAAACAAGAAGTGAGGGTAAATCTCTCTTAACGGTGCCCAGGTAGCAGTAAACACTCAACGGGGGTTTTAACCCCTTTCCACTCCTAAAACTAAGAGAAAGTTTTGGTTGATATATGTTTTAACTTGCAACCAAAGGCAAACCTCTATTTTTTTTAGTTTTGAATAGAGCAGTGAAAAGTTAGAACACCTGTAAAGATTTTATTGCTGTCTGAATCCCCACAAGGTAGGTTCACCCTCACTATTTGTCCTGGTGACCATCACTTTTGAACATTATTAGAAGGGAAATCATTCACTTGTTCCAGTGACTGTGTAAGAGGGAATTTCCCTCACTTTGGAAACATTTCCTTTCAATTCCTGATGTGTCTACATGACATGAAATTGAAGTGTAGCTAAACCCAGATGATGAAAAATAATATAATTTCCATTACCTTGCCTAGTGCACACATCTGAATATGCGATTACCCCTGGTTGCTCCTTTTCGTCTAAACAATTATTTCTTAAACGTACATTGCAGGGCACAGAGGACTTGATATTCATGACTACTTGGGTTATGCTGCCACCTTCAGATGAATGGACACTGGCCAAAAACTACAGAAATAACCACCCAGGCATTACCCTCCCAGCTCAACTAAGTCTCAGTTTTTTAGTTCTTAGGTGATGGATGTGCCTACAGATGTCTCTATGAAGATCTCTTTTCAGGGACTTAATTCCTGCATTCCTGAACTTTTCCTAACACTCCTGCTGGGGTAGAGGGGGCTGCATCCAGATCGGTTGCTACGGCCTAATGGCTAAGAGGGACTGCGCCCAGACCCCACATTCAAGCATGGGGATGGCCTGTAATGTTAATGGTTAGGGATGGACCCTAGGGTAGAATGTGTCCAGTTACCTCGCTGGCAGGGTGCTTTACTGGGGAAGTTGAGTCCCTGAATGCCCTGTGGAGCGAGCCCACCATGAAGGGTGAAGATTGGACGTTCTGGCCCTGCAGCTGGACTGGGGAGTGCTTCTGATAATGATGGAGCATGTAGCAGTCTTTCCCCTGACAGGGTGTGGGGGAAACAATAAAGGCAATTTTTCAGTGCAGAGAGTCATATAGCAATGATGAAGTTAAAATGGGACCCTGCAGGGGCTTGCACCATAGCATATTCACACAGGTCTGAGCATGTGTGGGTACCATTCTACCAGTTCCCAGGCTTCGAAATATGTACCTTTCAGAGCTCCTAGTACCCCTGTTAATTTCATTGCACAGAGCAGAATGGCTCCAGGGCTTCAGCTACATACCTCCACAGCCCCGCACAGTTGCAGCAGACCTTTCATTGGACATCGGGCACAGCAAGTATTGGGACACTTGTCTATCTTGGAGTGACTTGCCATTTAAGTGTTCTGGCTTAGACCAACATTTTTCTCAGCTCGGTGGTTGTTCCCTTACTGGGTGTCAGAGGCCTAGTCCATTAACCCTCAGCAAGCCATGACTGTTCATATGAGCCAGATCTTATGGCTGAGGTGTTGCTCAGTGGAACTTTCTACAAGAAGCAAATCAAAACGCTTGTTTGAAATGTCTTTGTCTTTGCCCAGAAGTTGACTGTGGGTAAAAGCATGGTCTTTCCTCTAAGGAGAAAGGTGAAGGCGATAGGTCAGGTCTTACCTCTAAGGAGAAAGATGAAGGCAATAGGTCATAAATCAATGATGGCTTTAGAACCCAAGAGTTCCTTTCATAAGCCTTAGACTCTAAGCAAAAGCCTAGTTCCCAGTCCTGTAAGAGAAATTTGACCCTCAATTCCTCCTGCTGCAGAAGCTAATTTTCCTCTCAGTAAAGGGGCTCCCCCACTTGCCTGGGTGGGTGGACATCTATCGGCTTTGCAGTAGCCTGGACTCTGGAAGTTACAGACAAATGGGTCTTCAGCGTGTTTTCCAGAGGCTTCAAAATAGAGTTTCCCTGCTTTCTCCCTTCATGCTTTATGCACTCAAGGGTATTTCCCAATCCAGAAAAAAAGAGTGGTTTTCTATGCTGGCTTCTATTCCAGCCTGTTTATACTTTCCAAGCCAAAAGGAGATGTTCAGCCTATCCTGGACTTCAAGGATCAAGGTTTAGAAACTCAAGATTGAGTCCACCCAGTTGGTAATGGCTTCACTTCATCAGGAGAACCTCTTGCCATCAGTGGATATCAAGGATTCCTACCTACAGTACATATTCCAATTTTCCGGCCTCACCAGCGGTTTATGCAATTCACAATAGAAGATCACCACTACCAGTCTGTGGCATTGCCTTTTGGCCTGTCCATGTGTTTACAAAGGTTTTGGAACAAGTTCTGTAGTTGTTAAGGACCAGGATATCTCCATTGAGGGGTACCTGGATGAACAACCAGACAGAAAGGTTTGGTTGGGTCAGGTGTCAGACCTTCAGAAGTCAGGTATAATTCTGACACATCATCTGTGTAGTACCTAGGCTTAGTCCTTGAAACAGCACAGTGAAGGTACTGCTTCTATAGTAGTGTCTGTCTCTTTGATCCTAGGTAGGAGTCCCTGAGGTTGTTGGAAAGTGCCTTGATTCAGCATGAAGGTACTGGGGAAGATGATATAGGGGACAGTTTGATCTGTTCCCCAATACCCAGTTTAACTCCAGAGCTCTTCGGCTCAGTAGCCTCTGTTTATGAGACAAACATAAGAGATCCTTTAATGGTCCCTTCATCTGGGGATGTTTACAGGGATTTGTCTGCGCCTTGGGGATGCCAGATGTGGATCTTTTGGCTCCCACATTCAACTACAAACTGAACCAGGGATCCTCAGGTGTTTGCCCTGTGTCCCTGGAGACTCAGTGGGATCACTGATTCATGCCTTCTCTCCACTACAGCTTCTTCTACGTCTGTTGCACACGATACATGTGGAAGGCCTAGATTGGTATGCAGACCTTGTAAATCTCTTAACAGACAAGTCATGGGCTCTTCCAGATCAGCCAGATTTGCTGCCACAGGGTTCGATCCTCCATCCTGCTTTACAGTCCCTGGCTTTGATGGCATGGCTTTTGAAGCTCAAGTTCTGAGGGGTGTTTCTGACTCTTTGATGCCTACTTGGTTTATGGCAAGAACGTCTACCATCTAGAAGATGAACCACTGTGCATGGAAAGTTTTTTCCCCCTGGTGGGAGGCTTGTATGTGTCAGTATGTTGTGAGGTGCTTTTTGAATTTTCTCCAGTCTGGTGTAGCTTTAAGTACCATTATGGGACAGATATCAGCCTTGGTTGCATTTCATTCCTTGGTAAAAGCCTTTGTGCAGGATGTCACATGGATTGTCCTGCTCCGTGCAGGTTCCCCCCTTGTTTTTGTACGACCTAATCTCTGTCTTGTTTATTTTGCTGACTTCTCATTTTGACCGTCTTTGAGAGATTTCCTTGTTGCTTCTTATGCTCAAAGTTGTCTTTTTCGAATCACAACAGGAGAAGTTGCACCCAACAATGTAAACATGTAAAACAGCCCACGTGTTTTGTCCGCCAGGCCTTAGTCATGACTAAATGCATTGGCTGTTTACAGCTGTTATACAGATTTTTGCAATAAAGGATAACCATTGTTGAGTGCCAATTTCTCCTCTTGTGATTCATTTTACTTGAGGCTTTCGGCAGCCTGTGGGTCTGAGCACCTGATGGAGCTGGGATGTGAGCAGGTGGAAGCACTTGCAACCCATCACAAGGTTGTCTTTTTGGTTGCATTGCCTCAGCTTGCAGAGTCTCAGAGTTGGCGGTGCTTTCCTGCAAGGAACCTTTCCTGGTTCTTCACCAGGATAAGTTGGTGTTGAGGCCTCTGGTCTCTTTCTTACATATTGTGGTTTATTGGTTCCACCTGAAGCAGGATACTGTGTTGCTATCTTTTTGTCCTAATCCTAAGGATCCAAAGGAGAAAGTACATCTCTGGATATTGTTCAAGCTGTTGGAGTTTATCTGAACCATAACGCACCAAGGCAGCCAGTGCCGGTTCATACAACCTTCTACAATTAGTAAGCAGGCTGTTTCCTTTACAGTACAGCCCACAGCCATTGCATGTTGCTAATAATTTGGGCTTGCATGTACATTATAGAACACAGGCACTTTATGGGACATCTAACTTGATGCTAGTTGGGAATTTAGGGCCAACTTTCACAAGCTCATTCTGCAAAATTATCAATGAGGTGAACATTTATAGGTTATTGAGTTGAAACTGTGTTTTGACATAGGAGTTTGGGAATACGGAAATATCACCAATGGCAAACAGCGGGCAACCTAACAGGGGTTTTAAACTGTATACTCAATATAAACAATATACAAATCCATGTGTATGAAAAGAGTTTGTGAAATAAAATAATAGTCCAAAAATGGAAAGCTTGATCTCCCACTTGATATATGTCAGATATGCATCAAGGTAGAAGGGGGACACACTTCAGCTTCTTACCAGAATAAAATAGCCATACAGCACATAAAGGGTTAACTTAGCCTGGGACTGTGTGTAAGAAGACAAGAAAGGTGCTCCCACACCAACATAAAACACTATAGCTTCTTACCAGATGTTGTTGACCATTACTATTAGTAAGTAATCAAAAAGCGCTTAAGGGGTTAATTTTGCCCAAAGACTGCTCCTATCCCACATCAACCACACAGGAGACTCTCCTGTGTGGTTGATGCAGGATAGAAACCGTCAAAGTACATTATAGAGATAAAGGATACAGGGCAGGACCCTAGCCTCATAAACCCATTTGTTTGAAATTTATAGTGCGCACACACATCAGAAATCCAAAGCAAGTCAAATTGGATAGTGTTCCTCCAGACAGAGCGGACCTAGCCACCAATAAAACTCGGCCTGCATGATGTCACCCTCGTAGGCCTCCACCCTACGTGTTTCGTCACAGATGACGTCATCAGGGGGGCTGGCTAAGCTACCTTGATGATTTGATCTGATCTATATTACATGGGAGATCAAGCTTTCCATTTTTAGACTATTTTATTTTATTTCACAACTCACAACACATTGATTTTTATATTATTATACAGCATTTATATAGCACCAACAGTTTGCGCAACGTTTTATAACATGATGGCAGACGGTACACTTACAATGTAGCAGCGCTAAGAAAATAATAAACTATATTATAAACTATATTATATATTAAACTATATTATAAAAATAATAAACTATCTATATATATATAAACTATATAAACCCAATATTCAATTCTTAAGTGGTAAATAATTACCATATGAAAAAATTATGAAAAAAATATATAAGTGAAATCAATATCAATGATATCTTGAAAACAATGATACTACTCTATCCCAAGAATTAGCAAATATATACCAACATTGTGTTAATCAAGAGTAAACATATATAGCAATCATAAGTGAAAAAGTAAATTCAATTAGTGAATTACTGAATTTCTTGAAAATAGTCCAGAGAGTGTGACTCCTCTGTGACCATATGCTGAGTAAATGAATCAAACAGTCGTAATAATAATAAAAAATATAAAAATAAAATTGACTTCAAATAGTGATGAGATGAGTGAGAATTTGGATAGTCCAAAAATAGATCCACCACCAATGTGATCACCATAAGAATTGGAGGCTTACCAGCTAGCAAGCCTTTAAGGCTTTTGACCTTAACTCAGTCAGGGCCTTTGATTTAGAAGATACACCGGATGCCTCCTGTTCCACACTCCTCTTTATGGGGTATAGTAGGAACTGCCAGAAAAGCACAGGGACCCACACTCCACCTTATGGAAGATTTATGCTGGCTCTCCGGAGCTCAGACGAAAAACCAGGGGAAATCATGTGGAACTTAAGGGGTTAATCATCTGCATTTTGTAAAAAGGCTCTTTGATCCTGTATGCACAGATCCTCCCCCTCCTGCAGGGTCACTTACAACTCGGCACACAGCATCCTCACACTCTTCAATGGGGCCCCGAATAGTGGAACTTATAGCGAATCTGACAGTGACTTATTTAGCACTGTTTGATATTATAAACATGTTATGTCAGCTGCTTTTCTTTACCTAAGCGCAGTGATTACTTATTTTTTATATAAAACTATTCCATACTTTTAAAATAAAAAAAGGCTTGTTAAGATGTATTGCGTTCCATACATAAACTGTCTTGCTGTACACATGGCTGTGTCCTGTCATACCCTAGCAGTATATGTCTCTAGACTGATTGCGCTTCTTTGTCTTTTAACCAGACCTCTGGCGTCCATGGTGAATGACCGTCTCGATCTACAAGACTGCCTGGAGCATGGCAGAATAGCAAAGGTGAGAGATCACATTTTATCCTTTTTCACTCCTTAAACAAGTTGTTGCCTAGCAATTATCAAAAATGTGTTTACAAAATGTACAAAAAAAATTGAGTATATAAAAATACAAACAGTACAGCCTCACCCATAAAAACACTACCTAACTAACAAACCTACTTTTAAATAATAATGATAACCCCATAGTAAACCATAACCTGTCTCTATACAGGCATGCCCCACTTTTAAGTACACAATGGGGTTTATTTACTAAAGCTGGAAAGTGCAAAATCAGACTCACTTCTGCATAGAAACCAATGAGCTTCTAGGTAATATAAAGCTTAATTAAACAAGCTGAGGTTAGAAGCTCATTGGTTTCTATGCAGAAGTGAGCCTGATTTTGCTCTTTCTAGCTTTAGTAAATAAACCCCATTGTGTACTTAAAAGGGGGGTATGCCTGTAATGCATACAGCGGTGAAAAAATGTGTAAGTGAAGTAAGTGAATGCAAACACCAGAGAGGCAAATGGAAGATTTGCAGTTCAAAGAAACCAACAAACCCATATTCCACGTGTATTGTGACAGAACCAATTCATTAGCAGTAGCTGTCTAAATGTTTACTATTGCACATTACTGAGCCCGAAGGTGAGTATTGGTTTATGTGCAGGAGTAAATATGTAGAGAGTAAAAGAAATGCTGAGCTAAAGCGAAAACCTGCATGAATTGGCTAGGGTTAAAGTGAATGCAAACACCAGGAAGGCAAAAGGAGTGCCAAAGAGTTAAACCAACAAACCCGTACGCCACATGTATTGTGGCAGAGCCATTTCAGCAACCGCAGCTCTCTACAAGTTTACTATTGTAATTATCTCTAAGGTGAGTATTTTTGTATCTATTGATTTTGATACTTCGTGGGCACTAAGACCTGAGTTTTTCACAGATACCAATGTAAGTAATACGGAGGAATAGTAGGTTAGTGTTTATTGCAGGTATACCATTATAGCATACATGTTAGTTTGTTTTTTTTTAGGTGTTTTTATGGGCGAGGGTGTGCTGTTATTATTTTTCTATACTCAGATTTTTTGTTATTATATAAATACACTTTTGATAATTGCTGTGAAGCAGTTTGTTTGAGGAGTTCTTCTCCTTTTCTGTAGTTGTGTAAAGTTGTTTGAGGTGATTGTAGCCATATTAGTGCACTTGCGACAGAAACAGTTGAGTATTGTACGTGATACTTTTTTCATTTGCACTAACAACATTTTTCAGGACAAGCTTTCAAGGCATGCTTGGACCTTGAAGAAGGGGACATACCTCGAAAGCTTGTTCTGAAAAAATGTATGTTAGTACAAATAAAGTTGTTCGTACACTTTGTTGGCACACCAAAGTTGTGCAATCCCCATATGTAGAAACCATCAAGGGGGAAATAATGCCATGCATGGTCTGAGACCAAATCTATACAAACATAGTTATAACTTAGTTGAGTTGTGCAGAAGTTGATCTGCGGGTCCCGGGGACTCGATGTCTTTCGGCACCCGCCATCAGAACTGAAATATGTATGTAAACAAGGCTTATCTTAGTTCTGAAAGGGGCAATGGGACAACCCTGTGTCTCTGCAAAGCAGAGACTAGAACCAATCTCTTCCCCTAGTAAAAGCAGCACACCGTGTACACAAAAACATTGGTTAGGCACACAGCTAACCCTTTGATCCCCCTAGATGTTTAACCCCCTTCCCAGCCAGTTTCATTAATACAGTGATTTTGCATACTTTAGCACTGATTACTGTAATAGTGTCACTGTTTCCCACAAAGAGTCGCTGATTGCCGCCATTACTAGTATCAAAGAAATAAAAATTCCATAAAAATATCTCATAGTTTGTAGACGCTATAACATTTGTGTAAACCAATCAATATACGCTTATTGGGATTTTTTTTACCAAAAACATGTAGCAGAATACATATTGGCCTAAATTTATAAAGAAATTCGATTTTTTTTCAACTTTTTTATTGGATATGTTATTTATAGCAAAAACTAAAAATATATATATATTTCTTTTAATTTTCATTTTTTTTTTTTTGTTTATAGTGCAAAAAAATTTAAAATGTGTGAATCAAATATCACCAAAAGAAAGCTCTATTTGTAGGAAAAAATTACATCAATTTTATTCGGGTAGAGTTTATCACGTCTGCGCAATTGTCTGTCAGTTAAAGTAACACAGTGCCATATCGCAAAAAAAAGGCATGGTCCTGAAG
Source organism: Lithobates sylvaticus (assembly GCA_028564925.1). Lineage (NCBI taxonomy): Eukaryota > Metazoa > Chordata > Amphibia > Anura > Ranidae > Lithobates > Lithobates sylvaticus. The sequence goes on from CM053028.1 coordinate 524,349,673, forward strand.
GGGTAAATCTTCCAGAGGTCAAGTGGTTAAAACAAATGTCAAGTGAACAGGAATTGAGAAACCATACAAAATTTTACCTGTAACTGTAAAAATTAGGTCACGAGGACCTCCAGTTCAGGCCTCCTGTTGAAGCCAACATGTTGTGGTCACATAACATTCAGCAGCTTTGCATTGTAGAAGTATCTTCAGTCACTTCTAAAGACTGCTGACCTCATTAGCCTGGTGACCTGATTCAGGCCGTGTGACTTCCGAACTGGATTCAGGTCAGATGTACACACTACTGAACCTTTACCCTGCCTACATGAAGTTATTAACCACTTCAATACCGGGCCTATTCTGACACTTCTCTCCTTCATGTAAAAATCATAATTTTTTTGCTAGAAAATTACTCAGAACCCCCAAACACTGTATATGTTTTTTTTAGCAGACACCCTAGGGAATACAATGGCGGTCATTGCAACTTTTTATCTCACACGGTATTTGCTCAATAATTTTTCAAACGCCTTTTTTTTGGGGGGAAAAAAACGGTTTCCAATTTTTTTATATAATGTGAAAGATGATTTTATGCCAAGTAAATAGATACCTAACATGTCACGCTTTAAAATTGCGCACAGTCATGGAATGGCGCCAAACTTCGGTACTTAAAAATCTCCATAGGCGACGCTTTAAATTTTTTTACAGGTTACCAGTTTAGAGTTACAGAGGAGGTCTAGTGCTAGAATTGTTGATACCTCACATGTGTGGTTTGAGTGGCGTTTACATATGTGGGCGGGACTTGCATGTGCGTTCGCTTCTGAGCACGAGCTACTGGGGACAGGGGCGATTTACATTATTTTTTTTTATTTTTATTTTTTTATTTTTACACTTTTTTTTTTTTTGATCACTTTTATTCCTATTACAAGGAATGTAAACATCCCTTGTAATAGGAATCTATGTGACAGACTCTTTATGGAGAGATGTGGGGTCAATAAGACCCCACATCTCTCCTCCAGGCTGGAAAGCATGAGATCGGGAAAAAAAAATTCACCAATCTCATGCTGACAGCCGATATCGCGGCTTTATTTACTTCCGGGTACCGGGCGTGACGTCACGGGCCTCCGACGGTCATAGAGATGCAAATCTCTATGCTCGTCATCCGGCGGTGGGCGATTCTTTCTCCGGGCTCCCAATGGCACGGGAGAGCCCAGAGAAGCACCGGATGGCGGCGAGAGGTGGGGGGGACGTCCCCTCCTGTTGCCTATAAGAACAATCAAGCGGTGGAACTGCCGATATGATCATTCTTATTGTGCACAGAATTGCCGGCCGGTAAGTTTGATATCTGAATGGTGCCTGTAGCTATAGGCATCATTCAGATATCCCCCCACAAACTATAGGATGTCATTTTACTATGGCCGGGAATTGAAGTGGTTAAAGCAGGCATAGCTGTCAGAATTAAGAACTAAACCTAGAAGCCAACATTTAGAGTATACCTTTGGCTTTGCCCTGCTTGGGTAGAGCACAGGTTTCCTTTAAGGTTAGGGGCAAGAAGAGGGTTAAAGCGATTGTAAAGTCTTGTTTTTTTACCTGTAAAAATAACAAACATGTCACACTTACCTGCTCTGTGTAGTGGATTTGCACTGTGCAGCCCTGATCCTCCTCTTCTCAGGTCCCTCTTTTGCTATGGGGCACTCCCCCCCCCCCCCCCCAAGCTGCTTGCTATGAGGGCACCCGAGCCGAGTCACAGCTTTGTGTATCCATTCAGACACTGAGCCCTGGCCCCGCCCCTCACTCCACTGATTGGCTAGCTAACTTTGACAGCAGCGGCAACTAATGGTGCCGCTGCTGTGTCTCAGCCAATCAGGAGGGAGAATCTCGGATGGCTGAGACACTCATGGGCATCGCTGGACAGAGAGGGACCTCAGGTAAGTTTTGGGGGGGGGGGGGGGGCTGGGGCAGCTGCTCACAGAAGGCATTTTAACTTAATGCATAAAAGCTTTCAGCTTAGCTTCTCTATTCCATACATAGGTGACTTGTAACAAGCCAGTGATTTATCATGAAGTTTTGAGTTAATTTTGATTCAATAATGCCAAACTCTCTGCTTCAGTTTAGCAAAGTCCGAACCATCACCACTAGGTCCAACTCCATCAAGCAGGGCAAAGACCAACACTTCCCTGTCTTCATGAATGAGAAGGAAGACATCCTCTGGTGCACCGAGATGGAACGGTGAGTGTGAATAAAAATGTCATGTGCACGCCGCAGGAATGAAGGCAGCTGGGATTTGTCAAACTTCAGAAGAGGCACCTTGGGTGGAAATGCATGTGGTATAAACATTTGGTAAAAATCTCCCTAATGTCAGATAAATGTCTGCAGCATAATAAATCCAGCTTCCAGCTGGGTTGTAAATGTTGTCTTAGGTCCATGCATTATAAGAAGTTTTTGTTTTACTATGTGTCCATGGTCATGGTGAGGCCGTTCAAATCATTGCTTTATGACCCTGGGCCAGCTATGCCTCCAGAACCATGTCCATGATCATACAATGAGGAATAGTCTTATTTTTTGGATTTGTAATTAAATGAGGCATGTAGGTATTGGGGTTGATTTACTAAAACTGGAGAGTGCAAAATCCGGTGCAGCTCTGCATTGTAGCCAATCAGCTTCTGACTTCAGCTTGTTCAATTAAGCGTTGACAAAAAAAAAACCTGGAAGCTGATGCAGAGCTGCACCAGATTTTGCACTCTCCATTTTTACTAAATCCCACCCCATTGTGTGTTCTGTGAAGGTGTTACTGTGGTGCTCACTGATTCAGTGGAGGATTATAGGTTCCTTTTGGCCCACTTCACCTTAACAGTAATATTGCCTTGTTCCAAACATTGGGTTGATTTACTAAAGGCATATAGACTGTGCATTCTGCAAATGCAGTTGCTCCAGAGCTTAGTAAATGAGGGGAAGCTCTGCTGATGTATATCATCCAATCATATGCAAGCAAAAATGCTGTTTTTTTTTCCTTGTATGTGGGTATTCTTTCTAAAATTAAGCATTACCTCATTTACTAAGCTCTAGAGCAACTTTACTTGAAGAGTGCAACTGTACTTGCTAAGTGCACAGTTGATCTGCCTTTAGTAAATCAAACCTATTGACAATGAAAATTGTTGAGTTAAAATGACCCTGTGAGTTTACAGAATAATCCTTCTAATGCCCCGTACACACGGTCGGATTTTCCAACGGAAAATGTCCTATCGGACCATGTTGTCGGAAGTTTTGACCATGTGTAGGCTCCATCTGACTTTTTCCGTCGGAATTTCCGACGGAAAAAGTTTGAGATCCTGCTCTCAAATTTTCCGACAACAAAGTCCTATCGGACTTTTTCCGATCGTGTGTAGCGAATTCCGACGGACAAAGTGCCACGCATGCTCAGATCACATTACAAGACCAAAGCTATTGGCTACTAGCCTCTACGTAGTCCCGTCGTACGCAACGAACGTCACCACGTTCAGAATGATCGGATTTTCCGACAACTTTGTCCAACCGTGTGTATGCAACACCAGTGTTGGACAAAATTTGTCGGAAAAAATCTGACGGATTTTGTGGTCGGAATTTCCAACCGTGTGTACGGGGCATAAGAGTTGCCTACTAGAGAAAAGCTCTTATGCCCCGTACACATGGTCAGATATTCCGATGGAAAAAGTCTGATCGGATTATGTTGTCGGAAAATCCGATCGTGTGTGGGCTTTTTCCATCGGAGCAGGATCTCAAATTTTCCGACAACAAAATCCGACCGGACTTTTTCCGATCGTGTGTCGAGAATTCCGACGGACAAAGTGCCACGCATGCTCAGATCAAATTACGAGACCAAAGCTATTGGCTAATAGCCTCTACATAGTTCCGTCGTACGCAACGAACGTCACCACGTTCGGAATGATCGGATTTTCCGAAAACTTTGTCTGACAGTGTGTAGGCAACACCAGTGTCGGACAAAATCTGTCTGAAAAAATCAGATGGATTTTGTGGTCGGAATTTCCGACCGTGTGTACGGGGGCTTATACTCTCCTCTCCCGTTGCTCTTGTCTTCTATCTTCCTTCCATTTCAGTGCTGGAGGGATTGCATAAGACATGGGCCACTGGAGAGGTGAGCTCTTCTCTTGCAGGAAATTTTCAGCAAGATTCTTTTCTTGCCTGACAGGTTCACCTAAAGTAAAACTGAAGGTAAAACTTTTTTTTTTTCTCTTGGAGCTGTGAGGGTTAGAACCTTTGTCAGGTTTTTATTGCTACCTGTGTCCCCTCTATGGAGATTTAATCTTCCTAATTGTCCTGATCACCAGTGTCCCAGGGAATGATAGTGATGGTAAATCCAATATTTTGAATTGCCACCAGAACAGAAGTGTAATAATGGGGACACTGTGAAAGATGTCTAAGGCCCCTTTCACACTGGGGCGGTGGGGGGTGTCGGCGGTAAAGCAGCGCTATATTTAGCGCAGATTTACGGTCGTTTTAGCTGCGCTATTTGGCCGCTATCGGCCAAAAAAGGGTTGAAACCACCCGCAAAGCACTGCTGCAGCAGCGCTATGCCGGTGGTATAGCCGCGCTGCCCCATTGATTTCAATGGGCAGGAGCGGTGTATACACCGCTCCAAAGATGCTGCTAGCAGGACTTTTTTTGGCGTCCCGCCAGCACAGTGCTCCAGTGTGAAAGCCCTCAGGGCTTTCACATTGGAGAGACAGCAGTGGCTGTTTCAGAGCACTTTGCAGGCGCTATTTTTAGCACTGTACCGTCTGCAAAGCGCCCCAGTGTGAAAGCAGTCTAAGGGCCTTTTCACAAGGGTAGACTGATCAGGTCTGCCTGTCAGTTTTATCAGGCGGACGCAATCTGACCCGCCAGTCTCCTCTAAGGAGATGACTTCCTATCTGCTAAAAACAGACATCCATCTGGCAAATTGGATCCAGTGGAGCCCACCCCTTGTGTAAAGGGGCCCGAGGCTAGGTGCATACCTTAGCGTTTTTGTGGCCCGCGTTTGCGCGGGCACGGCAGCTAATTCAAATGAATGGGATGCCGTGCCTGCGTTTCCGCTAAACAAAAGCTGCATGCATCTGTTCAAAAACACAGCCGCAGGGAAATCGTATGATCTTTTTGACCACGCGATTTCCCTGCGGTACCTGCGTGCTGAGATGTGTAGGGGTGCCATTCAGAATGGCAGCCCCACACGTCTCCTAAGAGCAACCCGATTTGGCTGTGGGTGGGGGACCCACAGCCACACGCATAGATGTGAACCGAGCGTAAGAGGGGATTTCATTTATATTTGAAAGACTGCTAAGTATACAGGACAGGAAGTGAGTGTAAATATGCCTAATAAGCCACAGATGGCAAAAATACTAATATCAGTTTTAACCCTCACCTTACTTTATTCCAACCTAAAAAGTTTTGGCTTTTGAAATATTTTAATGTTAAGACTGTAAGCAGAGTGTCTTTGTTACAATAATTCACCTACTTGCCTTCTATGCAGGGTCTTTGGCTTCCCAGTCCACTACACAGATGTTTCTAACATGAGCCGTTTAGCCAGGCAAAGGCTTCTGGGAAGATCCTGGAGTGTCCCTGTCATCCGTCACCTCTTCGCCCCTTTAAAGGAATTTTTTGCCTGCGTTTAACACACAAGGTAAAAGGGACCTGAAGCTGATCGCCCTCCCCCCCCTCCCCCCCCCACCTACCCCACCCCAACCTTCCAGCTCCCCAGAACCTTTACCAACCCTCACCAAGTCTCACAGCTCTACCAGAGGACGGATTGAAAACTGGGAAAGAATCAATCACCCGGTGGTAAAAACCGGACCACCAGCGACCAGGAGCAGCTGGGAGAGTCTGATATCCGAATGGACACTTCTACGTAACTTCTCGTTCCATGTTACACTCTCCTTTACATACGTCTAAGTTTATTTTTTTAAGTTTTTACTTTGATATTTTGTAGGGGGAGGGGGGAATATTTTAACCCCCCACAGCCCCATGTTTTAGTAACATAGGAGCCTGTAGGTCTTATTTAAGACGTCACCATGATGCGTGCGCAGGTTCCGGTTTTAAATGTTAGTGCAGTTTAAGGCAGGGTCGGGCAACCTCGAGCTGAGGAACTACAGGGTCCACCATTCATTGGAGGGCTCTTGAGTTCCCCCTAGTTTTGTTGTTTTTTTTTTTTATATATTTTTGTTCTCTTCTGCCCCGGTGCTAAGCGTTTTAGATGTTCATGTTTAGTTTTCTAGGTCTTTTAATGTGCTTTACCCGCTTTCCTGCCGAGGGGTGCCTGGAATAAGTGGCTGCAAAGAGGGTTAAGTCAAAACTACAGCGCAATGCAAACCAGACCGCAGAGCCACAAACGTACCTAGCAGCACAAGTATGGTGGTCTACGTGAGTCGCACATTGTGTAACCTGAGACTTTCCTTCTCTAGCACACCGAGGCCGCGTCTTCTAAGCGGAGACAGGTGCACTTTAGCAGACGTAGCCTCCTGATGTCGTCATACGATGTCTGTGTCTTCATAGTCTGGTTCAACATTTCAAGCGATTAAGAGTAGGAAAAAAAAAGAAAAGAATACAGATTTTCATTTCAGATGTTTTCATACAGGATAATTGTTACAATTTTGGCAAAATGACCCAATTTTTTTTTTTACAGTATTTCAGGTGCCCCGTGCCTCATGGCCAGGATAAAGCAGTTTTTGCAAACAGCTCAGACCTCTAACACTGTTTACAGATATACTGTATGTGGAATCACAGGATATATAAGCTCTGCAAGTGCGTGCATGCCATCCTAATCTGTATTAAGATTATACAGGATTTATATAGCGCCAACACTGATTGCGGCCTGGTGTCCCATATCCCGCTGGCTTCCGGTGGACTTTGAGGTCCTATAACGGTGCTTATATCTTATTATGTTATTTGATCTTCCTCAGTATGCCGTCTCCTTGACCAATAACAGCCACTGGAAGGGTTAACAGGCCGCACCTATAATCATCAAGAACACATTGGACTATTATTCCTGCTGTATAAATCCCACTCCTAACATACATATACAGTAGCCTTTTTCTCTACAGGCATCCATCTTGGATTTCATGGCTGTTTTAGAACATGTCTCTGGCGCATCCTGAAGCAGTATAGCCGATGGTACAAAAGAGGCGGCCATGTTTGTCTGTCTCACTAGGTTAAGTTGTGTAATTATGACTGAACATGTGCGCGTACTTGCAGAGATGACATACACAAATCATGGTACTACTTACTACTACTGTACAACAACTTCACATGGTGCTTTCCAAAAGTGGGATGATTAAAAACATTGGCATCCATGGTGCCTTAGCGAAACGCTGTGCGGAGAACTTGTTGCCCCTTCGAACTTGTGCAACGACCTGGTGCTTCTATACAAGACACGTGCCTAAAAACACAGGGAGATCCTCTGGAGCTTCTAAGACAAGAGATATAATGTCATCACAGACAATAATATTCCCTAATGCGGTCAGTGTTTTGTGTTCAGGCCAATATCCATACCAAAAACCTTTCCTTCAGAAGGTGAGCTGACCTTAGACGAGTTGCCACAGTCTGGGCAGCATGGAGCTACAACCACCTAGTACCACAGGAGCTGCATGTGGACATGCTTTAATGATTAAAGGATAATTCCAACCAAAACTGGCATTTAAAGTGACTCTTTGCTATGAATAGTAAAGTAAAAGGTTCAGTTAGCTACCCCCAGTGATGGCGAACCTTGGCACCCCAGATGTTTTATAACTACTTTTCCCATGATGCTCATGCACTCTGCAGTGTAGTTGAGCATCATGTGAAATGTAGTTCCAAAATATCTGGGGGGCCAAGGTTCGCCATCAACCCCTCTTTTTCAGCAGGATGTATATTACATTTCCTTGACACTATGTTAGGCCATAGGAACAAAGTAAAATACCCGATACCTTTAGGTATAGGGTAGTATGTGACTTCCTCCCCCTCACCTATGTGTCAGTGTTGGTGTCTTGTGATTGGCCCAACACTGTCACATGAGTGGGGGGAGTGCATAGCCATGTGTTAAATTCAACAAGTTGGTTTGAGTCTTGCTCAGGGATTTCTGTCCCTGGTCCTAATGACTGAATGGAGCAGTGGGGAACCAGTAGTACATTCTGTTGGAGGTGGGGACGGGGGGCCCGGTAAATCATCCTGCTACTCTGCTCTGCATAGACACAGGAAAAGATTACTTTAAAAGTAATCTCCATTTGAAAACGATATTATAGTTTTGGATTGCCGATTCAGCTGACAAACCATTGTAAAGTTTGCAGACTCCAGTGGTAAAATATTTACTGAAAGTATTTTGTGGTTCTGTCTCTCCAACAAGGGAAACGCTTAGTTTTGTTTGGAATGCACTCCTAAAACTAGAGCATAGGAACCCCCAACAAACCCCATCAAGCAGAGCTGTATTTAGGATAGGGCAGAGAAGATAGCCTTTGCCGGCCATTTCCATGGTGCTTTACAAGAAACAGCCTTACATTTCATTAATACTTCTGTCTGTCTAGCTGAAAAACTGGTGCTATTTCATATTCCATTCATGTATTATGTTTTAGGTGGTCACTCTGCTTAAAAAGTGATATTTCAGTATCTGGTGGAAAATTATATTAGCTAGCAGGGCCATTAACCATCAGATCTTACACCGTTTCTATGACCACCAGCCATCAGATTTTTCTTGTGTTTTTTTAAGTTTGAAAAACATAGGTGGGAGAGAGATTGCAGACGACAAAGAACAGAATTGGGTTCAGCCCAACTTTCTCTAACCATAACTGAAATATCACATTTTTTTTGGTGGACTGGCTCTTTTTAAGCATTCCTGCCATTTACAGCTGGTAGTGCCACTTTGAAGTACTAGCTCAAGGTTAGGCATCAGACAGTATGGCTGCCAGTAAAGTGAACTGAATAGCTTCCAGATTATCTCTTACCAGCTCCATGTTAGGTACAAGCTGTATATGGTGCCTTATTGCCAACAAGCTCACATTTTACTGGCGCCAACATTCCTTCCATTCTCAGTCCAAGAGATTCTGGTGAGCTGCCAAGCTGACGCCATGGCTAATAAGATGCCAACTTTGCCGTCTCCGGCCTGTATGTTCAAGTGTCTCCAAACTATGCAATAAATGCAGACGTTTAATTCAGGTTTGCAAGCCTGTGGCACAGTGTAAGGCAGCGGATCATGTAGTCTTTGCTGGTGGTAGCTAATCTTACACCATCAGTCTACAGAAGGTGTAATAGTTACACCACTAAGGACCAGCTGTCAAGAATGACATCCAGCTACTGTATATCTGTGGTGCTTACTTTTACCAGAGCTTCCATCAGAGCTTCTCAGGCGATATCAGCCCTCAAGCACCATTGGCGAGAGGATCAGCCATGTTTTTAGTCATCCCCGAACCGCAAACAACCCAAGCTGCATTTTTTTACAACTATTTATACATAAGTCTTCAGCAGACGCTGGCTACCCCCAACTTCAGAGGGGGAGCCAGTGTTTCTTTTTGGTTTTCAGACTCGCTAAACCTGGGATTGTAGAATTTTAGAGTTCAGGAGAAGGCACCTGAGCCTCAAGAGAGAGTCAGAGGCCTTGTCCTTCTATGCTGATATTTTATAGAGTATGTAACCTTATCAGAGCCTCCTCTGATTCTTCACGCTTACAGTAATCTCAATTATCAGTGGTGTTTTGTGTTGTCAGGGGGTCAAAGCCCCTCCACTCTTTTATCCATTGTACATGATGTGAACATTTTTGATTTTGTGTCCAATTACTTGATGTAGACGGGGCTGTGCTCTAAACACTCAGACTCTACTAAATATAACTTTCTTTATACCTATGACCATCCACCATTGTCTTTTACTGCCCCAGAATCCACCATTGATGGCTCTGAGTTGGGGAATAAGTCCTTGCTCTTTGGCTGAAAGGATGTACAGGTCTCCTCCACCATTGCTATGGAACTTACAGAATGGAGTCACTTGTGTATTTTATATCATGTCAGAACACTCAGGTATATTGCTTTGTTTGTCAGTGCTTCTTAAACAGTATGGACAACGTTTTGGTCTTCATGCTGAACATTATAAAAAACCTTTTTGCATGTTTCAGTATTGGTTCTTAAAATACATTCTGAGTGAGCTTCTTAGATGATGAAGTGACATAAAGCTAAACAAACTTGGGAGGGGTCTGACCACCCTTGGTTGAACAATGTACTTAGTGATCGCACTATTACGAGGAATATTTAAATCTCTTTGAATTAGACAAGTTATTTTTTAAACTGGTAGAACCCTCACAACTTGAGGGAAAGATTAGAAGAATTTCATATGAAACAGACAATTATAAGCCTATTTTATGACAATGCAAAAATGTCCCAAAAGCCAGAGAAGCAAATAAAGTGAGGTTGCTGGTTGAATCACCATGCTCTAAATCAGGGGTCTCAAACTGGTGGCCCTCCAGCTGTTGCAAAACTACAAGTCCCATGAGGCATTGCAAGGCTGACAGTTACAAGTATGACTCCCACAGCCAGAAGCATGATGGGATTTGTAGTTTTGCAACAGCTGGAGGGCCGCCAGTTTGAGACCCCTGCTCTAAATCAATGGTCTCCAAACTATGGTCCGGAGGCCAGATGCTGCCCTTTGCTTGCTTTTATCCGGCCCTTGGGACATCAGCAACACTGGGGTATAGTTCCTGCCACTGACACCAACGATGGGGCACTATTTCTCTTATTGATACCAGTGATAAAGCATTATTTCTCCCACTGACACCAATGTTGGGGCACTATTACTGACACCAATGATGGAACACTATTCCTCTCACTGGCACCACTGATGGGGCAGTATATCTCTCACTGATACTAACGATGGGGTATTATTACTCCCCCTAATACCAATAAATGGGGCATTGTTCACTCCCACTGGCCCCCCTAAAGCTTGAAGGACAGTAAACTGGCTGGTCCTTTGTTCATAAAGTTTGGAAACCCCTGCTCTATATGGTACTTGTCCCAAGTATCTAATATTGGAATGACCATGGTCTCCCACATAGCTGACCTGCTTACATGCCCTGTGTAATACCATGACCATGTTTTTTTTTACAGAGCTGTACCACCTACAAAATGGGAGGTTTAGCACCTATTCAGCAAACCTTGGCAGATACTGCCTCAGATAACAGGTTTTTATTTTTTTTAATTGAGACATTGAATAAAACATATGGTAACATGACCCAGTGGGTACCAAAAAAGTGCTTAATCACTTTAGATGTCAGGAAATGTCTTTAGAAAGCCACAGAACTGTGTCTGTCTCCAACTCTGGTACACCCAAGGCACCTCCCAGTGTAATGAATGTAATGTTGCCAACAGAGAGTCACCTTGGGTAGGGTGTGTTGTGGAGCAAGTTAAATAATGTGGCCACAGCAGGTCTAGGTTTCGGGCTCTCCAGGCATTCCGTATACAGATGGAGATTTGTAGGCACTTGATTCATCAACTCAGAGGTTAGGGTCCTTTCACGCGGGTGGTCTGCCCAGTGGACTCCGCTTTGCTCATCAGGGGATCGATTGCTGAGCTGGCGGTTTATGGGTCAATCTCCGCTCACTGTGCTGGGAAGGACCTGTCAGAGTCCAGCTCTCCTCTATGGGGAGATCGGATAAAAAGGGACCGCCTGTATGTTTTCATCCAATCCCATCCAATACGCCAGACGGATGGAAAATAGGATCACCATCCGTCTGGATTTCACAGACAGGATTGGATAGCAGCGGGTGTGAGCAGACATGTTACCGCTGACATTCGCTGCTCCATGGGAGTGAATGGAGGCTCCGATCAGGTCCGCCTGAAAAACTGACAGGTGGACCTGATCAGAAAGCCCATGTGAAAGGGGCCATAATGTTACTTTTGTAATTGTGCTAAGGCTTTGTGTGAACACTCTGTGGCTCTCATGCAGTTTTAGCTCTTACCTTCTGAAGCACATCAAAAACCATATAATCCAGAATAGTTCAACTCCATGGTGTCAAGAGATTTAATCTCAAATCCAAAAACTTTATTCCATTTTTGCTTAAATTCTTTCTGGATAAATTAGATTAAAAAAAAAATGCACATTGAAAAGTGGTTTCTCTAATATGATAAAAAGCACATCAGTGTCTGAAATCATTGAAAGTTCTGCATAATATTAGGGGGGGGGGGGCAGACCACTACTATGAAAAAGGGAGTTTATTAATTGTCCATCAGTTCGATATATTGGAATATTACAAAATGCTCTTTATCTAGTTGGCTTTCTCTATTTCAGATATGCTGGGTCTTGAAATAAATTCATCCGTTCACTTGACAGCAGTCATGTTGGCGCCCCGTTTTCTTTGCTGTGGCTGCATTAGCTGACAGGCAGCCCAAACATCCGAAGACCTTTGTTGTCATTCAGGAGAGAAATGTAACTGAACAACTGGGAGCATATGGCAGTCATAGACAGACTGTGTGCTTCCATGCTAAACTGGCACCTCTTCATGTTAGAAAAGTATCACCTCCACTGAATGGTATTATACAAGGCTGATGCTGCTTTTACTACAATATCATATGTAGTGGTGAAGCCTGTGCTGGGCTAGCCTGACGCTGGTCATACATCCTTATCAGACAATGCCAGAGACATATTAGTAACATGAGCGTGACGTTTGGCAGCACATGATGCCCAGTGTTCACAATTGTACCATTGTCCTGTAACAGTTCATTTGGAATCATGGATACGTAAGTCCTTAAATATAGTAAGTACATATTGTATATGTCAAATGAGATGTAGACAAAATTTAATGTCTAAAATTGTGTAAATATGTTTAGTCAGATGTGATAGGGATTCAAACTTTTACCTGAACAGTCTGCAAAAGACAATTCAGACTATAAAAGCTCCATAGTTGGGCTTTTATGTGTCTTATATTTGTTCGCAGACTGACCAGATATCTCAATAATCATCCAGGGTGTGCGTTTAATATTTTTATGCATCTAGAAAATGGTAAATTAATTCAGTAAGAAAGTATAAGTCACAGGGTACATAGAAAAAAAAATGAAGCTTTTGATGATCATTTAATGTTATATGGAACAAAATAATTATCACTGTGCCTGGTACGTGTCATAATGATTACAAATAGCACTCGCTATCACTTTTTATGTAGATATAAAGACTATATGCAGAAGTAGGAGTTGCCAGGATTTAGTCAGGTTCGCAGAGCAGTCCTGTGTAATCTATTGAACCTCTTTAAAAAAAATTTAGATTTATGAGACAGAAATTAGGGTTTATGTGGTATATATTCCCTATATGCTCCACAGTGTCGTTCCTAGGTACTGAGTTATAAGACATGTTACTGTGTATGATTCAGATAAGTCATGAACCCGAGCTGGTGTCACCTTTCAGGTAATCACTAATCCAGGGATTTAGTAAAACCTTGTAAACCCAAATCAGAGGTCTAACAGTGTATAAAGGCACAAACACTGAGGACATCTTCACCAGTTACTTTGGGTGACTTTAGACGGCAAATAATATAATATAAGATGATGTGATTGTAAAAAAAAAAAAAAGCAAAAAAACATTCATACTCATATCGGCCAAAAATCTACAAGTCTGCAATGTGAGAGTACCCCCTGCTCTGGCCTCAAGGCCGGATGTACTTCACTGGAGCCTGTAGACACACAACTCAAAGGAAGACTACTAGGATCCTCTCTTCGCAGAACATCACTTGGTCCTATCCTGGTTTAGAAGAATTGTCGTAGTTGTTCATCAAGTGGCAGTAATGCCTAAGGAAAGCGGCACGTTGAACTGGTTACTTAAGCATTGCTGTAAATGTTCAACTATTGCATGAAAGACAATTTTTTTCATTGCTGTGCTATCACAGCTTAACGAATGAGGTGCAGTGTGTACAAAACCCCCAAAAAAATAACCATTTCTAACATGGCTATTTCTATCAATGATGGGGGAAATGCATGCCTGTACAGAAACTGCTGCCTCTTTTTCCCTGCCACCTGTGGGCAATGCCTGCTGTGGCTACTGGTAAGTCCTACTTTGTCTGGTCTTGTAATGGGAGAACAATGGTCAAATTCTCTTTGCCTAGAGAATTCAAAGACCTTCCCAGGCCAGCTAAAAGGTATAATTCCGTCAGCTGCTCTGGTGTTCTCTCTACTAGAGTGTGCCTGATACATCCTGCGTAGCATCTGCATAACATGTTCATCTCCGTTGGACCCCCAAGCAACCAATCATCAGATTCAGCAGTGGTTCGCAATGTTTTTTAACCACTTCAGCCCCGGACCAATTTGCAGCCAAAGGACCAGGCCCCTTTTTGCGATTCGGCACTGCGTCGCTTTAACTGACAATTGCGCGGTCGTGCGACGTGGCTCCCAAACAAAATTGGCGTCCTTTTTTTCCCACAAATAGAGCTTTCTTTCGGTGGTATTTGATCGCCCCTGCAGTTTTTATTTTTTGCGCTATAAACAAAAATAGAGCGACAATTTTGAAAAAAATTCAATATTTTTTACTTTTTGCTATAATAAAAATCCCCCAAAAAATGTATAAAAAAACATTTTTTTCCTCAGTTTTGGCCGATACGTATTCTTCTACATATTTTTGGTAAAAAAAATCGCAATTAGCGATTATTGATTAGTTTGCGCAAAAGTTATAGCGTTTACAAAATAGGGGATAGTTTTATAGCATTTTTATTAATATTTTTTTTTTATTAGTAATGGCGGCGATCAGCGATTTTTTTTGTGACTGCGACATTATGGCGGACACATCGGACATTTTTGACACATTTTTGGGACATTTGTCATTTATACAGAAATCAATGCTATTTAAATAGCACTGATTCCTATGTAAATGACAGTTGTAGTGAAGGGGTTAACCACTAGGGGGCGGGGAGGAGTCAGTGTGACGTGTTGTGTTTTTTTTACAGTAGGGGGGCGTGGCTGTACGTCTGACGTCATTGATCGGCGTTCCCGATGACAGGGAACCGCCGATCACTGACAGTCAGTGTAGGAAGCGCGGGGAGAGGTTTGTTTACACAAACCTCTCCCCGTTCTTCAGCTCCGTAACCCGATCGCGGGATACCAGCAGCGATCGGGTCCGCTGGTCCCGCGGCCGTGGTCACGGAGCTCCCGACCGGGTCGCGCGCGCCCCCCGGGCAGGCAAATTAAAGGGGACGTACAGGTACGTGCTTTTGCCTGCCCGTGCCATTCTGTTGACGTATATCTACATGAGGCGGTCGGGAAGCGGTTAAAGAAGATGCTAGGTTCCTGTCCGATATGCTGAAGGATTGACTTCAGTCCTTTCTGAGTAATTGACCTAGAACAAGCATACAGATCATAAGTCTGAGAAAAGGCCTAATCTGCATAATTTTTTCTTGTCAATGACTCAAAGTATTGAGGGATATCCCCAGCGACAATCACATAAAAGGCTATGTAGGTCAACAACATCAGTGGATAGCAACACTGGCCATAGGATGCAGATAAATATACATCTGGGATGGGTCTTAACATCAGGTGGTTGGGTGCAGAAAGGATATCCACACACTTATAAAGAGTGCCAACTATGCCTGCCCTTTCGGTATGTACTATAGCTCTCATGAATAACAAGCACTATGAATGGAGGATAGGCAGATGAATAAAATGTCCTCTCCCTCCATTCGTAGATCACTTCTCCATTTATAGAAGCTGTGCTATAGCTTCCATTAATGAAATGCTTTTTATTCATGGAAGCTATAGTACAGCTTCTATGAATAAATAGGTGGGCTGAAAGGGTGGGCATATTTGGCACTCTGGATGTGTGCCTGTGACAGGTTCCTCAGCTTTATTAATCCATGCGGCAGATTACAGATAAGGGGTGCAGAGGACAGAGCATTTCAATTACAATAGCCAGCACCATCCCAAGGGACACTTAGGATTTAATGTAAGTACAGTCTCTGTGCTGATTTATTTTATGTTTTACCTAAAGTTAGGCTTTATTGCAACACATATCAAAACTCTGTGATGCACATGACCCCGTGAATTTCCAGTGATGAAGTAAAGGCTTTGCAAGCAGCCAGAGTTTATTACTTGTAAAGCCTGTACCACATTTCATTTTACGCCACATTTTGCATTGATTTGGTGTCAGGTGTGTATTCAATTGGTGACATATAAACCTTTGTAATACAGTGGTTGGAGAAGATGGCATCACAAAGTTTACACACCAAGAGAAAAACTTAACGGTGGTAACACCTCTCGGGTGTATTCTGAAACCAAATGCAGGTTCCAAACTGTGAACAAACTATTTTGGAGATTGAAGTGGAAGAATAATTCTCAAAGGGACGAAAGGTTACGTTAGGGAGGCAGTGGTATATACATAGATAAGCCTCTGTGAAAGAAGTTTCTGGGTTAATTCCACAACAAACTTGCAATGTTCTCAGAGGCAGATACACTATATGGTCAAGTTTTTGAAAACCTGACCATTACCCCATATAGGCTTGTATTACCCCTAATATGCTGACCCTCCTGTGGCAATAACAGCCTCCACTCTTCAGGGAAGGCTTTCCACAAGATTTTGGAGTGTGTCCGTGGCAAAAGAGCATTAGTGAGGTCAAGTAGTGATCTAAGAATAGATCCACATTCCAATTCATCCCATAAGTAATCAGTAGGGTTGAGATCAGGACTCTGTGAAGACCATCAGAGTTCCTCCACATCAAACTGTGTTTTTTTTTATGGAGCTGGATTTGTGCACGGGGTCAAATGTAACAGAAAAGAGCCTTCCCCAAACTGTTACCACAAGGGTGGAAGAATGCAAATGTCTAAAAATTCCTTGTATTCTGTTGCATTCATAAGACAAGTGGAGACAATTGAACGCAGTCATCTGGAGGGGTCTCCACATACATTTGACCATATAGTAGGTGTGATGCTCAGGTGTCCACAAACATTTAGCCATATAGTGTATACACTAGAGGAAGGATTGACGGAGAGAGAAGCTGTTGCAAAATCTCATTCACAATGAATCTCCAGTGAGGTTTGCAGAGCCCGGGGTGGAAGAGGGCGGGCCATAGTCTGGTGAGTCACGTGCCAGGTGTAAAGCCAATACAACACACACTGGGGCTGCTAAAACGTATTCTTTCCAACACACTTTGCATCGTAACATTTTTATATTCCTATGTTGATGAATTCCATCAGGACAAAGCAAATACTTTGCGATATTACAATTTACACGTACTATTACAGCTGTCGTGGTCTTTGAGATCTAGGAAGTTAGCCCTGACTTAAACGTTACCTGCAGCATACATGACTTAATTTCTAATGTGAGTCAATGCCTTCTCATGTTGAATGCTGTGGTGCTTACAGGATACGTTGTCACTTGTCGGTTATTGCTAAGAATTTATTTTTCAGGCCATGGCAGAATCGAGCATTTTGTAATACCCTGAAATATTTGTTTTTTCTGGACTTTTAGATGTTGAAAGTTGTGCCAGCATTGTGTAAAAGGAAACCCTCTCTTGTGAAAAACACAGAGGCAGTCTTTGCTCTCATTCTGAAAATGTAGGTTTCCTGACTGTCATGCTGATCTAGTGGCTTCAATGCTATTTGTCACTGACCCAGGATAAGTACGAAGACAAGGATTTCAGACTTTTCTTCTTTCTGGATCTGCATACTTGTCCTGGGTCACTGACTCAAAGTATTGAAGCCATCAGATTAGGAAGACAGACCAACAATTAACATTTTCAGAAGGAGGTCAGCAATGGTATCCCCCTAAACTTCTCTTAGGAAAAGTTTACTTTACGAATTTCTCTCAAAGTTTTCTCTAATAAAAAATGATATATTTACTAACAGGTGGAGCATGGGTAAAATAATTTTAGTATAGTTATTCTTTAAAGCGGTAGTTAACCGCCCCAAAGAAAATAAAATATTACATCCCCTGCAGCAGTTTGCAATAATGTGCTAGTATGCATTGCATACTAGCATGATAGACTTACTTTCACATGGAGCCCGCCAGTGCAGTGCTGTCATGACTTTTCCAGCGCTTCCATCTGCACCTGGTCACTTCCAGGTTTGTGGGCTCCAGCTGTATAAATGACTGCAATGACTTAATTTCCGCTCATGCATGGGAACCCTGTCACGGAGCTCTGAAGGTACAGTACGGGTATGCCATCCCTTGAGAGTGCATGCCCCGGTGACATCACTGGCTGCATCCCGTATTAATATCTCAAGATATTTACTGTACCTGTAGGTACAAGCTAAAAAGGGGAGTTTACTTACACTTTGAAAGACCCTCTTCAGCCCTCGGGACCCCCGACAAAAATTGAATACTCACATGTCCGAATTCTTCCAGATCTTTACAGAGAGATGCACATCTGCCACTGCAAAATCTACAGATGGAATATCTACATCTATTACTATGGAAAGGTCATTTATTATGCATTTCATCACTAAACGGCCTTTCTATAGGAATGAATGAAGCTTCTTCCGTGAAAGCAGCCAGTGTGAAACCTTTGATAGAGAACTTACTTTCATATCTTAAAAATAAATGAGTTTAGAACCCTCCAATTATTTGCAGCGAAATAAATTGCCAAACCCTTCTATAAGCAGTGCAATCCAATCATGATACGAGTAGCGGCAAGACTTACTTCTAGATCTCTCTCTACTTTGATGATTTAGTAAGCATGCAGAAGGACAGAAAGATAATATTTTAAGTATGCACTCCCCTCTATCTATATCTGAGGAATGTAGTGGTAACTTCCAATCAGGTCACTGTAAACAATGCACATTTCTCAACACAGTCAGCCAACCAGCAGCAGGGGATCAGATGACATCATCTGTTGAATAAAAAGGTATCTATTGTTTGTAGACCTGAAGGGATCAGAGCCTTTCTGAAATTCATCAGGAAATTCTTCATGTGGGTGTGTTGAAATATTACAACTGGAGTTCTATGTTAAGAGTGTAGTGATGTGCGAAAGAAAAGCACAACCAGGCCTTGCAGCTGTATCACGTAGGCCAGTTTAACAGCAATGCATTGTGGCAATGTGCCGTGCACTTATTAATGCATTGTGGTGCGATACCTTTTGAATGACATCCCAAAACACTATAGAAACTCACCTCTGACACATCTGAATGGGCTGCCTTAATGCAATGCACGTTAACATGGGCCCTTAGGGTTTATCTATAACTCAACATCACATTCATGATATTAGGCTTACTGTAGTTTTGGTATATCTAGAGAAGATTGTACTATCTGATTGTAATGTATATGGCCAACTTTAATTATCCATATGTCTATACCTTTATTTTGCATGGCCAAACCCAAGTGTAACCTTCTCCCTGACGTTGGTAATAGGTGTATTTTGGCACATGTGCATTGACAGTGGTAGAATGTCTATACCTTATTGTGCATGGCCAAACCCAAGTGTAACCTTCTCCCCAATGTAAGTGATAGGTGGATTTGGCACACGTGCATTGAGAGTGGGAGGAAAGGGAAATATCAACGTACATAAACACAATCTTCCCATTTCTTTTCCAAAGATTAGGTGTGTTCTTGTTCTCACTCACCAAAATCACTTTTTAGCAAATGCTTGTATTACTGTATCCTTAGTATCACTTATCACTGTATCCTTAGTATTACTTAGTCTGAATATTACCTTTGTGTTCGGCATGTAAAAAGACTCCAGTGTTGATGCAAGAAACCTGTACTCCTACCTGATTATTGTATCCGTTTTGTGTTTTGCTGGAGGAAGATCTTGACAATAAGCTATGTAGCCAGATTCCTATGGTCATTAGTACCATGACCTGTGGATAATAGTAAACAGTGTGGCCTTAGCTCCCCAAAAGATGGGCAGATTTTAAGGGTCTTTACAAAATCTGCCTGTAAATTCAACCCAGTGTTGGACTAATTTGTTGTTTTCGGGGTCTTCACCTCAGCTAAAGAGCTAGTTTGTCAACATTAACAAAATAAGGTGCAATTTTAACATTATACATTGACATGATCCAGAATATGTACAAAAAAATTCTTCCTACCGTGAAACACTGCCTTTGTACAAAAAACATAAATTTTCTTGTAATATAGTCTTATCAATCTTTTTTTTACTTTTACAAATTGACAAAACACCAGAATCCCACCAGTATGAAAGAGTCACGTTCCTTAGGATGGTCTGCAACTCAGCCCCAATGTTGAGCCCAAAGTCCCTCATTAGACAAATTGGGAATCCGAATGGTGCTGAAAAAATACTGTTTTTCACATTCTTTACTTTATTTTTCCTTTGGCACAGTCCTGAGTGAAAAAAAAAAAAAAAAACTAGAAAAACCTTAAAAAAAATGCCTAAGTTCCTTAAAATAAGCAGAAGGTGGTGATTTTAAAAGGTGCTAAACATTTTATGAGAATTATATATTGTTAAATTAAATCTATTATCTGGTTGACGACTGTTTTATTTTCTTTCTCTTTATTTTTATTTTTTTTATCTTGGTTATATATTTTTCTCTTTAATTTTATGAGGGGGAATTCTTCTAGTGCTATTCCAAGAAGGCACTGTTATTTTACTCTTCTATATTATTATTAGGGGAAAAATAAAAAGGCATTTTAACTTTGTACTTGAAATAAATACACAAAAAATCTTAAAAAAAAGAGCAAGCAAAAGATTTTATGTGTTTTAGCCTAGACATTGAAATAGTTGGTGCTTTAACTCTTTGTGACAATGATGTATACTGAACTGAAAATTAAACTATGTAGAGCATTTGATAACTTTTACTGTTACATATGACAAATGTATCATGTTTTATCCATGTTAGAAGCTGGTTTCTGTTTTTTTTATACCCCACATTCCATGCACACAAAGATACATACGTGTGATTACTTTCCTTTTTACCATATTATGTCCTCTTATCCCTGTTTTAACCTGCCCATGTTATGACTGTGACTTCTATATGTGCGTCATGCTTACTCCAATTGCTTGACAGGTGATGACACCGAAAAAATATTAAAAAAATGTAAAAAAAAATAAAAATTAGTCAAACTGTGGTAGTCTGGCTGGAGATAAAAGCTGTTTCTTGTGCGTGTTGCTGAACAGATTGTATTTCCACGTGTGAAGTTAGAATGTTTTAAGTGTCGAAGGCCAGAGTCTGAATCTCCGGTCTGCTATTATATAAAGCTACAGGTTTACAGCTTGAGCATTTGCCTGGTAAGCCTGGGGAGGTGAGTGACACAGGTGAACAACTGTCCAAAGAGGGTAGCATTTTAGTAAGAGTCAGCTGTGGGGTAAAAACATGCAGTGGTGGCTTTGAATGTCATCAATATATCTTAATTTGCAGAAAAAAAATAGCATCTGTTGGCGCTTAATTTTTGCCATGCAGAAGAATGTGTTCTGGACTTGAGGATCATATCCTTGTTTGTGAAACCATTAGAAGGACTTTATACCTAATATCTACTAACTTCTGTTTTAAAAATATACAGACATTTCAATGCAGACATGTCAAGTGAGGGTTCTTCTTATAATAAACACAGTTACAGGGGATTAAAAATATGGCATTTGGTGCATCTCCATTAGCCATAGATATAAAACCTCAAGTGCTATAGGGGCCAGTTCACACCAAAATGCAGTATGGGAAACCCGCACTCCATGTGCGTTTTCCGCACCACGTTCAAAACGCACTGCACTTGGAATCTGCAGCAGGTGTCAGTGCAATATTAATGACCCCCCTTAGCGGAGTGCATTTGCACTGGATCACATCGAACAGAATCACTATGCAATCCGCTTGCTCTGGGTTTTGTAAAGTAGTACATTAACTACTTTTGCTGGGGTCCAGCACGATTTCAGCCCATTCAAATAAATGGACTTAAATTGCACTGCACCTGGATCTCATGTGAAACATACAGCATGATAAAATTAAGGAATGACTTATTTAATATAACTGTATAAAACATTGTACTGTTCTCACAGTGTGATAAGAGGGCCAACAGGATCAAGGACTTTCAAAAAACACAAACTATAGCTTGGTTGTCACTTTCCAACAGACAGAAGCTTGAAATGTAACTATGCTAAATATCTAATTTTACTCTTTATCTATATACAGATCCTCCCAATAACCGATGGTCTGCTTTCATACTATTTGGTTGTCTAGTCTACCAAAGAGGCATATGTCCATCAAGTTCAACCAGTCACCAATAGGTTTGGTCCAGAAGAGGGCACAAAAGACAGGCAGTAGTGGCCAGTTTTGTTTTAAGGAAAAAGAAAGAAATCCTTACAGTAAGAAGTAATGTTAAATGGGAGGATCATTGGCTACATCTCCTGGCCATATTATACAGGGCTTGACAGTTTCCTTGGAGTGTTGTATTTGAAGTCCCACTAAAGTAAGAAACATTGAATTTTGGTAACTGTATGGGGTTAATACCTATAATAGTATTCAGTATATTAATTCCTTTTTTAATATGTTATAGGCCGTTATAATTTTCTCCACTTTTACATGCAGATCACACTGTCCAGCCAATGTTGGGACAAACAATATTATACTGCCGGGGGTTATAATGATCAGCCTTTATTCATGTGGTTGAAACCTTTTTTTTTCAAAAGAAAACTGTTGCTGTAACTGCTTAAAACATGTTAGCTGGAATTGTAAAGTAGAACTAAACCCATTGATTTAACCGTTTCAAAAAAACAGTTACATTCCCATCACGCTGGGAATGCTAACTGTCACATTTGCTTGTGCCCTCAACCAAACTGTCAAACCATCACATAACTTGTGTCATAAATGATAAAATGTGCAGCCACATGGCAGTTGCAGATCAAACAGAGGCTAAGATGGCAGATTCCTTGGCTGAAAAGGATATGAGGGTTTAGGTCCACTTTAAAACTAAACTCACTGATTGAACTGTTTCACAACAGAGGTGTGCTTTTAATGATAACTGTAATGCCCTGTACACACGATAGGATCCATGGGATTTTTTCTGATGAATGTTGTCTTGCATATACACGGTCACACAAAGTTGGTCGGAAATTCCGAACGTCAAGAACGCGGTGATGTACAACACGTACGACGAGCCGAGAAAAATGAAGTTCAATAGCCAGTGCTGCTCTTCTGCTTGATTCCGAGCATGCGTGGCACTTTGTGCGTCGGACTTGTGTACACATGATCAGAATTTCCGACAACGGATTTTGTTGTTGGAAAATTTGAAAACCAGATCTCAAATTTTGTGTGACAGAAAATTCCTATGGAAAATGTGTGATGGAGCCTACACACACTCGGAATCTCAGACAACACGGTCCTATCACACATTTTCCATCGGAAAATCCTATCGCGTATACAGGGCATTACAGTTATTAGTTGTGCTTATGTCAGCTCGGAACGGAACTGTCAACCTATCAAATGGCTGGTGTCATAGCTGATTGCATGTGCAGCACCAAGACAACCACAGATCAAACAGAAACTAAGAAGGTGGCTTCCTTGGCTTTAAAGGATAGAAGCAGTTTTGTTCCACTTTAATAGCTTTTCTTCTTACTAAAAGTAAATTTTGTAATAGGATGACTACAACAATACTGACATTTACAAAACAAAACAAAACACAAAAAGCCATTTTTTAACATAATACACAAAAAGCCAATTTAAGGTTTCATGCTATTTACTGAAGTGAATAATAGAATAACTACTGGCCCGATCAATAGATAATAAAACTATGATTTGGGGTGGACTCAGAAAAACAAAAACTGTGATGTTAATGCATATGTGTACATTTTAAAAATTTTGGCCATAGTTTTAATTTAACTTAAATATCCAAAAATTTCTAGTAGTAGTTAGTCGCATGGACTTGTTTTGTAATGTTGAAGACATTTCATAGCTTTTGGGCTTAATATCGGGCAGCATCGGCCAGTTCAACAGAAACTGGCCGACATTTAGCCTGTGTGTACGGCAGCTGGTCTGGCAGAAGCAGCCGCCCGACCGGCTTCTGTCATTTGGGCCTGACCAAAAAAGGTCTGCTGATCGGCATCCAATCAGCGCTCTCAGCCAATGGCTCTTCAGTTTTTTTCGTTCAGTACGCTGGGTTGAAAGGAAAAAAAACTACCAGGCTTTATCCAAGTGACATTTAGCCTGTGTGTACGGCAGCTGGTCTGACAGAAGCAGCCATTCGGCCAGCTTCTGTCAAATGGGCCTGACCAAAAAAGGTCGACTGATCAGCATCCAATCAGCTTCAGTTTTTTTCGCTCAGTACGCTGGGTTGAACGGAAAAAAAACTACCAGGCTTTATCCAAGTCACTTCCTTAAGCCGGCCATAGATGATACGATTTTCTTAAAAAACTGCTTGATTCCCCCATCAACACAGTCAGGGTTGATGGGAGAATCCCTCCTGCTGAGCTATTGTGTTCTCCCGAGGTGCGGGGAGCCATCCCTGCCAGGAGAACATAGTGACTATTGCTAGCAGCTATAGCTGCTGGCAATAATCTAATGCAAAAACCTGACATGCTGGTTGTACGACTTGGGTTCAATCAGCCTGCCTATACATGGGTTGTATCTCAGTCGGTGCTCAATGAGTGCCAGGAAAATACCCCAGCACTTATATCCACATAGGTTGCACAGACACCTTAATACAATCATTATAGAAGGTCAGATGTTATTGTCCAAGAACAGAATGGGAAGTAATGGAAGCACCCTGTTCTAGTCTTCAACACCATCTGTCTTCCACATATAATCCTGTCTTTAACATCTATTCATCCCGGCAATTTGACAACAATTTACACCTTTAACCAGGTAAATTGAAGGATTGACACTTATGAAACCTTCCAGACTCCAAGGGTGGGATTATGTAACTAGAACTAGGTGGTTATTCTTCTATTCACACCTCCCATCAAGGTTTTGGACAATAACAACTGTCTTTCCATGGTAATTGGATTAAGGCGTCTGTGCTACCTGTGTGGATATAAAGGCTGGAGTGTTTTTCTAAAACTCATTACGACTAAAGAAGTGTCTTTGAGAAACTAAAAAATGTCTTCAGAACAAGTCTGGTTGAATGTGGCTTACTACTACTAGATATACCATGACCTGGAACCTTCATAGATATTCTTAAATATCAAAAAAAGGTTGTTAATACAGTTGTAGAACTTCACATATTGACCTACAAAAGCACTGTTGACTACAAACAGAAAGGGAAACATTATTTTGAAGCAAAACTGGAGTTACTCTTCAAAGCCACCCTGGGATATGTTGGAGTGTCCCCACAGGTGTGTTCTTCTTCCAGGAATGTAGAAGACAGTAAGTGAGCCTGTGTCCTCTCTCCCGCATTGATGCTTTAGTCCTTTTAATAAGGAAACCCGTTCCGTCATAGAACAGCGTTAGTTTCCGTTTTTTTGTACCAGATCTGCTATTTATTGACATTAATAATGTACATTTCACCAAGTGGTTGCTGGAAGGTGGCGTGCAGGTGGAGAGAGGAGAAATTCAGTGGGGACGTTGGCATTTTTTAATAAGAGATATGTTTTAGGATACGGAGCCTTCTTTTACTGGCATTCTGTTGTTTCTCTGTGTACTTGATGCTCGTGGTATAGCTGTATATGACATATGGGGGCTCTCTGCCTGCAGCAGATGGTCCAGTCTGTATCTTCACCTCATTATTATTTTTTGGTGCCCAGAAAAATAAAGAAAAATAAAACAGTTGAATATATGTGTCTTTTTGTCATCCTTTGTTTTTGTTTTTTGTGAACTCTCATGCCCCGTATACACGATCGGAAATTCCACCAGCTAAAGTTCGATGAGAGATTTTGGTCGGAAAATGCGATCGTGTGTATGCTCCATCAGGCTTTTGAAAATTGAGAGCATGTTATTAATTTTTCGTTCGGAAAAAGTTTTGATCGGAAATTCTGATCGTCTGTACAAATTCCGACACACAAAATTCCTACGCATGCTCGGAAACAATTCGACGCATGCTCGGAAGCATTGAACTTAATTTTCTCGGCTTGTCGTAGTGTTGTACATCATCGCATTCTTGATGGTCGAAAGTTCAGAGACCTTTTTTGTGACAATGTGTATGCAAGCCAAGCTTGAGCGGAATTCTATCAGAAAAACCATCCAAGTTTTTTCCGACGGAAAATTTGCTTGTGTGTACAAGGCATTACTGGTCAGTTGCTGTCAGTTTTCATGGCAACTGCATCATCATCTCTTCAACGTGAGCTATATACTGTACATACACTTCAATGGAAAAATATCAAGAAAATTAATTTATTTTAATCTTTGTATAAAGAATACTAACTAATGTTTTATTTTATGAACTTTATTTTATTTCATTAGATGATTGATGAAAGAACCCATGAAGGAACAGAAAGAGGTGTCATGTCAAGAGTACATAACGCACAGATTGCAGGGGTCAGGCGTGTGCAATTTAAATAGTGCAGGGTTCAGGAGTGGGTAGTGCACACAGTGCAGGTGTCACCTGTGTGTAATGTACCTAGTGCAGGAGTCAGGAGTGGGTAACTCCTAGACTGCAGGGGTAAGCTGTGTGTATTGTACCTAGTGCAGGAGTCAGAAGTGGGTAACTCACAGAGTTCAGAGGTCAGCTGCAGGAGGGGTTTTGCCACCTCTTTCCCAGTGTGTGAGCGGGCTTTCGCTGGGGCTCAGCCTCTCTCCCATGCTCTATAAAAGGGAAGAGGTCCAGATCCTCGGGGGGGGGGGGGGGGGGGGAGTTGGGGGGCGGGGGGGCGGGGGGGGGGGGGGGGGGATCTTCAGGAAACACTTGGCAAAACACATGGGAAACCTAGAGTGAGGGAGAAAAGTATTTAATCCCCTCCTGATTTTGTACGTTTTCCCACTGGCAAAGAAATGATCAGTCTATAATTTTAATGGTAAGTTTATTTTAACAGTGAGTGACAGAATAACAAAAATATCCAGAAAAACGTATTTCAAAAAAGTTATAAAGGAATTAGCATTTTAATGAGTGAAATAAAAATTTGATCCCCTATCAATCATCAAGATTGCTGGCTTCCAGGTGTCTTCTATACAGGTAATGAGCTGAGATTGGGAGCGCTCTCTTAACCACATAACGACCGGTGCACGCTGATGTACGTCGGCAGAATGGCACGGACAGGCAAATGGGCGTACCTGTACGTCCCTTTGAATTTGCCGCCGTGCCATCGTGTGTAAACAAGCATCTCCCCGTTCAGCCTAGTGACACTGTCACTGATCATAGCTCCCTGTGATCGGGAGCTATGATCAGCGATGTGTCACACACAGCCCCTCTCTTTACAGTTAGAATTACTCCCCAGGACACACTTAACCCTTCCCTAGCCCCCTAGTGATTAACCCCTTCAATGCCAGTGTAATTTTTACAGTAATCAGTGCAATTTAAACGCACTGATCGCTGTAAAAATTACAATGGTCCCAAAAACGTGTCAAAATTGTCCGATGTGTCCGCCATAATGTCACAGTCACGATAAAAATCACAGATCGCCGCCATTACTAGTAAAAAAAAAATATTAATAAAAATGCCATAAAACTATCTCCTATTTTGTAGACGCTATAACATTTGCGCAAACCAATCAATAAATGCTTATTGGGATTTTTTTTACCAAAAATATGTAGAAGAATACATATCGGCCTAAACTGAGGGAAAAAAACGTTTTTTTATATATTTTTGGGGGATATTTAGTATAGCAAAAATTTAAAAATATTGCTTTTTTTTCAAAATTCGGGCTTTCTTTGTTTATAGCGCAAAAAATAAAAACCGCAGAGGTGATCAAATACCACCAAAAGAAAGCTCTATTTGTGGGAAGAAAAAGGATATCAATTTTGTTTGGGAGCCACGTCGCATGACCACGCAATTGCCAGTTAAAGCAACGCAGTGCCGAATCGCAAAAAGTGCTCTGGTCTTTTGACAGCCAAATGGTCCGGGGCTTAAGTGGTTAAAGAGAGTGCTCCCAATCTCAACTTGTTCAAAAAAACTACAAAAAAGTAAACAAGCATAAACAAGATTTTTTTATTTAATCTCAGATTGTTACCTGTATAAAAGACACCTGTCCACAGAAGCAATCAATCAGATTCCAATCGCTCCACCATGGCCAAGACCAAAGAAATGTCCATGGATGTCAGGGACAAGATTGTAGACCTACACAAGGCTGGAATGGACTACAAGACCATGGCCAAGCAGCTTGGTGAGAGGGGGACCTGTGCGATTATTCGCAAATGGAAGAAACACAAAAAAAACTGTCAATCTCCATCAGTCTGGAGCTCCATGAAAGATCTCACCTCATGGAGTTTCAATGATCATGAGATCAGTGAGGAATCAGCCCAGGACTACACAGGAGAATCTTGACAATGATCTCAAGGCAGCTGGGACCGTAGTCATCAAGAAAACTATTTGTAACACACTACGCTGTGAAGGACTGAAAATCCTGCAGCACCCGCAAGGTCCCCCAGCTCAAGAAAGCACATGTACAGGCCCGTCTGAAGTTTGCTAATGAACATCTGAATGATTCAAAGGAGAACTGGGTGAAAGTGTTGTGGTCAAATGAGACCAAAATCAAGCTCTTTGGCATCAACTCAACTCGCCGTGTTTGGAGGAGGAAGAATGATGCCTATGACCCCAAGAACACCATCTCCACCGTCAAACATGGAGGTGGAAACATTATGCTTTTGGGGTGTTTTTCTGCTAAGGGGACAGGACAACTTCACCACATCAAAGGGATGATGGATGGGGCCATGTACCATCAAATCTTGGGTGAGAACCTTCTTCCCTCAGCCAGGGCACTGACAATGGATTGTGGATGTGTATTCCAGCATGCTAATGACCCAAAACACATGGTCAAGGCAACAAAGGAGTGACTCAAGAAGAAGCACATTATGGTCCTGGAGTGGCCTAGCCAGTCTCCAGACCTTAATTCCATAGAAAATATGTGGAGGGAGCTGAAGATTCGAGTTACCAAACGTCAGCCTTGAAACCTTAATGATTTTGATAGGATCTGCAAAGAGGAGTGGGGTCCTCTTGAGATGTGTGTAAATCTGGTGGCCAACTACAAGAATGTCTGACCTCTGTGATCGCCATCAAGGGTTTTGCCACCAAGTACCAAGTCATGTTTTGCAAAGGGGTCAAATACCTATTTCACTAATTAAAATGCAAATTAATTTATAACTTTTTTGAAATGCGTTTTTCTGGATATTTTTGTTATTTTGTCTCTCACTGTTTAAATAAACCTACCATTAAAATTATAGACTGATCATTTCTTAGTCAGTGGGCAAACGTACAAAATCAGCAGGGGATCAAATACTTTTTTCCCTCAGTGTATACTAAAGACTTGCTGGGACCTATGGTCTGCTCTGGAGTAGAAACCTGGAATATGGACTTTTCTGTAATGCTGCGTACACACGGTCAGAATTCTCATCGGAAAAAGCTCTGATGGTTTTCCCGTCAGAATTCCGACGGAATTTCGCTCAAACTGTCTTGCCTACACACGGTCACACCAAATTCCGACGGTCAATAACACAGCAACATACAACACGTTCGACGGCACTATAAAAGGGAAGTTTAATGCTTCCAAGCATGCTTCGAATAGTTTCCAAGCATGCGTCTGAATTTTGCGTGTCGGAATTGCATACACACGATCAGAAAATCCGATAGAAAGGTTTTCCGTCTGAAAAATTAAGAACAGGTTCTCAATCCAAAGTCCGTCGGAAATTCCAACAGAAAAAGACCGATGGGCATACACACGGTCGGAAAATCCGATGAAAAGCTCCCATCGGACTGTTTCCAAGTTTGGACTTTCCTCTAAGAGACTTCACCTGTTCAGGTAACCTTGGGCAGCAATGGTTAGGTTTAGTTAGGAATGGAATGTTACAAAGTTTAAAATAATTGTTGATTCAACTGCTCAGAGCCTGGTCTGAAGTTATTCCATGGTTTGCATGTGAGGTCCTGGTATTTTATTAAAGAACTTGGGACCCTAACCACAATATGAGGTATGTGTAACATCACTACAGCAAAGGTTTATGAGTGACTACAAGGAGAAACAGCAACCAGTCTTTGGTGTGGTACCTGATAGTGAGGTAACAGAGGTATGTTAACTGGTGGAGTGGGCAGTGCTCAGCTTGTCCCTCCAAATGCAACACATACATCAGTACAAGTGTGTAGGACATGGGATAAAGCAGCTTAAGAAGGAATTCTATGTTGTGGGTATTGCACACATGTGGCTCATCATTGCGTTAGGAGATCATGGTAATGTTTGACTTTTCACATGACCGCGGCTCCCGCCTAGTCTCTGGGCATTTGGGTGAAGTATTACCCATGTAAGGGTTAGCGGCCCCAATCAATGCCTGGTATAGTCCAAATAACCCACCTCAAGGGTTATTGATTTCAAGTATACACAGAAAAGAGTTACACAGATCAACATAATGCCTGAAACATTGAGCATAGAGAAAAATGAGGCACCACATTACAAATACATGGGTGGGGACATTACCACATAATCATCTAACAGAAAGTTGGAAATTTGTGTCATCTAGGTCATAGGGTTACCTATAGGTAAAGTATGCTCTGGGAATCCACAGAGGAGAATGACGTCAGAAGTATAAAATTACTGGAAAAATCTTCATTTTAATGAGGCTAATACGCCCCGTCAAAGATAAGGGTAACCACTTCCAGGCCTGGGTTCTTTGTTGGAGCTGATTTACCAGTGGGAGAAGGTTTAGTGGCATGTAGTATTGAATGTTGGCAGTTATCTTTACCCCCAAATAAGTGATAGAGGAAACACATTGCAGTGGTTCTTTGCCTCAGGTCCCACTGGTAGAATGGATGACTTGCCCCAATTCACCCGCAGGCCCGAAAAGGAGGCAAACGTGTTGAGTATTAATAGGGCCACTTGGAGAGATTGCCCCAGGTCCCTGAGGAATAGGAGCAAATCATCAGCGTACAATGCTAGACATTCCTGAATATTCCCCACACAAATTGCTCCTACCTCTGTGGAGTGCATAAGTGCCAGAGAGGGCAGCCCTGCCTTGTGCTCCTACCTATGGTAAAGAAATCAGAGACAGAGAACCCCAGCCAAATTGCCGTCCGCAGGTCACTGTACAGCAGAGTGATCCAATGGCGGAAACCAGTGCCAAAGCCCATATTTTCCAGAACTTTATGCATGTATTGCCAATCACGGAATCAAAAGCTTTTTCGATGTCTATAGAGACAATGACTTTGGCAGGGAAGTCCGAGGTATCTAGTTGCAGATGTGTGAACAACCTCCTCAAATTTGTGTCTATAGACATCCGGGGAACCCCTTCTGGTCAATGTCAACCAAATTCGAGATTACCTTTGCCAATAGGGATGCCAAAACTGTATTGAGGATCTTCAGATACATGTTGAGTAATGCTATAGGACAATAGGAAGAACCCTCCTGCGGGTCCTTGCCCGGTATCAAAAGTAGTACCATATAGGCCTCCATTATTGAAGCCGGTAAGGCCCCTTGATCCCAGTAATGAGCGAAAAGCATGTTCAGTCTGGGTGCTAACTGTGTCATGTATAATTTATACAAGTCTGCCGTGAATCCATCTGGCCCCTGAGCCTTCTGGGATGGAAAAGCGAGTATGGCCGATTTCCAACACCAAGATATTTTTATCTAGGAGAGCGACATCAGAATCCGATAGTCTAGGGAGGGAGAGGACCTGTAGCAACTCATCCAATTTGTGTGAGTCATAGGAGGCAATAGGAGAATACAAGGAGGAGTAATAATGTACAAATTCCTCCAAGATTCTAGCCGGATCAGTAACCAGGGTCCCACCTGCGTTTTTAATGACAGGTATGCTAACCAGAGTTTTTTGGTTGGCTACCAGGTTGGCAAATAGTTTGCCATTCTTGTCTCCTTCAGCAAAGATAGACTATGCCCTCCGCCTAGACTCAGTATGTGCAAGATTTGTATAATGCAGCGACACAGAGCGCCGCGTCTCCAGCAGGGACACATAATTAGCCTCTGATGGAGAGATGGCGTGCATTCTCGCACTCTCTCTTTCTTTGGCCAGGAGAAGCTTACCCTCCTGGTTGTGATCTTTCCTGGCTGCCTTTATTGCAGAGATACACTCACCCCTTGCCACTGCCTTAAATGCATCCCACACCAATGGCGGCTCGGCCGAGTCCTCATTGGTTAAGCAGTACTTTTCAATGGAGGATTGTATTTGTGAGACCACCTGATCCTCCAGCAACCACCCCGGTGACAGTTTCCAACCTCCCCTCCTCCCCCCGGATGGGAAGTTAAGGTGACAGAGAGTGGATGGTGATTCGAGGTTCCCCCAGACAGATATTCTGAATCCTGTAAGTACATTAACATGGGAGCATTGCCAAATGTCAAATCAATTCTAGCTGATGGTTTATGCGTGGAGGATACATGAGAATAAGATGTGACATTTGGGTGCTTCCAGTTCAGTCAGGCCTGCCATAGAAACCCAGGAGCAAAGGTCTACCGAGACTGGCCTAGTGGCATTGGATGAGTCCAATACAGGGTCTAAAATGGCATTGAAATCCCCCATGAATTGTTCAACCTCCTTACACTCCATGATACTACCTTAATCTTACTATCCATTTAGACAATTAAAAGTGCATGAAAACCAGGGAAACTCAGCTAGTGACCATGAAGTAAGTTGGTAAAACTCACATAGAGACATGAATGAATGAATGAATGATTTGTATAGCGCTGCAAATGCGAACTGAATCGCCTCAAGGCGCTTGTCTGCCCTTGTTATTCTGCTGTATTAGAAGAGGTGGGTCTTGAGTTTTTTCCTGAAGGCCTGATGGTTTTCTTCCAAGCGGATGTTGTTTGGTAGAGCGTTCCATAGCCGAGGTCCCTGTACTGCGAATCTTCGTTCTCCCTTCGATTTGTAGCGGGCGATTTTGGTTTGTCGATCGAAGTCTGCGATTCGGTATGTATTTTTCTATTTTCTCACAAAGGTATTGTGGAGCATTTCCTTGTGTACATTTGTGGGTGAGGCAGAGGGTCTTGAATGTGATCCTATCTTTTACTGTGAGCCAATGAAGGGACCTTAGGGATGGGGAGATGGATTCCAAGGGTTTCTTTCCAGTGACTAATCTTGCTGCTGCGTTTTGGATGACTTGTACGCGTGCAATCTGGTAATCTGGTAATCCTATGTAGAAGGAGTTTGCGTAGTCGAGACGCAAATTGATGATGGTTCCTACTACTACTGCTTTCTCCTTTTCCGGGATGAATGGGATAAGTCTGCGAAGCATGCGGAGGAGATGATGGGATCTGCTGATTACTGATCCTATTTGTGCATCCACGGTCATCTCTGAATCAAAGATGATTCCGAGGCTTTTGGCTTTGGTGCTCGGGAGGATGGTCTGTCCAAGGGTGGTTGGTGGGATCCATGAGGTCTTCGTTTTTTTACTTTGGTTTGCGTTGAGGAGCAGTAGTTCTGTTTTCGATCCATTAAGTTTGAGGGAGCTAGTGGTCATCCAGTCATCTTTCAATGTGAAACATTTTCCTAGTTCCTGGTATTGGTCTTTTTGTCCGGTGATACGGAAGTACAGTTGAGTGTCGTCTGCATATGAGTGGAAACATAGATCTGATTTGCTGATAATTTTGAAGAGTGGCCGGATGTAAATGTTGAAGAGTACTGGTGACAATGGTGATCCTTGATCCTTGAGGGACTCCATAAGAAATTGCCCGTCATGCAATTCCTAGGTACAATTGGTGCATTATGAGTATAGAAAGTATGGCGCTGGTCAGTCAAACCCCCCCTCCCCCCCTGCTGTTATACCAGAACCTAATAAACTAAAAAAGAACCAAAATTTGTCCAGTATGCAGATTGATCCCAGAAACTAAAAAACCTGGAAGAATCCAACCTGGACAAAGTGTCGAAAGTTCAGCATTTCTAGATGAAACCTTGCATCTTCAGCACAAGACTCCTTGCTTAATCAGGGGATTAACTTGTGCAACCTTCTAACCGCAGGGCATATGCGTGTTCCATATAATAAAGTAGTGACAAGAGACTTACAGTTCTGTGATGAGCTGCATTCAGCAAACTTCCCCAGCAAATGGCGCTTTTGTAGTGCCTCAGTCTGGCGCCCTCATTAGGGGGAGAAAACAAAATCAGATTCTGAAATCAGCAGGAGTCGGGAAGAGAATATGGTCAAAAAGAGAAAAAAAAAAAAAGGATATCATGGGTTTTGATCCAGCCAGTCGCATGCATCTTGCGGTGTATCAAAAATTTTCACTGTGCCCTTGTATTGCCCCCAAAGTCGGCTAGGGTAAAGCATGCTATATTTCAATTCTCTCTCTCTAAGCCTCCTCCTGACATCTGTAAAGGAACGATGTCTTCTCTGCATCTCAGCAGCGAAATCAGGGAACAGCATGATGCGCGCATTTTCAAACTTCAGATCTTGATGCTTTCGTGCCTCAGCCAGCAGCATGTCATGGTCTCTGTAATTAAGAAACCTGACTAGGAATGGCTGTGGTGGGGAGCCTGAGGGCCTTGCTCCTGTGGGAACTCTGTGTGCTCTCTCCACAACATATGTGGGGGGGGGGTCTCCTAAAGAAAGCAGAGATTTAAAGAACTTATCAGCAAATGTGGTTGTGGCAGTTCCCTCAGCTCTCTCTGGCAGCCCCACCACCCTCAAATTGTTCCTTCTCTGCCTGTCCTCAGCGTCATCTGCTCTGTGTTGGAATGATCTTACCATACTTCTGAGCTCTGCCAGTTGTGAGCCTTGGGTATGGGAAACATTCTCCACCTCAGAGATGCGATCCTCTGTCCTGGTGAACCAACTGCGGTGAGATCCCCGATTTCTGGGACACACTGCTCGCCTGCTGCTCCACCCTCGTGTTTTGCAGCCTGGCGTGTTGTAGGTGGACACAGGAACCAAGATGGCGTGGGCGGAGCTAGCAGTCATGCTGTTTTGGGAACGGAGCTGCCTCTGATCCAACGGCTGTTGTGAGTGCTGGTCCTTCAGCTTTTTGGACGCCGAGGATGGCATCCTTTTGTTCCCGGAGCTCTCTGTAGTGCGGTAAAATTATTGATCCTGATGGAAGTCGGTCAAACAGGCTGAAATCTGTGTAATGTTCAGGAGGCTAGCCGGAGCTCCAAGAAGACACGTCCTGCCCCGATCACATCCGGTCACGCCCCTGAGCCCTGCACCTTTAGAATTAATTGGTCAGGTCTTCTTTTCCAACATCAGTACTTGACTTCACAAATGTTCTTTAGGGTGAATGGGCAAAAATTCCCACAGACACACCAAAATCTTGTGGAAAGCCTTTCCAGAAGTGTGGAGGCTGGTATATCTGCAAAGAAGAGCCAATTCTATATTACGTGTTTTTTACATACATTTGTACCCCATTACCAATTCACACAGGGGGGCAGGATCTGGGGGTCCCCTTGTTAAAGGGGGCTTCCAGATTCCAATAAGCCCCCCGCCCGAAGACCCCCACAACCACCCTTCTCCCCATCAACATGGGGACAAGGTGCTTTGGGGCTACCCCAAAGCACCCTCCCAATATTGAGGGCATGTGGCCTGGTACGGTTCAGGAGGGGGGGTGCTCTCTCGTCCCCCCCTCTTTTCCTGCGGCCTGCCAGGTTGCATGCTCGGATAAGGGTCTGGTATGGATTTTTGGGGGGACCCCACGCCATTTTTTTTTAAATTATGGTGTGGGGTTCCCCTTAAAATCCATACCAGGACTGAAGGGTCTGGTATGGATCTTGAGGGGGACCCCCACGCCATTTTTTTTAATTTTGGCGCGGGGTTCCCCTTAATATCCATACCAGACCTGAAGGGCCTGGTATGGAATTTAGGGGGACCCCCACACATTTTTTTTTTTTTTTTTGGTTCGGGGTTCCCCTGCAGGGAAATCCGCAATGCCGTTTTTATCAATGAACTTTTAATTTAATTTATAAATTCATTGTAGCCACGAGTAGTTTTAAATTACTTTTTTATCTTTAGAAATGTCATTTTGCTGTTCGACTGTTCTAAACATGGGAAACATGCGTCCCTTTACAGGCATACTATAGACACCCCCCTGGTACAAAATTTAAAGGAATATTACACTTTTATTGTTTCACTTTAAGCATTATTAAAATCACTGCTCCCGAAAAAACGTCTGTTTTTAAAACTTTTTTTTACATTGATACATGTCCCCTGGGGCAGCACCCAGGTTCCCAAACACTTTTTATAACAATACCATGCATATAAGCCTTTAAAATTATCACTTTTGATTTCTCCCATAGACTTTTAAAGGGTGTTCCGTGACTTACTGGAGGGTGTAAAGAAATGCAACTTGGCCTCATCCTGATCTTATAATTCTAAATCACTTAAAGACCCAGTAATTGTATCTGCACAAAGCCATATAGACTGCCTTTTTAGGATGTCTATCCCAGGATCTCACTGTGTGAAGGAGCTCCTTCATCTTATCCACAGCCAATAGTGATTTACAGATAGTGTGGTGTTGTCCTTGATTCAGGAGCTTCTGTTCCAGGAGATCATCCAGGACTGGGTCCACCAACATGACCCTCCTTATTAGTTATGGTTCATGACTCTTCACAAAGACCTCCTCTGCTGCAGATACATCAAGCAATGCTTATTGTAACTAAATACCAATTCCTTCTAACAGTTTTCAAGAACAGTAAATCATTTGATAACATTTAAAGCAAATGACAAATGGAATGTAAAATAAAAGGGGCAATCTATAAATAATGCAGGAGGCAATTAAGCAGGATTTACAGAAGACTAGGCAACGAGACACAAGAACATGGCAAGGAAGAGGCAGCTTCTGGTCTAAGAAAAAGGCTCAGCATTGGGGAGCATGTAAAATGGCTGCCATATAGTAAATGGATAAACACATCCTCACTTAAAATAACACTAAACTTTGGTTTAAAAACAGAAAAAAGTAGTATGCATTCTTAACCCAAAAATTCCTTCTATTGCTCTTAGCCTCCTTCAAATCTCCATTTTTTTCCCCCTGTGATATTTCTTCCTGTTGGAGGGTGGCTATGTTCATCCTCCATGGTCCCGCTATATGTGAGAATGTAGCTACCCTCTCTTTCTTGCTACCATGATGGACTGTAGACTATGACAGAATTTAAGACCCCACATCTCACCTCTAGGCTGAAAAGCCTGAAATAAAAAAAAATAAAAAAACGATCCTAGCGGTGAGTCGGTAGAAGCACCGGAGGGCGGCGGGAGGGGGGGACGTTCCCACTCGCCTCCCATAAGCACGATCAAGCAGCAGAACAGACATTATGATCATTCTTATGATGTAGGGAATCACCGGCTGAAAAAGCTGATATCTGAATAATGCCTGTAGCTGCAGGCATCATTCAGATATCCCCGCACAAAGTCAAGGACGTCATATGACGGCCGGCAGGCAGGAAGTGGTTAAAACGCATTTTTTTTTAACACAAAGTTGTCCATTTATACAATATTTCTAACACATAGCATGTACATATCAAAAATGACACAACAAAATAGATTCTCCTACTCCTCCTGAGTACAGCGATACCACGTGTGATACTTCCACAGCCTGGCCACATACAGAGGCTGAGTACAGCTGAGCATGGCCGAGTATGGCTGAGCATGGCTGGGTATGGCTGGGTACGGCTGGGTATCACCGAGTATGGCTGGGTATTGCAGAGTATAGCTGGGTACGGCTGGGTGTCGCCGAGTATGGCTGGGCATCGCCGAGTATGGCTGAGTATCGCAGGGTATTGCAGAGTATCGCAGGGTATTGCATGGTATCGCAGGGTATTGCAGAGTATTGCAGGGTATTGCAGGGTATTGCAGAGTATTGCAGAGTATTGCAGGGTATTGCATGATATCGCAGTGTATTGCAGTGTATTGCAGGGTATTGCAGGGTATTGCAGAGTATCGCAGGGTATTGCATGGTATCACAGGGTATTGCAGAGTATCGCAGGGTAATGTAATTGTATCGCAGGGTATTGCAGAGTATTGCATGGTATCGCAGGGTATTGCAGAGTATCGCAGGGTATTGCAGAGTATCGCAGGGTATGGCAGGGTATTGCAGAGTATTGCTGGGTATTGCAGAGTATTGGCAGGGTATTGCAGAGTATGGAGGGATGGCTGAGCATGGATGGATGGATCGGTGAATGTGACTGCACAGAGCAGCGCTGTGGACACTACAGATCCCGCCCACATCGCTGCTGCCACTGATCTCTTCCCTCTCCACTCACAATGTACCGATCGGTACACAGAGAGGAGAGAGTCATGATATGACACTGGTTTGTTTACAAGTGAAATGCTCCGTCGTTTGACAGAGCGATCACGTGGTAAACGGCCGCGTGATCCATGTATGTTCTCGGGTGCGCGGGAGAGCGGAATTCTGGGAGGACGTCATAGAACGGTTCGGAGCTGTTCAGAAATACTCGGAACCACTCGAAAACACTCGGAAATACTCAGTTCCCGAGCGTTTCCAGGCCTTTCCGAGGCTTTCCGAGTTCAGCTGAGCTGTCCCCGAGTATTTCCGAGGCTCTCCGACACCCCCCCCCCACCTCTGGCCACATGTGGTATTGCATGCAATAGAAGTCAATGCGGAACAAATTATCTTAGTTTCCATTGACTTCTATGGGGAAACTCGCTTTGATATGCGAGTGCTTTGGATTACAAGAATTCTCCTGGAACGGATTATGCTCGTAATCCAAGGTTCCACTGTATTTGCCTTTAGTAAATCAACCCCTAAGGTT
The DNA here is from genome assembly GCA_028564925.1 of Lithobates sylvaticus. NCBI lineage: Eukaryota > Metazoa > Chordata > Amphibia > Anura > Ranidae > Lithobates > Lithobates sylvaticus. The sequence goes on from CM053028.1 coordinate 524,388,243, forward strand.
CTTTGTCTGCTGAATGCTGGCAGGGAGAAGGCTTTTCTACATAGACTGTGGCTTCTTTCTAAAGAAAACAAATTGTAAGACTTTACATAACAAAAAAAAAGGATCAAAGTAACATGCTGCAGATATTTAAAAAATAGCAATACTTGAAGGCATAGCATATAAAAATGAGAGAGAAAAAATAAAAGAGAGAATGAAAGAGTGAAAGAAACAGAAAGGGTTCAAGGATCAGTCATTTCCTTATTTTACCTGCTGGGGGCAGTACACCCATGCGGCTAACAGCACGTCATTCTACTAGCCACCAGCAGGTGTCTCCCCACAGCAAAAGGATTTTGCCACCAGTAACAACCTGATCCTGACTGCTGAGATGTCATTTTAATTTATCTACTTGTGCGTCCTGCTGTATTACACTGTTATGTTGTTGTTTTTGTTTTACTTGCTTGTTGTATTATTTGTGGCATCGTTGTTTCTTTAATCACTTATACTGTGAATATTCCAGACTCTTAGTTTCTCTGAAATCCACAAGTGTACAAGTCCAGTCATACCAGTTAGAACAAGATTCCATCATTGGTTTCCCAACACAATAACACCTCCCTGGCATGATGGAACAGGCATGTAAAGCTGAAACCTGGGGAAATTCCGAAACTACCTTTGCAGTGCAGGGGGGACCTCACTGCAAGGGTTAAATGCTTGTTTTTTTCTAGGGTACCATTAAAAATAAGTTTTACTTACCTTATCCCTCAGTCCTCCTGCATCTGGCGTTCTCTTCTCTCTGATGCTCCAGGTTGTGGGTGGGTCCTCAACGTTCTTACATAAAGGACTGCTTTATATGTGATATGTGACTAATGGCTTTGGGGGATCAGGGGCATGGAGAGAAGGAAGCAAGGTAAATAAAACTGCTTTTCAGGCCCCGTTTACCCGTGCGGCGGTGTTCACCACCCAAGAAAGCTTCTTGCTATGGGGGCACTCATGTGTGCTCCCTCTCGAGCCCTGTTCTGTGTTTTTTTATTTATTGACACACAGAGCGGGGCTCGGTCCTGCCCCCCCCCCCCCAATCCCTCCTCGCTGGCTGTATTTGCCAGGTGGTTTAAAGGTTAGTTCACCTTTATAGTACATTTTGAAGTACAGTCAAGGGGCCCCAGTCGGCTAGAATGTATGGAGCATTGCAGAGAATTTCATCTTTCAATTTCATACCTGAAGGCCAACTGTGACTTCCTCAAATCCTTGCCCGAAAAAAAAACATGTGATCGTTGGCATCCTGCATATGAGCTAGGCCAGATAGTACAGTTATCGCCATCCCCAGATGATAAGATTTTGTTTGCACGTACTCACTTGCACATTTTCTTATGTGAATGTTCAATAATTAATCCTTGGACAATTATTTTTTATTTCCATTGCTTTTACATAACACATATTTTGTTGTGCAGGCTGCTATATATTTTTCCTTCATAAAGATAGCGCGGTTTTCTTCCATTCTCCAGATAGTACAGTTATGCCGCGTACACACGATCTGACTTTTCGACGGACTAGGTCTGGCGGACCGGAATAAAATATCTTTCCAATCTTTCCGCTGCAAAGTCCGTCAGATAGTCCGCCGGACCAAGTCAGTCGAAAAAGTCTGCTCGTGTGTACGCGGAATTAGAGTGCCCTCATGATTACATGAACAAGTGTGGAGTTGCTGTATTTCTCATTCACAAATCTGCACATGTGCAGTGTGCTCTCCCTTGTCCACAAATCCCCACACGAGCATGGAAGACATGGTACCCGTGCTTCTTTTCACATGTCTGACACATGAAGCTGGGACCTACTTACATACAGGGACTTTAGGGCATCAAGCGTACTCTCCACCCAAACCCACTCACTGCACTCATATGCACAGATGCAGACTACTCTAGTTATCCATGGTCCAAATAGGAGCTCCAAAAGTCCAACCACCCACCCAGGGTCCATGAGACACGGAGATCCCTGGGCCACATGATGCTTGATACATGTGGGGTTTTCTCTCACTACCAGGTGATGGACTCCTTTTCCTCTATCACCACACACTCCTGAGCCAACCAGATTTACAAGCCTCGGCTGTGCTCAACACATCACTCTCAGTAGAACATCATTGCATACCTCCCAACCGTCCCGGATTCACCAGGACCATCCCAGGATTTGATTTAAATAACGGGGTCCTGTGAGTCTGGGTTAAACTAGTTGCGGCTTCACTATCCCTTCTAACATGGGCATGTTAGTGCGGGCTCCTGGCACGCCTGACCCACATTGGTACTGCCTCCCTCAAGTGTCCCTCATTCTCAAGTTCAAAAGTTGGAAGGTATGCTGATGTAAGGAGGGACCCCGCTGGGGGCACCTGATGTAAGGAGGGACTCTACTGGGGGCACATGATGTATGGAGGGACTCCACTAGAGGCACCTGATGTATGGTGGGACTCTGCTGAGGGCATCTGATGTAACGAGGGACTCTGCTGGGAGCACCTGATGTAAGGAGGGACTCCGGTGGGGGCACATGATGTAAGGAGGGACTCCGCTGGGGGCACCTGATGTAGGGAGGGACTCTGCTAGGAATGCCAGGTGTAAGGAGGGACTTTACTGAGGGCACCTGATGTAAGGAGGGACTCTACTGGGGGCACCTGTGAGGTGGGACTCTGCTGGGAATGCCTGATGTAAGGAGGGACTCTACTGGGAATGCCTGGTGTAAGAAGAACTCTGCTTGGGACACCTGATAACATCTTGTGGCAGGTGACACGCTCAGGGCTCCCACCTGGTGTTAGTGCTTCAATCAACCTGACACCAAATCAACCATGGTGCCGTGATGATTGAAGCGCTAACACCAGGCGTTTGGAGTATTTTTATCTGCTGATTGTTAAACTTTCTGGAATACACATATTTCTAGTGTGGTGTAGGATCTGGGCCTGTTGTCCCTCCATCCCTCTTTCTTTCCTTCCTTCTCTCTCCTCCCCTTCCCCTCTCTTTCTTTCTCTCTCCCTCTCTCTTTCTCCCTCCATCCCTCGTTCATCTCAGACGTTAACCACACCCCTTTGAGCCATGCCCCCTTTAAGGTTTAGTTTGAACTACGCCCATATTTCGCGGCGGCATCTTTCTTTCCCCGCTGCATCACGCCTACCAAAGAATGTCCTGCCCCCTAATTATAATAAGACTCCGCCTACAGACAAAAAAGTGTCCCTATAATTTTTTTTACAATGTTGGCAACTATGCCTTTCTTATATGAAGCTGCCTAGCATGGAAAATGTGCAAAACGTTTAATTACAAAAAGAGTTGTAAGGAAAATAATTAATAATCCATCCTAGAAGTAAGAGTATGACTGTAGAAAATAAACTTTCTAAGCTTCAGGTACATCCTGCCTACATTTACTGAGGCTGTGGAAAAACGCAAAAACGCAGTAAAATCGAACCACGATTTTGCTGCGGTTTTGTGTTTTACCACGGCTTGCTTTTAAAACATTCCTATGCTAAACGCGATTATTCCACGTTCAGGAGAGGGAGGTTGAAGCTCACCTAACTGCAGCAGCTCCTAAACTCTGCTAAAAGCCTATGGGTACATTGACACATACTCTTTTATGGAGTTGAGTTTAAGAGCTGCTAGTGTAGATGAAGCCTTAAAGCAGAGTTCCACTCAAAAGTGGAAGCTCCACTTGTTTGCTTCCTCACCCCCTCCGGTGCCACATTTGTCATCTTTTGGGGGGGAGGGGAGAATGGGTACCTGTTTTTGACAGGTACTCGTCCCCACTTCCGGGACACCTGGCTGGGGCAAGATGCGGCGAGGTCCCTTGGAAGTTCGGCCCCCCTCCTCCTTCCTCCACTGCCAGGTGGTTTCCCTTACCACGAATGGTGGTGGCAGCACCCGAGTGCCGATCAGAAAATCTATTGGGATGCCAACATTGCTGGACCCCTGGACAGGTAAGTGCCCTAATATACAGTATTTGTAGCAGCTGACTTTTAATTTTTGGAGTGGGAGGGGAGGTGTCGGAGCTCCGCTTTAAGGTATTGGAGGACAATTTCATGGAACAGGTGGTGGTGGAAGCCCCCTCAAGGAAAAATGCTCTGTTGTTTCTACTAATTTCAAACAGCACGAAGCTTATTACAGATGTGCAAGTTAGAAATAACTTGGGGACTAGTGAGCATGGTGCTATGACAAGAACTCTAAATTTCAAACAAGGTAAATTGAATGCAAAAAAGAATACAAAGCTAAGAAACAAGAGCACACAAGGTAAGTGGGAGTATTTAAAGATGAATTAAACAAGTGTATTAGTCATTGTACTCCATTGGGTAGCAAGCATAAAAGAGCCAAACTAAAACCTATATGGCTAAATTCTAGTGTGAAAGAACAAATAAATTAGAAAAACTTTGGCTTTTAACCACTTGCTTACTGGGCACTTAAACCCCCTTCCTGCCCAGACCAATTTTCAGCTTTCGGTGCTCTCACATTTTGAATGACAATTACTCAGTCATGCAACACTGAACCCAAATGAATTTTTTGTCCTTTTTTTCCCACAAATAGAGATTTCTTTTGGTGGTATTTGATCACCTCTGGGTTTTTTATATTTTGCGCTATAAATGAAAAAAGACCGAAAATGTTGAAAAAAAAAAATTTTTTCTTTGTTTCTGTGATAAAATTTAGCAAATTATTAATTTTTCTTCATAAATTTTGGCCACAATTTATACTGCCACATATCTTTGGTAAAAATAACCCAAATTAGTGGATACTATTTGGTCTTTGTGAAAGTTAGAGACTCTACAAGCTGTGGTGTGAATCATACAAAATTGATCACATCTGATGCACTGGTGGCCTATCTCATTTCTTGTGACCCAAACAAGTCAGGAAAGTACAAATACCCCCCAAATGACCCCTTTTTTGAAAGTAGACATTCCAAGGTATTTAGTAAGAGGCATGGTGAGCTTTTTGATGTTGTCATTTTTTTCCCACAATTCTTTGCAAAATGAATTATTTTTTTATTTTTTTCCACAAAATTGTCATTGTAATAGGTTATTTCTCTCACATGGCATCCGTATGCCACAAATGACACCCCAAAATAAATTCTGCTACTCCTCCTGAGTATTACGATACCACATATGTGGGACTTTTACACAGCCTATCCACTTAGAGAGGCCCAACATGCAGGGAGCGTCATCACGTCTTCTATGAGCATAAATTACACATCTAAATTGTTGACTACCTAGTACACTTTTGAAGGCCCTGGAGCACCAGGACAATGACATGTGACACTGACGTGGCACTGATGACAGGTGGCACTGATGACACGTGACACTGATGTGGCACTGATGACAGATGGCACTAATACGGGGCACTGATGACACGTGACACTGATGACAGATGGCACTAATACAGGGGCACTGATGACACGTGACACTGACAGATGGCACTAATATGTGGCACTGCTGACAGATGGAACTTATACGTGGCACTGATATCATGTGGCACTGATAAGAGATGGCACTAATACGTGGCACTGATGACAGATGGCACCGATACGTGGCACTGATGACACGTGACACTGTTAACAGATGGCACGTGACACTGACAGGTGGCACTTTTGACAGATGGCACTGATACGTGGCACTGATGACAGATGGCACTGACGTGGCACTGACAGATGGCACTGATGTGGCACTGATGACAGATGGCACTGATGTGGCACTGATGACAGATGGCACTGACATGGCACTGATGACAGATGGCACTGATGTGGCACTGATGTGGCACTGGGGACAGGTGGCACTGGGGACAGGTGGCACTGGCAGATGGCACTGGCAGATGGCACGGATGGCACTGGGGACAGGTGGCACTGGCAGATGGCACGGATGGCACTCTGGGGACAGGTGGTACTGGGGACAGGTGGCACAGATGGCACTCTGGGGACAGGTGGTACTGATGACAGGTGGCAGCGGGACAGATCACTTTGTTTTTCTTTTTTACTTACGGCGCCGGCGCCGTTCCTCTCTCCCTCCTCACACGCTGTCTGGGTTTTTAACTTTGAGGTTCGTTAACTTTTCATAAAAATTATGAATATTCGTTATGATGAATTTTTCATTATGAGGGGCTCCCACCATCCCTGTGCTGACTTCCTGGGGTTTTTAACTTCATCATAACGAATAATAATAATAATAATAATCGTAATTAAAGAACATTCTGTCCGATTCTGTTGTAACGGAATTTGGATCCGGAGTTCGTAAACGAAATTTCGTATTTCGTAATTGAAATTTCGTATTTCGTAATTGAAATTTCGTATTTCTTACAAAATTCGTATGCATATAAATTCGTATTTCGGATCCGCCCGAATGTACGACATTCGTACGAAACTAATCGCACATGTCTAGAACCTGGGTGATTGCAGGTACTGCAAATAAAGCCTAGTACACACTGGCTGAATGTCAGGCGGCATAGGCCGTTTCAATAGAAACCGGCTGACATCTGGCCCATGTGTACTGAAGTCGGTCCGACAGAAGCCGATGGGGCATGACCGAAACAGTTCTGCCGTTCGGCTCCCGATCAGCGCTTTCAGACAATGACTGAGAGCGCTGACTAGAGTGTTCTGCTGGGGGAGCCGTTCCCCTGTCAGAAGACAATAGAACAACAGGGGAGATCACTGTACTAACATCATACAGTTAGTACAGCAGCTCCTCCTGGGCTGTCAGTTTTTTTCGTTCAGTCCTGCTGGGTTGATAAAAAAAATTAAAAATAAAACTGTGTGCAGGCTTTAAGGCATTAATACTGATTCAGAGCAACGAGCCACCCATGCCACCCAGTCATTGTGTGCTGATTGGTCAGTGACTGCAGCAGTGAGCCCACAGCCCTTGGTGTGACCTGCAGTATGTACAGTCTGACGGGTCATACTGGGCAGGGGGTGACTACCGACCGGAAGCTGGTCACTTACAGTTGTAACAGCCCTGCTTCCAAGCAAGAACCGCTGATAAGTGAGAACGCTGCTGATTGCCTGTGTTGTCACGCCCAATATCCAACGCAATTTAGCCACAACCACGTTATGCCGTGGCACTCCAAGCACAATGTTTTCTTACTTTCAAGTTGTAATTCTTTCTCAAGTACTCCTTTTTTTAATGGTAAAGTGTTGAAGGATTATGTGGAGTGAAATATGTTTGGTTCAATTAACTGTTCAATTATTATTATTATATAGGATTTATATAGAGCCAACCGTCTGCACAGCGCTTTACAAAATGGAGAAAGTTTGCACAGTAACAATACAGGTAATACTGCATTTAATATGTATGTGCTTTTCCTTTTTTCCATAAAGGTTAATAAAAGAATAAAAATATAAAACATGTCTGGCAGCTCCGCTATGCAGTAATGGAGGTGCAGCTGTTGGGGCGTGTGCTGGGGGCTGAGTGCCTTTTATTGTTATGATAAGCACGCACCATACGTACTGTATACTATAGAACAACCACTGAAAATAATGACATAGTATGTGCACTTGGCTCTCCGGTGACTGATATATGGGATGAAGGGTGCTGATGGGGTACAACGAGGAGGAGTGTATTCTATTGTATCATATACTTTAACTGGTACATGATACAGTATATAAGTATGACGTGTGCGCTCTCTGCAGCTGCTGGTATGAGTGTATCTCCCATGTACAACACTTAAAAGGTGTTAAAGGTCTTAAATCTAAAATAAAAAACAAAAATGAAATATATTGCAGCTGACCAGTCCTTAGCCATGGTGGCTGCATTAGTCTTCTTTTTCAGGCTTCTCTCATTTTATTTTCAGCTAATGATCCTGCCAGTAACACACTTCCTCTCCTAGGGTAACAACACTCACTTACTGTGCTTTATCTATGGAGAAGTGTTGTCACCGTAGGACTTAGTTAAAATACTCCTCCCACTGTCCTCATTTAAATAATATAGGGGGAAGTACACTATGTTGTCAAAAGTATTGGGACACCAGCCTTCACACACATGACCGTTGATGGTATCCCAGTCTTAGTCCGCAGGGTTCAATATTGACTTGTCCCACCCTTTGCAGCTATAACAGCTTCAACTCCTCTGGGAAGGCTGTCCACAAGGTTTAGGAGTGTGTCTATGGGAATGTTTGACCATTCTTCCAGAAGCGCATTTGTGAGGTCAGGCTCGTATTTTGGACGAGAAGGCCTGGTTCACAGCCTCCCCTCTAATTCATCCCAAAGGTGTTCTATCGGGTTGCGGTCAGGACTCTGTGCAAGCCGGCAGTGCTGCAGGGGTGGGGGACCAGGCAACAGGGGAAATCTGCACCACACAGGGTGATTAGGAGTGTTCTCTGTTTCAAAAGTGAGATATCAGGGGTCTGTCTAGACCAGGGATCCTCAAACTACGGCCCTCCAGCTGTTGCAGAACTACACATCCCATGAGGCATTGCAAAACTCTGACATTCACAGACATGACTAGGCATGATGGGAATTGTAGTTCCTGAACAACTGGAGGGCCGTAGTTTGAAGACCTATGGTCTAGACTGATATTTTGCCAAAGCCCCCCAATGGGGCTTCTAAAACAATTGTAAAATAATATTGTAAAAAATAATAATATTGTAAAAAATTATTACAAAATAAAATTATAAAAAATTATAAAAAAAATAATAAAAATAAAAAAACACTGACACCGTGCACTGCCCTACTGATACAATCCACTGCTTTTATGACACTGCCCTCTGCCCTGCTGACACAGTTTACTGCCCTACTGACACCGTCCACTACTCTTCTTACACCATCCTATGCCCTACTGACACCGTCCACTACTCTTCTTACACCATCCTATGCCCTACTGACACCGTCCACTACTCTTCTTACACCATCCTATGCCCTACTGACACTGTCCACTGCTCTACTGACACCATCCACTGTCCTACTGACGCCAGCTTCTGCCCTACTGACATATCCACTGCTCTACTGACTGACATCAGGCACACACGGTCCCACTGACACCAACCTCTGCCCTACTGACATGTCCACTGCTCTACAGACTGACACCATCCACTGTCCTACTGACACCAGCCTCTGCCCTACTGACATGTCCACTGCTCTACTGACTGACACCATCCACTGTCCTACTGACGCCAGCCTCTGCCTTACTGACATGTTCACTGCTCTACTGACTGACACCATCCACTGTCCTACTGACGCCAGCCACTGCCCTACTGACATCATGTTCACTGCTCTACTGACTGACATCATGCACACACTGCGCCACTGACACCAACCTCTGCCCTACTGATATGTCCACTGCTCTACTGACTGACACCATCCACGGTCCTACTGACGCCAGCCTCTCCCCTACTGACATGTCCACTGTTCTACTGACTGACACCAGGCTTTCACTGTCCCACTGACACCAACCTCTGCCCTACTGACATGTCCACTGCTACACTGACTGACACATCCACTGTCCTACTGACGCCAGCTTCTGCCCTACTGACACTGTCCACTGTCCCACTGACACCAACCTCTGCCCTACTGACATAGCCACTGCTACACTGACTGACACCATCCACTGCCCTACTGGCATGTCCACTGCTCTACTGACTGACACCATCCACTGTCCTACTGACGCCAGCCTCTGCCCTACTGATATGTCCACTGCTCTACTCACTGACACCATCCACTGTCCTACTGACGCCAACCTCTTCCCTACTGACATGTTCACTGCTCTACTGACTGACACCAGGCACACACTGTCCCACTGACACCAACCTCTGCCCTACTGATATGTCCACTGTTCTACTGACTGACACCATCCCCTGTCCTACTGACACCAGCATCTGCCCTACTGACATGTCCACTGCTCTACTGACACCAGGCTTTCACTGTCCCACTGACACCACTACTGATGCCGGCCTCTGCCCTATTGACACCATCCACTGTTCCACTGACACCATCCACTGTCCTACTGACATGTCCACTGCTCTACTGACTGACACAATCCACTGTCCTACTGACACCAGCCTCTGCCCCACTGACATGTCCACTGCCTTACTGACTGACACCAAGCATCCACTGTCCCACTGACACCAGCCTCTGCCCTACTGACACCTTCCACTGATCTACCGACAATGTCCACTGCCCTTCTGACACTGTCCTTGTTTTTATACATGCAGCAATATGGACTACAATTGCAGCAAAGGGTTATTCCCTGCCCAATCTTTATATTATATTATCCCTTTAGTGCCCGGTGTTACTAAACTGACATCATATTTATGAGCCCAACCAAAGGGATTGTGGGATTAGTAGTTCCACCAGATGGCTATTCCCCTGCATGGCTTTACGCCCGGACCACATATCCCAAGGATCTTTGCTACCATCAGGGAGATTGCTGGGAAGGTCTATAAAAGAAACCAGAGACCCACCCCAGGGTCTCTTCTTCCTGGGCCTCGTGTGTGATGGATCTCTCCGTGCAGGGAGATTGAGATCATGGCCTACCACGCGGGTTTACAACATTCCTGCCCAACTGTTAAGGGGTCCAGTGCTGCTTGCTGTTCATCAGACATGTGACTAACACCAACTTGACCATACAGCAACCGACACTTCGTGTTCTGGATTCGGGTGATCATCACAAGGCGCTTGATTGGCCTGGTCGTTGGTGAGAGGCCAATTGCCCACCTTTGCAAGTATTTCCTTGGTTGTTTTACTGGGACACTGGGTACAGACAGCTTTACTTCGGGAACACTTCACTGCACTTCTATTCGAAAACTGTACATAGGCATCTTTAGCTGCAGTAAGCACAGGATATACTACCACTCTGTTACTACACCTTATTGGATACAGTTAATGAGCTCTGACTGCCGGTGAAGACCATCGGATCTGCAACAAGGACATTCTGTCATTGCTACTTAAAGGGCCCTTATACCATCCTTGTTTAGCTTCATCTCTCATTAGGAAAAAGGTTGAACAGGTCGTCCTGGGTTTCTCTTTCTAGAAGTGTTGTCAGACTCTATGCTTAACTTTGCTTATCATTTCAGGTTATGTTCAAGTTGCCAACTGTCTTACCTGTTTTACTGGGGGAATCATTCTACTGAGCTGGTGTTGTTATCCAAAGCTCTGTTGAACCATTACCATTCTTACAACTATATCTCATCTGAAGCATTCCAGTAAATGTTAACAGAATATAAACATATTGAGTGCTGTCTTATTACTCAAAGGTGTTGCAATGATGTCTGAACCCAGAGTGTCAGGTGGGTTGGAATGTTTACAGGGTCATGGCGATGCAGATGAGCAGGTAAATCCAAGCAGTGCCCAAGCGGGCCGTGCTACATACATGTTTACATTTATTTAAAAGAGTGTGTATATATATATATATATATATATATATATATATATATATATATATTTCTAGCACCTGGCAGTGATTCTGTGCAAGTACTGTGATCTCCATCCCAACAGTACTTTCACAGTTCCAGTGCTAATGTCATTATTTAGACCTGAGAGCCTGCAAGGAACAAGGAGCCGGTGTCTCTCAGATAAGTATAAGGGACCGAACCCCCTCTGACATCAGTGCTAAGATTTGTTTTAAGCCCACTTATACCAATGCTGCTTTTTTTTTTAACCCACCAATACTGAGTTTTTTTTTTTACCCTTCTGACACCAAAGCTGGGGGGATTTTTTTTTTTACCCTACTGACATTAAAGCTGGTGGGTGATTTTTCGAACCTATTGATGCTAACAATATTTTCTATTTACTCCCTCTAATGCCCCGTACACACGGTCGGAAATTCCGACAAAAAATGTCCGATCGGACCATGTTGTCGGAAAATCCATCGAACTTTAAATAGCACTGATTGCTGTATAAAGGAAAATGGTCCCAAAAATGTGTCAAAAATGGCCGATGTGTCCGCCATAATGTCGCAGTCACAATAAAAATCGCTGATCGCCACCATTACTAGTAAAAAAAAAAAATATTAATAAAAATGCTATAAAACTATCCCCTATTTTGTAAACGCTATAACTTCTGCGCAAACCAATCAATAATCGCTTATTGCGATTTTTTTTACCAAAAATATGTAGAAGAATACGTATCAGGCTAAACTGAGGAAAAAAAATGTTTTTTTATATATTTTTGGGGGATATTTACTATAGCAAAATTATCGCTCTTTTTTTGTTTATAGCGCAAAAAATAAAAACCGCAGGGGCGATCAAATACCACCAAAAGAAAGCTCTATTTGTGGGAAAAAAAGGACGTCAATTTTGTTTGGGAGCCACGTTGCACGACCGCGCAATTGTCAGTTAAATCGATACATTGCTGAATTGCAAAACGTGGTCTGGTCTTAAGCCAGCAAAATGGTCCGGTCTGAAAGTGGTTAATGACCACAGTTGTAGGTTGGGCTTTCAAGCATGCCCCTTTACCTCCCCGGTGGGCAGCATTCAGCAGAGGTGATGGTGGCTATGACCTCAGAAGGGCATGTTATGCATATGAATGTTGCCTATATTTACATATCAATGCAGCTAATCCGCGGCTATTTACATATTAATGCAGCCGCTTTTTATATATCAATGCATGTTATTTACATGTAAACACAGGGTCTGCAGGTGAGTCATTTGTACATGGCAATAGGGCAATAGCGCAGAGCTGGGCAGCATTAGTAACAGAACATCACACTGAGATATCGGGACACAGCATGGGACTAAAACTTCCTTGGACGAGAATTTAAACTAGGATAGTTGGCAAGTATGAGGCAGCTGCTTTGGGCCCTGCCTTAAAGACGGCCCTGACTGGGGATGACCATTAATATAAGGTGCGCAAATACTCCTGGCTACTGCACTCTGTAAGCTGTGCCATACATTACATACTCTTGCCCAGCAATGCAGCCTCACCAGTGCCCTTCTTTGCAGCCTCACCAGTGGCCATATATGCAGTCTCACCAGTGCCCATCCAATGCAGCCTCACCTGTGCCTCCTGGGTTGGCTCTTGCCTATGATAGACATCACAGGTCCTGGCATTGGACAAGTGTGCTGTCTATCAAAGGAGACAAACTAGGAGGGGGGACTTGTGTGACGGCAGGCACCCGGCGATTCAAATTAAAGCTGTTACAGCGGGTGACGCCGGTCTGACCCCCTAAATGTATGGCAGCCGGGGCGGACCGCCTCCCCTTGCCTCGGTGACAGGCTCAGCCGGGATATCACGCGGGACTTGCGGGTGTCAGGGTGTTGCAGTCAAACGTGGGAGACTTGGGATGTCTGTATATACTGTGTGCAGAAAAGCACAGTGTAGTGTAAGAGTTTAATTTTCAAAAAATGATCGTCTGTGCAGAGGTTTGTTTTTGTCTGTGAGACTGTCAAACCTGGCTCAATATTTGAGTATTTTGTGGGTACAAGGACTGTGACATATGTTTGCTGTGTATGCACTGGTTTAGCTAAAACATTATAATTTTCTGTGGAATTTACTCTATACAGTATATGTCAGAGGTATATAAATGTATAATAAGAATAGTGTGTTATGTGTGTAGGTTACATTAGAGTGTAAGCTCCTCTGGTACAGAGACTGAAGTGACTGACTCAGTGTTCTCTATATAACCCTACAGTGTATGTTAGAGATATAAAAATGTATAATAATCATACTAATAATAATAGTGCGTGACTGTGGAGGGACTATAGAGTGTAAGCTCCTCTGGTATAGAGACTGAAGTGACTGGCTCTGTGTTCTCTGTACAGCACTGCAGTATATGTCAGAGCTAAAGGAATGTATAATAATAATAATAATAATAATAGTGTGTGTGTGGAGGCTACATTAGAGTGTATTTTTTTTTATTTAAAAAATCATACAAACATACAGCTTAATAAAAACATATTTACATAAAAATAAACAACAACTAAACAAAAACAAGCGTGCTTACATCAGCAAGTAAACAAAACTGTTTCCTGAAAAGATAACATAAAAAGAAACATATTTTAATGACAACAAAAAAGAGACTACAAACTCCGAACCTCAACTTAAACATAATCCAGGCTAAGAAACATTTTGAGATCTAATCGCCATCAGGATGCGATTCCAAACCCCCCCATTAACCCCTTCCCCCACATCATTCACCCCGACTTTCACATCATTACCTTGCATTCTGCACCAGCCACCCTCATTCCCTTCCCACCTCCCACCCCCCCCCCCACCATCCAATCCATCCCTCACTCCACCCCTCGGTGTCTGCTGACCTCCAGCCGCACTTCTGCCATGCAGAGGAGGAGGGGTTGGCACCACCATACACACTGGTCCAGCACCCTCCACTGCCTTCACTACACTAGGAGAAACAATAGGTGTGGACACAGACTTGACAACCACACTTTCTGACACTGACTGGGAGACCACAGACTGGGGGGACACTGACACCACAGATGGCCTCACAGACTCAGATTCTGATGGCACAGAGACACTAGGATTCCCTGGTACAACCTCTGCCAACCCAGACTCTTCTCTATCCAGATGGAAGAATTCCTCCACTAGCTCTGGCTTATTGTGCAAAGCCTCAGGACACTGGCTATAAGGGTGACCAACCTTATCACACAAGTTACATTTAATAATGATACAGTCCTTTGGCAGATGCCCCAGTTCCTGGCACAGAGAGCACTTCCGTTCTGGACATTTAGAGGAGAAATGTTCCTTGACTCCAAGTTTAGGTTGACCTGGGTAGAAGACAGTAATCCTATATTTATCAATAAATGCAGAGGGCAAATGCTGGACAACACTCCCACACACACTCAACCTCATTGACACTGACCACCCACGTGTCCAGATTACCCTATCATCCGCAATCTTTTTTAGGGGACACGTTTCACCAAACCTCCTCAACCAGACCCATATATAGACTATAGACCCATTCCTTGTCAGGATAGTCACATTCTTAATCAAGGGCTGATGTGAGACAACTTTGGGGGCAAGCCCCTTCCAGTCCGGCTGGCCCCTATATACATTCTCAAACCGCTCCCAAAACAAATCCAGCGATTCTGGAGCAGGGATTTATTTTTCCTGAGATCTTCTTTCATTACAGCAAGTTTCTGTTCCTCCTTAGAAATGTGGCAAAGTCTGTTTACCACTCTATCCTGGAAGACTAGTAAGGATTCCTCTTGCATAGGGACAGGCCCAGGATCCATTGCATCTTGAGCACATGGAGTAGGCCTTGGTGCCTCTGGAGAGCCTCCACCTTCGTCTTCCCCAACATGGTCCATGCTTGCCTGGGAAAAGCCTGCATGAGAGGGCCAGGCTTGCTGCTTCTCTCAGCTGAGATCACAGCAGGGTAAGCCAACATCACCCTGCAGAGCAGCACCACCTGGTGGAGAAGCTCCTCTGGTGCAGAGACTGATGTGACTGGCTGAGTGTTCTCTGTACAACCCTACAGTATATGTCAGAGCTATATAAATGTATAATATTAATAGTGTGTGTGGAGGGTACATTAGAGTTTAACCACTTCCTGACCGGCACACACAGATGTACGTCGGCAGAATGGCACGGACAGCCATAAGGGCGTACAGGTACGTCCCTTTGAAAATGCCGCCGTGCCATCGCATGCGCCCCGCCGGAGGCGCGTGCGTATGCCGGTCGGAACCCCCGTGAGTCAGGACTCAATTGCCGTGGGGATACCCGCGATTGTCTCACGAACGGGGAGATGCGGAAATAAACAGCATCTCCCCGTTCTGCCTAGCAACAAGTGACACTTATTGGAGGAGAGATTAGTGATTACTAACACACAGCCACGCCCCCACAGTTAGTAACACGCCCCTAGGACACATTGAGCATGTTTGAGCATGTTTGGGATGCTCTGGATCGGCGTATACGACAGCGTGTTCCAGTTCCTGCCAATATCCAGCAACTTCGCACAGCCATTGAAGAGGAATGGACCAACATTCCACAGGCCACAATCGACAACCTGATCAACTCTATGCGAAGGAGATGTGCTGCACTGTGTAAGGCAAATGGTGGTCACACCAGATACTGGACCCTCCTGACCCCCCCCCCCCCCCCCCAATACAGTAAAACTGCACATTTTAGAGTGGCCTTTTATTGTGGCCCTCCTAGGGCACACCTGTGCAATAATCATGCTGTCTAATCAGCATCTTGATTTTCCACACCTGTGAGGTGGATGGATTATCTTGGCAAAGGAGAAGTGCTCACTAACACAGACTAAAGGCCAGTACACACGATCGGGCTTTTTGACAACAACCATGCAAATTAGCTGTTTTGGACCAACATCCGACCGTGTGTACGCTCCATTGGACCAACTTTTTCAGTTTTCATCTGACTTTTGTTGGCTGTGCGAACGGACCAACTTTCTGCCAACAAAAGTCCGATGGAGAAAAGTCTGACCGTGTGTACACAAAACCATCGGACTTTTGTACAAAGTACAAACACGTATGCTCAGAACCAATGCAAAAGATCAGACAACAATACAGAAGTTGACCAAAGGTGGCGCTGGAGTATTTGAACGTCCTCTTTTGAAGTGTCGTCAGTACGTTGAAACGTCACTACGTTCGTGTTTGTTGCCTTAAAAGTCCGATCGTGTGTATGCAATACAAACTTGGGGCCAACGCCCTTTGTACAAAAATCCATGGGAAAGTTTGTACAAAGTCCGATCGTGTGTATGAGGATTTAGACAGATTTGTGAACAATATTTGAGAGAAATAGGCCTTTTGTGTACATAGAACAAGTGGTAGATCTTTAAGTTCAGCTCATGATAAATAGGGGCAAACACAAAAGTATCGCGTTTATAATTTTGCTCAGTGTATATAAGAGTATAATAATAATAGTGTGTTGTGTGTGGAAGGTACATTACAGTGTAAGCTCCTCTGGTACAGAGACGGAAGTGACTGGCTCGGTGTTCTCTGTACAGCACTGTGGTATATGTCAGAGCTATATAAATGTATAATAATAGCATGGGACATTAGAGTGTAAGCTCCTCTGGTCCAGAGATTGACGTGACTCTTTTATTGTTTCTGTATGGCATTGTGGTAAATGTCAGAGCTATATGAATGTATTATTATTATTATTATTATTATTGGGCATTAAACCCCCCTCCTGCCCAGACAAATTTTCAGCTTTTAGCGCTGTCACTCTTTGAATGACAATTGCACGGTCATGCTACAGTTTACCCTAATTAATTTTTTATCATTTTTTTCACACAGACAGAGCTTTGATGGTATTTAATTGCTGCTGGGTTTTTTATTTTTTGCTAAATAAAACAAAAAGGGACCGAAGTTTTGAATAAAAAAAAAAACAAAACTGTTTCATAGTTTGTTATAACATTTTGAAAACAGGTCATTTTTCTCCTTCACTGATGAGCACTGATAGGCTGCGCTCATGGGCACTGATAGGCTGCGCTCATGGGCACTGATAGGGGGCCCTGATGGGCACTGATAAGTGGCACTGATGGGCACTGATAAGGCGGCACTAATTGGCACTGATAGGTGACACAGATAAGCACTGATGAGGCGGCACTGGTGGTTGGCACTGAAGGGCACTGATACGCGGCACTGATAGGCACTGGTAGGTGACACTGATAGGCAGCACTGATCTGTGGCACTGATTATTAGACAATGATGGGCATTGATTGGCAGCATTGGTGGGCATTGATAGGTGGCACTGTGGGCACCGGTGGGTGGCACTGTGGGCACTGGTGGGTACTGATAGGTGGCACAGTGGGCACTCGCAGGTGACACTGGTGGGCACAGCTGCAGCTTTCTGAGTGAGGGACCAATGTCCCTCTGACAGAAGCCGGTGATCGGCTTTTTATTCCAAAAAAATAATACAGATTACCGAGCTTCTGTTTACATCATGTGATCAGCCCTCATTGGCTGACAGCTGATCACGTGGTAAGGGGCAGGGATAGACCCCTTACTCAGATCTGTGATCACACGACTCTCATAGACTCAGTGATCACAGAGTGTGCTGCCCATGACCCGCAAGGTCGTGCAGACTGCGCTTGCTCTGGAGGACGTCCATGGATACCCGCCCCGAAATTAAGGCCTGCCCTGCAGCCGTCTTTCAGGTATAGCGCAGGCGCCAAGTAGATAATAATAATAATCTATGTCTGAGAAGAGACTGTAGAGTGTAAGCTCCTCTGGTCCAGTGACTGATATGACTCGCTCAGTCTTCTCTGTACAGCACTGTGGTATATGTCAGAGCTATAGAAATGTATTATATAACAATAATGTATGTCTGTGAAGAGACATTAGAGTGTAAGCTCCTGTGGTATTTCCACATACACTTGGCTGAGATGTATACACAGGAATGTCTTATTACATCCTCTGGCCTTGCCCTTGCAGACTATGTGTGGTATACAGTAGCAGGGTGGGCACATATATATGGGCACAGCTGGTGTCAGGGTGTGTGGTGGCCCCAGCAGGAACCATGTCTCCCCTCCCCGGGGTGTAACACATGGCTGGGCCTCTCCCTCATTGTCAGGTACCTCAGGGGTCTCCATGGAAACCGGTAAGGCGATTCCCCCCATCCCAGAGATGCGCGGACTCCTCCCAGTCTCGCCAAACGTTCGACGCGGTGCATGCCGGGACACGTAGTCCCGGGGGTGACTATATCATTGGATGTACAGAACCAAAGAACTACTGCCTCTCCCGGCCTATCAGCGTCTCCTGTTTGCGCTCACTCTAGCCTGCTTGTCATCTTCCCGCCGGGCTATTGGAAGAAGCAGACGTCAGTCAGCCGAGGACGCCCGCCCCCCTGTGTCTCTCCCGTTTCAGGGTGCTGTGAGAGGCGCACGCAGAGCCCAGCCCAGCCAGTCAGTGCCAGAGCTGCGGAGCTGCACCGAGCCCAGACACAGCAGGTGAGTGGTACCCACCGCACACAATGCCAGCCGGGATAGTGGGGTGCCCGTTCTTCTAGGTGTGCCGCCTGTCTTCCCCCATTCATTGCAGGCTATGGGGACTACTGCACTGCCTTCTGTATCAGTCCATGTCAGCGAGCCAATCACCGGCTGTGTGAGGATTGCTGTGCATTCATAGAGATGGGAGCTCCCAGGATCCCCCTGATCACTGCACTCCTCATATCTATAGATGCCAGGCTGCTGCATGCTGGCACTATAGTGCTGCCTACCCCATGCATTGCTCGTGCTCTATCATGGGGTAACTTTATCTATGTGAATACAGTGTGTAGGGAGGATATCATTGTGTACTGAGGGCCATGCATGCTGGATGTGTGATCCCAGCATCCTTCTGATCATCCCCATGGAGTGACACCATCAGTGACATCCAGGCAGTGATCAGATCTCAGGATGATGTATGCTGGCTGCTTCCCATCACTATGCTGACTGTATATGCCAGGCTGATGTATGCTGGCACTATAGTGCTGCACAACCCATGCAGTGCTGGTACTCATTGCTCTATTATGGGGTAACTTTATCTATGTCATGATATCATTATACATTTGGATTTATTCATTGTGTATTGAGGGTGATGTATGCTGACTGTGTTTTCCCGGTATCCCCCAATTCATTGCTCCACATATCCCTATGGAGCTGTGGTCTCCAAACTGTGGCCCAGGGGCCAGATTCGGCCCTTTCCTTGCCTTTTTTTCTAGCCCTTGGGTCACTATTCCTCCAACTGACACCAGCGATAGGACAGTATGCCTCCTACTGACACCAATGACACCAATGGGTAACTATTGCTCCCACTAACACCAATGATGGGCACTATTTCTCCCACTGACACCAATGATGGGCACTATTTCTCCATCTGACAACAATGATGGGCACTATTCCTCCCACTGACACCAATGATGGGGCACTATTGCTCCCACTGACACCAATGATGGGCACTATTCTTCCCACTGACACCAATGACAGGGCACTACTGCTCCCACTGACACCAATGATGGGCACTAATGCTCCCACTGACACCAATGACGGGCACTAATGCTCCCACTGACACCAATGACGGGGCACTATTTCTCCCACTGACATGAATGATAGGGCACTATTCCTTCCCCTGACATCCTATTCCACTGGTACCAATGGTGGGCTCCCTTCCACCCACTCATATCAATGATGGGGCACTATTCCTCCCACTAACATTAACAATAGGGACATAATTACTCCCACTGACACTAACAATAGGGGCACTATTCCTCCCTCTGACACCAATGATGGGGCACTATTTATCCCACTGACACCAATGATGGGGCACTATTCCTCCCACTAGCATTAACAATAGTGACATAATTACTCCCACTGACACCAACAATAGGGGCACTACTCCTCCCTCTGACACCAATGACGGGGCACTATTTATCCCACTGACACCAATAATGGGGCACTATTCCTCCCACTGACACCAGAACATTTTCTACTCCTACTGTACACAGTGCGGCCCCTTTAATATCTAAAGGACAGTAAACTGACCCTTTTTTAAAAAGGGTTGGGGACCCCTGCTATGGAGTGACACCATCAGTGAGATCCAGACAGGCAGTGACCAGATCTCAGCAAAGTTCTTTGCTGAGATCTGGTCACTGCCTGTCTGGATCTCACTGATGGTGTCACTCCATAGCAGGGGTCCCCAACCCTTTTTAAAAAAGGGTCAGTTTACTGTCCTTTAGATATTAAAGGGGCCGCACTGTGTACAGTAGGAGTAGAAAATGTTCTGGTGTCAGTGGGAGGAATAGTGCCCCATTATTGGTGTCAGTGGGATAAATAGTACCCCGTCATTGGTGTCAGAGGGAGGAGTAGTGCCCCTATTGTGTGCTGGCTGCTTCCCATCACTATCCTGACTGCATATGCCAGGCTGCTGCAAGCTGGCAGTACAGTGCTGCCTAACCCATGCATTGCCAGTGCTCTGCTATTGGATAACTTTGTCTATATGAATATAGGGGTTGATTTACTTAAGGAAAATAGACGGTGCACTTTGCAAAGTGCAGTGGCACTCTGCAAGAGCAGTTACTCCAGAGTTTAGTAAAATGAGGAAAAGCTCTGCTGATTTCCGTCATCCAATCATATGCAAGCAAAAAGGCTGTTTTTTTTTAATTTTCCTTGCACGTGATTGGATATTCTTTGCAAAGTGAAGCTTTACCTCATTTACTAAGCTCTGGAGCAACTGCACTTGCACTTGGAAAAGTCTATTTGCCTTTAGTAAATCATCCCCATAATGTCTAGTGGTGACAGCAATGGGGTTGATTTACTAAAGGAAAATACCCTGTGCTCTTACTCCAGAGCTTAGTAAATGAGGTAAGGTTTCACTTTGAAAAGATCACCACTTCACTTATCCAATCACATGCAAGTAAAATAAAAAGCAGCATTTTTGCTTGCACATGATTGGATGATAGAAACCAGCAGAGCTTCCCCTCAGATCTAGAGCGAATGTACTTGCAGAGCACAGTAAATTTGCCTTCCCGTGTACTGAGGGTGATGCATGCTGGATGTGTACTCCCAGGAACCTCCTGAGCACTGCTGCCTGGTGTGTGGCCCCTTCATACTCATCACTAGGAGGTGACACCATCAGTGAGATCCAGGGAGGGATCAGATCTCTGTAAAGTCCGGGTGATGTATGCTGGCTGCTTCTCATCACTATCCTGAATGTATATTCCAGGCTGCTGCAGTCTGGCAGTATTGCACTGCCTAACCCCTTTATTGAATAGCTCCACCTATGAGAATGAAGCATTGAGCAGTGCTGTGATGTAATTCAGTGATGTGATTTCAGTGGGGTGGTTGTCGGCTTTCTCCAAGTGCTGTGCCAGGCTCCTCGGCCTGTGTGTGGTGGCACTGATGAGGAGACATTAATATGCAGCCCTGATGGGCACTGATGAGGAGGCACTGAAGGGCACTGATGAGGAGGCATTAATATGCAGCCCTGATGGGCACTGATGAGGAGGCACTGAAGGGCACTGATGAGGAGGCATTAATATGCAGCTCTGATGGACACTAATGAGGCGGCACTGGTAAGGTGGCATTAATATGCAGCCCTGATGGGCACTGATGAGGATGCACTGAAGGGCACTGATGAGGAGGCATTAATATGCAGCACTGATGGACACTAATGAGGAGGCACTGAAGGGAACTGATGAGGAGGCATTAATATGCAGCCCTGATGGGCACTAATGAGGCAGCACTGAAGGGCACTGCTGAGGAGGCACTAATATGCAGCACCGATGGGCACTAATGAGACGGCACTGAAGGGCACTAATATGCAGCACTGATGAGGCATGGACTGTGTCAGTATTTTTTTTCCAAATGCACTTCTGGAAGAATGGTCAAACATTCCAATAGACATTCTCCTAAACTTTGTGGACAGCCTTCCCAGAAGAGTTGAAGCCGTTATAGCTGCAAAGGGTGGGCCAACTCAATATTGAACCCTACAGACTAAGACTGGGATACCATTAAAGTTCATGACTGTGCGTGCAAAGGCAGACGTCCCAATACTTTTGACAATTGTAGCTTTCAGTCGCACCTCTGCTTCCACAATGTGATCTCATAATCTGATCAATCAAAATAGGATCGTGTTCACGAACAAAGTATCCCAGTGCTGCCAGTCCCTGCAAAACGATCAATAATTTTCCGCCCTGGCTGATTGACTCAGTATGAATGGATCAGATCGTAAATGAATCGATCAGAAGGGAAGGCTGTTTGATTGTTTGCGGATTTGATTGTATTGATTGAATTGCACATCGATAGAATACAAAATGTGTGGCCAGCGTTAGATCTAGCAACAACTATGTAGTAAAGGGGCCTGCCTGATTGGATACAAAATGATTGGATAGATTAGGAAGGTCCCTATATTACATGTTTTTGGTAAATCTAAAGTAGATTGCACGATCAGATTGTACTATGTATAGTGACCCTAAACTCTGCCATGAAATAATAATCTCAGGATCTTGTTGTGTGTGCCCCCCCTGTCCTACCCCACATTTATGACATCCTCCATGTGTACAGCTGGTGGTACTCTCCCATCTGACGGGTGACAATAGGAGACAATGGCTGCTGAAGGTCTTGAGTCACGTCTCCTCCCCCAGCCTGTGATTGGACAATGACGTTCACGGTTGAGGTCATCTCTGTGCTTTTCCCTCCTGCAATTATGTTCCCTGTGTTGGAGTGACAGACACAAATCAAGGGATCCCTGATTGGCTCCCCTCCCCCTTCTCCTGGTCTGAGTGCTGCTGTACAGGAGACTGATACAATGACCGATGCAGGTACTGGCGTTGGATTCAAATAATATTTCGGCCGGCCTCAGTTTTATGCATTACGCTAATGTGCAGTAAAGGTGCGATTTACCGCAGGTCAGCGCAGCTCATGTCCCTTTGTAGTGTGTTGCAGCACCGTTCCTTTATAAGTAGCCCTGGTTCACATTGCTGTGGATTCTCGTGCGACTTGCTGCAACATGCAACACAGAAAGTCGCATGGCAAGTTAAAACACATTCATTTTAATGGGTGCTGTCTTAACCACTTGCTTACTGGGCACTTAAACCCCCTTCCTGCCCAGTCCAATTTTTAGCGCTGTCACTCTTTGAATGACAATTGCACGGTCATACAACACTGTACCCAAATGACATTTTTACCATCCCCCCCCCCCCCCACAAATAGAGCGTTATTTTGGTGGTATTTAATCACTGCTGGGTTTTTAATTTTTTGTTAAAAAACGAAAAGAGACTGAAAATTTAGAAAAAACAAAACAGTTTTATATTTTCTGAATACATTTTGCAAACAGGTAATTTTTCTCCTTCATTGATGTACACTGATGATGCTGCACTGATGGGCACTGATAGGCTGCACTGATGGGCACTGATAAGGCAGCTGCACTGATGGGCACTGATAGGCTGCACTGATGGACACCGATAAGGCAGCTGCACTGATGGGCACTGGTGGACACTGATAGGCGGCACTGGTGGGCACTGAGTGGCGGCACTGGTGGGTGACAGAGGTGGCACTGATGGGTGGCAGTGGCACTAAAGGGCATTGATAGGTGGGACTGATAGGTGGCAGCAATGGGCACTGATGGGTGGCAGTGATGGGCACTGGTAGGTGACACTGATAGGCAGCACTGCTAGGTGGCACTGATGATGAGGCACTAATGGGCAGTGGGCACTGATTGGCACCACTGGTGGACATTGATAGGTGGCATGGTGGGCATAGATAGGTGCCACTGATTGGTGTCACTGATATGCACTGGTGGGCACTGATTGGTGTCACTGATATGCACTGGTGGGCACTGATTGGTGGCACTGATATGCACTGGCAGGTGGCACTGGTGTGCACAGAGGATGTGGCTGTGCCTCTTCCTCTTCGGGACCGATGTCTCTTTCCCAGAAGCCGGTGATCGGCTTTTTTTTCTCCTCATGCTAACAGCATGAGAAAAAAAAAAAACGATTACCGATCTTCTGTTTACATCACGTGATCAGTTGTCATTGGCTGACAGCTGATCACGTGGTAAGGGGCCGGGGGCCGGGATCTCATCACTCCGATCTGTGAGCAGCCGATTCTCATTGATTAGGTGATCACAGAGTGTGCTGTGTGTGACACGCAGGTGGCAAGCGGTGAGCGTGCAAAGGGTCGGACGTCATATGATGGCGTCCTGGCAAAGTAGGCCCATGCTGTAGCCGTCATTCGGCTATAGCGCAGATGCAAAGGAGTTAAAAGAGAAGTATGTTTTTTTTTTTAAAACCATACTTACCTAGGTGGATGCAGCATCTGTCCCCTGCCATCTCTAAGGGTGAGAACTGAGCGATCAAACACCGCTGATCGCTCAGTTGTCCCCACCGTTCTGAGCAGAGAGCCGTGACTGTCAGTCACTGACTCTCTGCTCTGCCCCCCCCCCCCCCCGCTCACTGGGGTGCTGGGCTGTGGAGGGAGCGACACGCTGAGAGGCTGATCCTGGTGCCGGTCCAGGCTCCTGGGTGGATCTCAACCATATGGTTGCAATCTTTCCACAGTCAGGACTCTGATGTCAGCCGACAGCGGGCTTCAGCCTGAATTAGGCTAAAAACAGGTCACAGGAATGCAGAAGGAATTACACTCCTGTGATCCACAGGAGAAGTCCAGCCAAACAAGCTTTGGCTGGACTTCTGCTTTTAATTGCTGCAACTTTGCAGCGAAAAAAACAAATAGATCTATCACTGCTTTTCTGCATTTTCCTGGCGACACGCATGTCATAGACTGCAATGGAAAAAATCACGAAAGTTGCAAGGAAATTGATTCTTTGTCTCATCTTTGCGACTTTGGCTGCGACTTCAGAGGGTTTTGTAAGTTCCGTAATACGTGTCACAGTCTGTATTGTTATGATTTGAAGTCACAAAACATCAAAGTCGCATAAAGGTGTCATTGAAGTCTCATAAAGCAGCAATCAACTAGCAATGTAAAGTCGCAGGACTTTGGAGTCACAGCAGTGTGAACCAAGCCGTTCTGCACAACTGCAGCAAGTGCACACGGAAACAGGACTAATTTTTTGACCGTCGCCATGCGTTGGCTGCCCATTCTAAATGAACGCAATTCGCCCCATACAGTGACAGGCCACAGAGGTCTGAAGCAACCATCCATGTTTTTGTTTTTAGGAACTGCTGGATTTGGGATCTGTAGGTGAAAAAAATCCCCCAACCTCCCCTTTGCATGGCGCCCCCTGGTGCCTGGACTTACCTTGACCATTGCTCCCCTGTATGTTTACTAAGTGGTGTTTTTTTATTTTCCTAGTATTGCTTATTAACTTTTTGCTGCTTTTCCTTTATTTTTATTTTTTTATTTATTTCTTGGTACTTTTCACAATTTCTTTATACTTGGCTCTGATATTGCAATTTTTAGGCTGGTGGGTTGCCCATCATTAGAGCTCTTTGTACCATCTTAGATTTTTCCTGTATATGTCCGTTTTCATTTAAGCATTAACCCCCTCACTGCTGGTGACATAGCATCTTACACAGGGGGCTGCCCATTCTCTGGTCATTGTTGTGTATATTCAGGGCAATGCATGCTGGGAATACAATATCCTGCTTGAGGAACTGCTGGATGCTCTGCCAGAGTCAGGCTGGCTTACCCAGCCTACATTGTGCTTGCCGGTTATAACCTTTTCAGCTCTGGGGCATTCTCACCACCAAATCTGAGGACTTTGTTCATACTGTACATTGTGTTGTTCAGTTATGGACAGTCCTATCCTGACCACACACATGGACATTTACAGACAGCTTTCCAAGGCAAAAATCTAATAGTAATGGGAGCACAAAGCACATTCATTATTTCATGGGCTCAGTATGAGAACCAAACGCATTGATCATTTCATGGGATCAGTATCAGAACCAAACGCATTGATCATTTCATGGGATCAGTATGAGAACCAAATGCATTGATCATTTCATGGGATCAGTATCAGAACCAAACGCATTGATCATTTCATGGGATCAGTATGAGAACCAAACGCATTGATCATTTCATGGGCTCAGTATGAGAACCAAATGCATTGATCATTTCATGGGTTTTGGTAGAAACAACAAACACATTGATCATTTTATGGTTTTGATAGAAGCACCAAACAAATTGATTGTTTCATGGTTTTGGTAGAAGCACCAAACGCATTGATTATTTCATTGTTTTGATACAAGCACCAAACGCATTGATCAATTCATGGTTTTGGTAGCCAAACGCATTGATCGTTTCATGGTTTTGATAGAAGCAACAAACGCATAGATTGTTTCATGGTTTTGGTAGGAGCAGCAAACGCATTGATCCATTCATAGTTTTGGTAGCCAAACGCAATGATTGTTTCATGGTTTTGATAGAAGCACCAAACGCATAAAATCCTTTCATGGTTTTGGTAGAAGCACCAAACGCATTGATTGCCTCATGGTTTCAATGGAAGCACCAAGCACATTGTTGCTTCTACCAAAACCATGAAACGATCAATGCGTTTGGTGCTTCTACCAAAACTATGAAATGACCAATGCGTTTGTTGCTTCTACCATAACGCACGCTTGGAAACAATTCAACGCATGCTCGGAAGCATTGAACTTAATTTTCTTGGCTTGTCGTAATGTTGTACGTCACCGCGTTCTTGACGGTCGAAAGTTCAGTGAGCTTTTGTGTGACCGTGTGTATGCAAGCCAAATTTGAGTGGAATTCCGTCGGAAAAACCATCCAAGATTTTTCCGACGCAAAATCCGCTCGTGTGTACATTAGAGTTTCTCAGGGCTAAAAATATTGACACTGTGTTAGGGCTGGAGAAAAAATCGATTTGAATCTTGAATCGAGTTGAGAGGTCAAATTTTTTAAAATTTTCAGCAAATTGATTTTTTTAGATTTTTTTTCACCAGGACCACCGATGACACCGAGGTCCTGAGGAGCTAAGGGCAGGAGTTTCTAGGTGAGGCCAGACGCCACAGACTAGGCCGAAGCCGCGGCCTCGCCTAAAAACTCTTGCCCACAGCGCCTCAGGACCGGCGTGGTGTCCATCAAAAAACAATGAAAAAACGATTCGAATCGTGAATCGAGTTTTTAAAAAAAAATTTGCAGATTTTTTTTTTGTTGAGAAAATCGCCCAGCTCTACAAAAGTAATGACGTATCATACCTAAGGCTGCATTCACACATCTGCGTTTTGAATCAGGCAGATTTGTTGCGATTCTGCCCATGATTTCAAGGTACTGCAGTAGACAGTGCCGGAAAAGAGTTCTACAGCCAAAACTGCTTTATTTTTAACACCTACAGGCAGTAATTGGCATTGCACAGAACCCACTCCATCAGTCTACAGCAGGGGTAGGCAACTTGGGGCCCTCTGCCTCTCTGAGTAATTGTAACTGCCAGCCTTGCAATGCCTCATGGGAAATGTAGTTCCCCAACAGCTGGAGGGCCCCAAGTTGCCTACCCCTGGTCTACAGCACATCTTAGGCTGCAGTCACACCTCTACGTTTGGAATTGCGGGCAGATTTGCATTGATTCCGCCTACGATTTCAAAACACCCAGGTGTGAATGACAAATCACAGAACGCACATTTGAGATGCCATTCATTTGAATGGCACCTAAAATTACAGTGCCGTTCTGCTGCGATTGGCTGCAATTGCACTGCGGGATAGCTTGTTGCCCAAAAAATTACGGAGCTTCTTTTGGGAGACATGCTTCACACGATGCTTTGCAAAGTGCAGTTGCTCCAGAGCTTAGAAAATTAGGTAAAGATTCACTTTGCAACAAATCTCCAATCACATGCAAAGAAAATAAAAAGAAAAACATTTTTGCTTGCACATGATTGGATGATGGAAGTCAGCAGAACTTCCCTTCATTTACCAAGCTCCAGAGCAACTTCACTTTCAAAGTGCTCAGTCTATTTGCCTTTAGTAAATCATGCCCTGAGTGTGCGAAAGGAAACTGCTCTTGTAGTTGCTCTGCCTTAGCTAATCTAGCTGTGTATTAAATGTTTTTATTTTTTTAATACTTATTTGTAAATCAAAAACAGTGCACCTGGAAAGCAAATATTGTCAAAAACAAAACAAAATAACAAAACAAAAAAAAACATAATAAATCGTAACGAGCTTCAAATAAAGGTGTCCTTTTATTAAGCAGTGAAATCTATTCACTGCTTCATTCTCCGGCATTCACAGAGGCGATCTTTCTGCCAGTTTATGAAGCGGAGTAGATTGTTTTACCCTTGGAGGAGTGGAGTGATCTACAAACGCTTCAAACAGTGGAGAACGGCCCCTGATACTGGAAACTCGTGAGACTTTACGAGATTACAGCACCAGAAATTCACTGAAACACTGAGATGTCAGTTTATTAAGCAGTGATAAATTATCACCGCTCAGTACACGGACAGACGGTGTGATTAATGTTAATAAAATAAAGAGTCCCCCTACATTATATATACATGTATACACACATTATATATACATGTATATACACACACACACATATATACATGTATATACACACATTATATATATATATATATGTATACACATACATATGACAGGGGGACATGGTTACAGTGTTGGGGGTGTCTGAACGAGGCATAAGGAAGTTAATAATCTTCCTCTTTCCCCCTCAGATCCCCGGGATTCTCTCTTCACTCCCCGCTTCACCACCTCTGAGTTGGTGAATCGGGGAGTGTGAATTCTGACACAGATCGCCAGAGAAGCGCTCAGATCACAGCTTCATAAACTGGCCGTTACTGTGTCAGTCAATGAGGATTCTTCATGTGCAGAGATAATCGGCGGGAGAACAAGTTCAAACACTTCTCCCCCCGATTATCTCTGGTTCATAAACTGTTTATGGGCTGTGATCAGCGGCGATCCTCAGGATCTCCGCTGATCACTGCTTCATAAAAGGATACCAATACTTGGTGTAAGATGTTATTGTGTGGGCATGGTGTGACCATGGCTGACTTTGACTTTGAAGCTGATTTATTGATCGCTTGTCTTTGGGGTAACACAACCCTTTTGGGGCACGTTGACAAACCCAAATCTGGTATGTTTGGAAACAGTTCACATGTTTTTAGACAGGGGGGCTCAGGGTGGGGTTATTAGCACATTGATGATGCTCACTAGTATCCCAAAGTTGAAGGAGTCCGGGGAGTGTCCCGAGACCGCAGGACCTGACATTGGTTGTCACCCTCCCGAAGGGAACATCCAAGTGTGCCCTCTAGTTGGCAACATTTACAACAGCTAAAAAACTGGCATATCTGGCCAAAGTGTGTATTTAGCTGCCTTGGTTCTTGGATGGCACTATCATGGCTCGGTGGTGGCCAGAAGAGCTAGTTTCATGCTTGTCATTCCAATTATTTCTAGGCACAAAATTAACTCGTCGACTGCTGCTTTATCCACTGGCCGTGACCCAGTGTACAGTACGAGCGTGCCATTTGGTTTTATGTCTTTCTCATAATGAACTTGTGATGATATAGCTTAGAGAACCCATCAATGAATCTCTGCCGTGAAACAGGTAATTGATTTTTGGATTGCACCATATCCTGTGAACTGGCACTGTGTCATTTGGCCTTCCTGTAATTATGACTCCCAGGAGCACCCTGTACAGTATTCGTAGAGGTTTGATAGACCCCATTATGGAACTTGTGTTGTCTCTTTATTATGTTTTTAGAGGGTAGGTGGGATTTCGACCCCTTTAGATCAAGGACATGAGAAGTATTAGTATTGATCTCTACATTGGACTGGCTTAAAGGGTCATTCCGCACAAAACTGATATTTCATGTGATTCTGGGTCAACAAAATCAAGCAGAAAGCTGCTTTATACAAATGTGTTGTGTGTTGGCCCATTAAAATTTCACTCTGTAGCTTAGCTTCCGGCACCAATCCGATTCAACTTCTCTGGCTGGTCAAATAGGGGGTCCCCCCAATGGCCGCTGTGGTTCCCCCTGCTGACCCCTGTCTTAATTGTGTCCTGAACTGACTAGGGGTCAGCAGGAGGAACTACAGTTACCAGTAGGGGACTCACCATTTGACCAGCCACAGGCAGCAAACCATATTGATGGGCTACAGAGCAGAATTTTAGCAAACGGACTGATGGACACGTATGTATATAACCGTACAGTGCCTTGAAAAAGTATTCATACCCCTTGAAATTTTCCACATTTTGTCATGTTACAACCAAAAATATAAATGGATTTTATTGGGATTTTATGTGATAGACCAACACAAAGTGGCACATAATTGTGAAGTGGAAGGAAAATGATAAATGGTTTTCCAAATTTTTTACAAATAAATATGTGAAAAGTGTGGCGTGTATTTGTATTCAGCCCCCTTTACTCCGATGCCCCTAACTATAATCTAGTGGAACCAATTGCCTTCAGAAGTCACCTACTTAGTAAATTGAGTCCACCTGTGTGTAATTTAAAGCGGAGTTCCACTCGGTTTTGTGTTATTAAAAGTCATCAGCTACAAAAAGTGTAGCTGCTGACTTTTAATAAACACACACTCACCTGTCCCATGGTCCAGCGATGCGGCTGCCCAAACCCTCAGTTCTCTCCGGCATCACAAGTGTGGGCACCCAGCTGTGACAGCTTGTGCATGCACGAGTCACACTGTGCCTGCTCAATGGCTGGGCAATCTTCTGGGAGCTGTGACGTGCATGTCCCAGAAAATTGCAGGGGGGGGGGGAGAAGAGGACTTCCGCAGGAGCCTCCGAGGCGGCCGGTGCAATAGTGGGAGCTGGGTACCTGTCAAAATTAGGTACACACTCCCCAAACATGCCATGTAAGCGGGTAAGAAATCTTTAAAGTGGAAGTAAACCCTCTGGGACCACTTTGACCTACAGGTAAGCCTAGATTAAGGCTTACCTGTAGGTCCAATAAATATCTCCTAAACCTACATGGTTTAGGAAATATTATTTATATATTTAGAAAAGAAAATGCACCGCTATCTACAGTGCATGCCGAGATCACGGCGATATGCCGCTCTCGTGCCCATGCGCGGGAGTGAGGTCATCGCCGCTCCAGCGAATCACAGCGCTGGAGCGGCGAGACCCGGAAGTCACTCCGGGTTTGATGGCGACGCCGAAGATCGTGGATGTTTTAAAGCGGAAGTTCCACTTTTGGGTGAAACTCTGCTTTAATCTCAGTATAAATACAGCTGTTCTGTGAAGCCCTAAGAAGTTTGTTAGAGAACCTTAGTGAATAAACAGCATCATGAAGGCCAAGGAACACAACAATCAGGGTTAGGTTATAAAAAAAAAAAAAATATCCCAAGCTTTGAACATCTCACGGAACACTGTTGAATCCGCCATCCGAAAATGGAAAGAGTATGGCAAACTGCAAACCTACCAAGACATGGCCGTCCACCTAAACTGACAGGCTGGGCAAGGAGAGCATTAATCAGAGAAGCAGACAAAGAGGCCCATGGTAACTCTGGAGGAGCTACAGAGATTCACAGCTCAGGTGGGAGAATCTGTCCACAGGACAACTATTAGTCGTGCACTCCACAAATCTGACCTTTATAGAGTGGCAAGAAGAAAACCATTGTTGAAAGAAAGTCATAAGAAGTCCAGTATGTGAGAGGCCATGTTGGGGACACAGCAAACTTGTGGAAGAAGGTTCTCTGGTCAGATGAGACCAAAATTTAACTTTGAGGCCTAAAAGCAAATCACTATGAGAGTTATTTATTAATGGCAAATCCACTTTGCATTACATTACCAGTGCAAACTACAAGTGCAAAGTGCACTTGGAAGTGCAGTCGCTGTAGATCTGAGGGAGACATGCAAGGAAAATAAAAAACAGCATTTTAGCTTGCACATGATTGGATAATAAAATCAGCAGAGCTTCCCCTCATTTCAGATCTAGTCCTCAGATTTACAGCGACTGCACTTCCAAGTGCGCATTCAGTGCAATTTCAAGTGCACTTTGCACTTGTAGTGCAAAGTTGATTTTCCTTTCGTAAATAACCCCCTATGCTTGGCAGAAAACTAACACTGCACATCACCCTGAACACACCATCCCCACCGTGAAACATGGTGGTGGCAGCATCATGTTGTGGGGATGCTTTTCTTCAGCAGGGGCATAGAAGTTGGTCAGAGTTGATGGGAATATGGATGGAGCCAAATACAGAGCAATCTTAGAAGAAAACCTGTTATGCCGCGTACACACGGTCGGAATTTCCGATGGAAACAGTCCGATGGGAGCATTTCACCGGATTTTCCGACCGTGTGTATGCCCATCGGTCTTTTTCTGTCGGAAATTTCCGATGGACTTTGGATTGAGAACCTGTTCTTAATTTTTCCGACTAAAAACCTTTCTATCAGATTTTACGATCGTGTGTATGCAATTCCGACACGCAAAATTCCGACGCATGCTCGGAAACAATTTGACGCATGCTCGGAAGCATTAAACTTCTCTTTTATAGTGCCGTTGAACGTGTTGTATGTCGCTGTGTTATTGACCGTCGGAATTTGGTGTGACTGTGTGTAGGCAACACAGTTTGAGCGAAATTCCGTCGGAATTCCAATGGGAAAACCATCAGAGCTTTTTCCGACGAGAATTCCGACCGTGTGTACACGGCATTAGAATCTAGAAAAGACTTGAGAATGGGGTGGAAGTTCACCTTCCAGCAGGACAACAACCCTAAACATACAGCCAGAGCTACAATGGAATGGTTTAGATCAGGAGTCTCCATACTTTCTAAACAAAGGGCCGGATTACTGTCCTTCAGGTTTTAGGGGGGCCGGACTGTGGCCATTGGGAGTAGAAATGGTCCCGACATCATTGAGAGAAAAATAATGCCCCATTGTTTGTCTCAGTGGGAGTAATTGTGCCCCATCATTGGTGTCTGTGACGGACCTCGTACCCAAGATGTCCGCCGTAACTGCTTCCTCTGTCCGGTACCACACAATCCAAGACCCCCTTAGCTTACCCAGTCACCAGACAACACCAGTGTAGGGTACATCAGGAATCAATCTTTATTTGACATGTCACACTTATATACAGCTAGATGACTCACACCTAACCTAATTAGCATGAGCTAATTATCTTAATAAACACTGGACTCCTTTATTCAATTGCAGGGTTAATTAGCACACACAACAATAGGTGAAAAGCTTCTACAAGCCAGACTATACTCATTAACCCAACAGACAGGTGGCTGGAGTTCTCTTGCTAATATGCCAAATACACATACAGATTCTATGTGTATTGGGGGGCCAGCATGGACCTGAATCCAAGTATCACCAGCTCAGGGGTCCCAGGCTTGCAGCTCAAAGAGCACCGTTCCCCCAAATGCCAGGGCCCATAGTCGCAAGGCAACAGGCTCGCACTCAGTCCCCTCCAACAGCCCGTGTCCCGGCTAGGTCCGTCACATTTCTCCCCTTTCGGCAGGAGACTAACACAGGAGGAGACCCCAGACGGGTTGACTCCGAAGTTAGTCAGTGGTTCCAGTCCTCTAATGCCTGTACCCACACAGTACCCCAAACAAATTGTTCCAAACAGAGCACGACTCACCCAGCCAACTTCTGCCTCTCTCATAGAACATATCCGCCGCTGGGGAGAGGCCTGGACTGGCCCTTCTCCCTGGAGTCTTTTCAGCCGCTGGAGAGAAGACAGGGTGACTGGGCTCACTCCATCATGCTGTTGGGGATCTGGGCCGACAGCCCAGCATCCCTGGGGTATACAGGTGGGGACTGCAGTCCCATCCCCCTTTACAGGAAATCTGCCCTCTGTTAGTTGTGGGCAGAGGCCAGCAGCACTTTGTTCCGTTGCCAGCAGTTCAGGTGGGTGTAGGAGCTTCCCTACATCATCTCCTCCAGCTAACTGTTGGGGAGAGAGGCCGACTGCCCCAGCTCCCTGGAACTCCACAGTTGTTGCTGGTGCTGGACAGAGGTGGGTAGCACTCTGCCCTGTTGCCAGCACTTCTGCTGGGGACTCCACATCCTCCGCTCTGGCAAACCATTGGGGCAGGAGGCTGGCTTCCTTTTCCATTCCCTCATCTGGCTGCTGGGACAACATGTCTCTGGTACTGTCTCCCAGGTGCACAAATCTTTGCTGGGGAGGAAAGATCGCTTTCTCCACCCTGGCCAACTGTTGGGGAGGGACGACAAACACCTCCTCTCCCTTCTCCCCCTGTATCTGCTGCTGGGAAGTGATTGCCACCTTCTCTCCCTGAGCCTCCATAACTGCCACCGGTGTGGGGCAGAGGTCTTGGACCCTCTGTCCGGTGACCTGCGCTTCAGCTGGAGAAGTTCCTTGTAACTCCACGGATACTGCCGTTGGTGCTGGGCAGAGCTCAGTGAAGTTTGGCCCTAATACCAGCTCTTCTGATGGAGGCTCATGAGGTTGTTTTTCCTCAGCAGAAAAGTCTATTAAATCCCCAGTCTCTACAACTGATGGCTGGGGATAGAGGTTCACCACCTGTCCGTGGAACCTAGAAGATGCCATCGGTGCTGGGCAGAGGTTAGCAGAGCTCTGCCCTGTTGTCAGCACTTCCTGCATCCGCCATAAGACCTCCGCGTCCATAGCTGCGGGGGCAGGTGGGCAAAGCACTCTGTTACTATGCCACTTTGCCGACTCTTCAGCCAGGATTTCAGAGCTGTCTGCTGGTATTTCCTCATAGTCCCAGGCAAAGGGAGCCCCACCCTGCTGCTGAGCAGAGTCTAGCAGCTGTATGTAGGCGATCTCCAGCTCCCATTCCTGAGCGGCCAGGAACTCCAAATCTTCCTGTGCCCAGAGCACTTCCGAGATGTTCAATCTTTGCTCTCTGTGCTCCATTATTTCCTCCAAACGCCACTCCAGATCACTCCCAAAGTCGGGGTCCTCGGACAGCCTCCAGTACAACAATCCCAGGCCATTATAATCAAAGCCTTCCGTGGGCCTGTCATCCGCTGTCCACGGGCACACTTGGGCTACATACCACCGGAGGGCTCTGTAGCTCTCGTCCAAACGCATTTCTGCCCGGATCAGCCTGCTTAACTCAGCTGTCCACTCCTGCTTCGGTTGTTCCCCCAATAACCACATTCGTACTTCATACTGCGACCAGTACCTTACATGGATGGAGGAGAGAACTTTTCCCTGGTGTCGCTGCTCACAGGCTAGCGCTTCTTTCCAGAGTTGTAGGCGAACAGTATCATACCATCCCAGCAGGACCTGCACCGATACTGGTCCTCTGTGCTGTATCCGCATCTCTCGCAACCTCCTTCCGAATTCCTCTTCCATGATGACGTATCTGTACCTCTGCTATCCGGGCCTTGGATCCAGGTGATGGTTTGGATGTGTTCACGACAAGGAAGCACGATCCCACCGCTGCCAGCCAATTGTGACGGACCTCGTACCCAAGATGTCCGCCGTAACTGCTTCCTCTGTCCGGTACCACACAATCCAAGACCCCCTTAGCTTACCCAGTCACCAGACAACACCAGTGTAGGGTACATCAGGAATCAATCTTTATTTGACATGTCACACTTATATACAGCTAGATGACTCACACCTAACCTAATTAGCATGAGCTAATTATCTTAATAAACACTGGACTCCTTCATTCAATTGCAGGGTTAATTAGCACACACAACAATAGGTGAAAAGCTTCTACAAGCCAGACTATACTCATTAACCCAACAGACAGGTGGCTGGAGTTCTCTTGCTAATATGCCAAATACACATACAGATTCTATGTGTATTGGGGGGCCAGCATGGACCTGAATCCAAGTATCACCAGCTCAGGGGTCCCAGGCTTGCAGCTCAAAGAGCACCGTTCCCCCAAATGCCAGGGCCCATAGTCGCAAGGCAACAGGCTCGCACTCAGTCCCCTCCAACAGCCCGTGTCCCGGCTAGGTCCGTCACAGTGTCATTGGGAGAAATTGTGCCCCACTGTTGGAATCACTTGGAGGAATTGTCCCTTATCATTGGTGTCATTGGACCCCATTATTGGTGTCATTGGAAGAAATTGTTCCCCATTGTTGGTGTCATTGGGAGAAATTGTGCCCCATTGTTGAAATCATTTGGAGGAATTGTCCCTTATCATTGGTGTCATTGGACTCCATTATTGGTGTCATTGGAAGAAATTGTTTCTCATTGTTGGTGTCATTGGAAGAAATTGTGCCCTATCATTGGTGTCATTGGGGGAATTGTGCCCCATCATTGGTGTCATTGGGCCTCATTATTGGTGTCATTGGGAGAAAATGTGCCCCATCGTTGGTATCATTGGGGGGGGGGGGGAAATAGTGCCACATCTTTGGTATAATTGGGAGAAATTTTGTCCCTTCATTGATGTGAGTGGGGGGGAAGGGTTGATTATGTCCCATTGTTAGTATCAGTGGATGAAATATTCCCCCAAGGGCCGCATAAAAGCAAGCAAAGGGCTGCATCTGGCCCCCGGGCCACAGTTTGGAGACCCCTGGTTTAGATCAAAGCATATTCATGTGTTAGAATGGCCCAGTCAAAGTCCAGACCTAAATCCAATTGAGAATCTGTGGCAAGACTTGAAAATTGCTGTTCACAGAAGCTCTCCATCCAATCTGACAGAGCTTGAGCTATTTTGCAGAGAAGAATGGGCACAAATGTCACTCTCTAGATGTGCAAAGCTGGTAGAGACATCCCCAAAAAGACTTGCAGCTGTAATTGCAGCGAAAGGAGGTTCTACAAAGTATTGAATACAAATGTACACCACACTTTTCACATATTTATTTATAAAAAAAAAAAAAATGTTGAAAACAATTTATCATTTTCCTTCCACTTCACAATTATGTGGCACTCGGTGTCGGTCTAGAACATAAAATCCCAATAAAATAAAAATTTGGTTGTAACATGACAAAATTTTGAAAATTTCAAGGGGTATGAATACTTTTTCAAGGCTCTGTACAACAAAGGACCAGCAGCCCTGCATGGCAAGGGTCCATCCATATACCAGAAGCATTGAAAAGCGGAGAAGAGCGCCTGCTTGTGGAGGAGTAAGGAATAAGCTAAATATTGTGCCTATACCTCTATGAAGTGATCAATTACCCTTGAAGTGTGGCGGGACCCCAGGGCAAGGGTGCGCTTTTACATTTTCTCAGGTCAGCCTTAAAATTCCAATATGATGAGAATAGAGTTCCCCAATCGGCCAGGTGATCTGGCCTCCCGCAAGAAAATATAAAAAGAGGACAAAAGACTCCACCAGACTACACCTGTAATATTGGTTTTGGGTGGTCTGACCCATTAAGATGAATCCTTCCAAAGCCAGCAAGGCTGTCATTATGACGTAGAAAGTATCTGAATTCTGTGTTATATGCTAGTCAACTCTATTATATATGCTAGAGACCTATTGTATAGTATTATTGATACCCGAGACCTATTATATACTATTATTGATACCAGAGACCTATTATATACTATTATTGATACCAGAGACCTATTGTATACTATTATTCATACCAGAGACCTATTGTATACTATTGTTGATACCCGAGATCTATTGTATAGTATTATTGATACCCGAGACCTATTATATACTATTATTGATACTAGAGACCTATTATATACTATTATTGATACTAGAGACCTATTATATACTATTATTGATATCAGAGACCTATTATATACTATTATTGATACTAGAGACCTATTATATAATTGATACCAGAGACCTATTATATAATTGATACCAGAGACCTATTATATACTATTATTGATACCAGAGACCTATTATATACTATTATTGATACCAGAGACCTATTGTATAGTATTATTGATACCAGAGACCTACTGTATAGTATTATTGATACCAGAGACCTATTGTATACTATTATTCATACCAGAGACCTATTGTATACTATTGTTGATACCCGAGATCTATTGTATAGTATTATTGATACCCGAGACCTATTATATACTATTATTGATACTAGAGACCTATTATATACTATTATTGATACTAGAGACCTATTATATACTATTATTGATATCAGAGACCTATTATATACTATTATTGATACTAGAGACCTATTATATAATTGATACCAGAGACCTATTATATAATTGATACCAGAGACCTATTATATACTATTATTGATACCAGAGACCTATTATATACTATTATTGATACCAGAGACCTATTGTATAGTATTATTGATACCAGAGACCTACTGTATAGTATTATTGATACCAGAGACCTATTGTATAGTATTATTGATACCCGAGACCTATTATATACTATTATTGATACCAGAGACCTATTGTATAGTATTATTGATACCCAAGACCTATTGTATACTATTATTAATACCAGAGACCTATTGTATAGTATTATTGATACCAGAGACCTCCTGCATAGTATTATTGATACCCAAGACCTATTGTATAGTATTATTGATAACAGAGACTTGTATACTATTATTGATACATGAGACCTATTGTATACTATTATCAATAGCAGAGGTGTATTGTATATTATTGATACCATGGGCTTAGTGTATACTATTATTGATACCAGAGCCTTATTGTATACGATTAGTGATATCTAAGGCTTATTGTATATTATTTTTGTTACCAGGCGTATTGTATACGGTTACTATCAGTGGCTTGTTGTATACTCTTATTGAGGCTTATTGTTGACACAACAAGCTTATTGTATACTATTACTAAAACCAGAGATTATTATATACTACCAGAGAATTAATTGTATATTATTATTTATACCAGAGGCCTATTATATACACTATAATATACACTATGGGGGGATTTACTAAAACTGATGCAGCTCTTCATAGTAATCAATCAGCTTCCAGGTTTTTTTGCCAAGGCTTACGGTAATTGAATGAGCTGAAGTTAGAAGCTGATTGGTTACTCTGCACAGCTGCATCAGATTCTGAGCGCACCAGTTTTAGTAGATCTCCCCCTATATACTGTATTTACTAATGCACTTATATTACAGTGCCATATACTGTATTTACTAATGCACTTATATTACAGTGCCATATACTGTATTTACTAATGCACTTATATTACAGTGCCATATACTGTATTTACTAATGCACTTATATTACAGTGCCATATACTGTATTTACTAATGCACTTATATTACAGTGCCATATACTGTATTTACTAATGCACTTATATTACAGTGCCATATACTGTATTTACTAATGCACTTAGTCTGTTATTATAATTACAGTGCCATATACTGTATTTATCATGCCAGGGGTTTGTGTTATGTATGGACGGATGTATGTTGGCCTTATGTCTTTAGTGACACCAGTGACTGGTATTATATTCTTCAAGCATCAGTGCTTGTCTCTGTACATTTACAGATAACAGAGGCCAATGACATCCAGCATGTAACAGCACGGCGTATTCCCCGGCATTGTACAGACACGGCCCTGGTGTGCTCTGCATGACACCTGCTTCTGGCCATGTGTAGGGTGTGGGGCCTGTGATGATGAATGACAAGAGGGGCCTCTGCATGGTGAAGGGCGGGGGGCTTGCATTCTTTGTTGAGGGATGAGCGGTGGTCCCAGCTGCTCTCACAGGCTCTGTAATGAACATGACAAGTGGCCCTGAAGCTGCTGGAAAGCTCTGATCATTGGGTTACAGCTGAGGCATTCAGTGTGGGCTCGTCATTTTTTTATTATAACAGAATTGAGCGCTTCTTACTTATTACTGCACATAACCGGCACAGCAGTACCATTGACAATGTGTATTAGAAGGAACCTGCGCACTGTCCCTACATGCTGGCATTGGGGGATGATGGAAAGTGCCATGAGGTACTTTACCATATGGTTGTCTCTGGGAACCTGGAACTGTGATGCATATAGCATGCTTATCCTGATTCTGAGACTTGAGCATGCCTTCCGCATCCTACACAATTCAGGTATCTCAGTGACCCGAGGGCTGCACACATAGTATCACAGGATACAGAAGATGCGGATAAGCTTGCAGCATAGTTGAGATTATTGGGTAAAGCAGCTTAAAGTACAACTAATGCCCCGTACACACGGACGGAAATTCCGACCACAAAATCCGTCAGATTTTTTCCGGCGGATTTTGTCCGACACTGGTGTTGCATACACACGGTCGGACAAAGTTGTCGGAAAATCCGATCATTCTGAACGTGGTGACGTTCGTTGCGTACGATGGGACTACGTAGAGGCTAGTAGCCAATAGCTTTGGTCTTGTAATGTGATCTGAGCATGCGTGGCACTTTGTTCGTCGGAATTCGCTACACACGATAGGAAAAAGTCCGATAGGACTTTGTTGTCGGAAAATTTGACAGCAGGATCTCAAACTTTTTCCGTCGGAAATTCCGATGGAGCCCACACACGGTCGGAATTTCCAACAACATGGTCCGATAGGACGTTTTCCGTCGGAAAATCCGACCGTGTGTACGGGGCATAAGACTTCTGTATGACACTCAAAGGCTAATTTCACCTTGTGCAAAAAAACAAAACCAAAAGAAAAAGAATAAATGATAACATCATAATTCATACAAAATGGGCATCTATTCTTTTTTTGGTTTTTGCATTGGAGCATGCGAAGCATTGCAGCAGCAATCAGTGGATTGTGTAGTACAGTACTCAGGTTTCTGCAGATATTCCTTTTGTACCAATTGAGGTACAGACCTACAGTTATGGGGCCGGAGGAAGTATCAATAGACTAAATGTGCAGTGGCATCAACAGCATTGAGAACTGAGTCCCTCTGCTGCGATGGAAGATGGACCATAAACGTTGTGTACCTGGATTTTGTAAAAGCATTTGACACAGTTCCCCATAAACGTTTACTGTACAAAAAAAGGTCCGTTGGCATGGACCATAGGGTGAGTAGTACATGGATTGAAAACTAGCTACAAGGGCGAGTTCAGAGGGTAGTGATACATGGGACACTATTCCTCCCACAGATACCAATGATGGGACACAATTCCTCTCACTAACACCAATGATGGGACACTATTGCTCCCACAGACACCAATGATGGGACACTATTGCTCCCACAGATACCAATGATGGGACACTATTGCTCCCACAGATACCAATGATGGGACACTATTGCTCCCACAGATACCATTGATGTGACACTATTGCTCCCACAGATACCAATGATGGGACACTATTGCTCCCACAGATACCATTGATGTGACACTATTGCTCCCACAGATACCAATGATGGGACACTATTGCTCCCACAGATACCAATGATGGGACACTATTGCTCCCACAGACACCAATGATGGGGCACTATTCCTCCCACAGACACCAATAATGGGACACTATTCCTCTCACTAACACCAATGATGGGGCACTATTCCTCTCACTAACACCAATGGTGGGACACTATTCCTCTCACTAACACCAATGATGGGACACTATTCCTCTCACTAACACCAATGATGGGACACTATTCCTCTCACTAACACCAATGGTGGGACACTATTCCTCTCACTAACACCGATGATGGGACACTATTCCTCTCACTAACACCAATGATGGGACACTATTCCTCTCACTAACACCAATGGTGGGACACTATTCCTCTCACTAACACCGATGATGGGACAATATTGCTCCCACAGACACCAATGATGGGACACTATTGCTCCCACAGACACCAATGATGGGGCACTATTCCTCCCACAGACACCAAGGATGGGGCACTATTCCTCCAACTAAACCCAATGAGGAGGCACTATTCCTTCCACTGATACCAATGGTGGGGCACTATTCCTCCCACAGACACCAATGATGGGGCACTATTCCTTCCACTGATACCAATGGTGGGGCACTATTCCTCCCACAGACACCAATGAGGGGGCACTATTCCTCCCACAGACACCAATGAGGGGGCACTATTCCTCCCACTGACACCAATGATGGGGCACTATTCCTCCCACTGATACCAATGATTGGGGCACTATTCCTTCCAC
Source organism: Lithobates sylvaticus (assembly GCA_028564925.1). NCBI lineage: Eukaryota > Metazoa > Chordata > Amphibia > Anura > Ranidae > Lithobates > Lithobates sylvaticus. The sequence continues at coordinate 524,430,455 of CM053028.1, forward strand.
TGATATTAGTGATGGGGTACTATTCATCACACTAATACCAATGATGGGGCACTATTCATCCCACTAACACCAATGATGGGGCACTATTCCTCCAACTAAAACCAATGATCGGGGCACTATTCCTCCCACTGATACCAATGATTGGGGCACTATTCCTCCCACTGATATCAGTGATGGGGCACTATTCCTCCCACTGATACCAATGATTGGGGCACTATTCCCCCCACTGATATCAGTGATGGGGCACTATTCCTCCCACTAAACCCAATGAGGAGGCACTATTCCTTCCACTGATACCAATGATGGGGTACTATTACTCCCACAGACACCAATGGTGGGGCACTATTCCTTCCATTGATACCAATAATGGGGCACTATTCCTCCCATTAAACCCAATGATAGGGCATTATTCCTCCCACAGACACCAATGATGGGACACAATTCCTCCCACGAAACCCAATGAGGAGGCACTGTTTACTTTCATTAATGCCAAGGCATTTTCTATTACCACTGGCCACAGTCTGCCCCCACCGTGTCCGACTATATGGGGAGCAATTGGTTGGCATAAGGAAAAATAGGGGAGTGCCACCATTTGACGTCTGGCCTTATTTGGACAATTCCCTGAACATGTATGGATAACAGCAGGTTTCCCCCCAATTGCCTTTACTGAATGAACGCATTAAACAGGAGAGGAGATTAATTCATTTTTGAGCACCAAGGCTTAATGTATTAATTAGTTCAGAAATGCTTAAATTAACAGTCTGTACCAGAGCCACTACAGCTGTTGTTTGACATGAATATGTATGAAAAGCATTAATAGCGGAATAAAAAAAAACATTCAGAGTCCAATGTTATTACAAAATACGGGAGACAGTACAGTTACAATACACTTCAATACAGGAGGGGCCTGCTTGTGAGAGCTTACTGTATGAAATCGGGGGGCAAGTGATACAAAATGTATCTGATGGAGAAAGTAAAAGCTCAGTTATTAGGTGGAGGGGGGATCGACTTCCCTGAAGAAATGAGTTGTCGGGGATCACCTAAAGGTGGACAGAGTAGTAGATAGCCGGCCAGATTGGGGTAGGGAGTTCCAGAAAAAGGGAGAGGCTCTGGAGAAGTACTGGAGGTGAGCATGGGAGGAGGTGATTAGGGAGCTAGAGAGCAGGAGGCCTTGAGAGAGTAAAGAGGATCATTTTGGTGATATTGGAAATGAGGTTGGTGATGTATACAGTATGACTCCCTTATGCTTTATTATCCCACCAATCAGACCTGTTCAGACAACCCCAGCAGTGGTTTTAGGAATTTATAGCAAGTGTATGGGAGAATCCAGCCTGGATGATCAGGTCTATGTTTTTATGTTTCTATGTCTAATGCCCCGTACACATGAGCGGATTTTCCGTCGGAAAAATCTTGGATGTTTTTTCAGACGGAATTCCGCTCAAGTTTGGCTTGCATACACACGGTCACACAAAAGTTCACTAAACTTTCGACCGTCAAGAACGCGGTGACGTACAACACTACGACGAGCCGAGAAAATTAAGTTCAATGCTTCAGAGAATGCGTCAAATTGTTTCTGAGCATGCGTAGGAATTTTGCTATTCGGAATTGCTATAGACGATCGGAATTTCCGATCGAAACTTTTTCCGACCAAAAATTGAGAACCTGCTCTCAATCTTTTGCTGGCGGGAATTCGGCCAGCAAAAGTCCAATGGTGCATACACACGGTCGCATTTTCCAACCAATAGCTCTAATCGGTCTTTTGCTGGCTGAATTTACGAACGTGTGTAAGCGGCATTAGACCCACCGATCCCCCTGCCAACTATCATTTGGTGGATTGGGTGATAACTCTTCTATGTTTATATGCATTTTAACCACTTCAGCCCCGGAAGATTTGGCTGCTCAATGACCAGGCTTTTTTTTTTGTGATACGGCACTGCGTCACTTTAACTGACAATTGCGCAGTCGTGCAACGCTGTACCCAAACAAAATTGACGTCTATTTTTCCCACAAATAGAGCTTTCTTTTGGTGGTATTTGATCATCTCTGCGTTTTTTTATTTTTTTGCGCTTTAAACAAAAAAAGAGCGACAATTTTGGGAAAAAAAAAACACAATATTTTGTACTTTCTGCTATAATAAATATCCTTTTTTAACCACTACAATACTGGGCACTTTCGCCCCCTTCCTTCCCAGCCCAATTTTCAGCTTTCAGAGCTCTCGCACTTTCAATGACAATTGCGCGGTCATGCTACACTGTACCCAAATAACATTTTTATAATTTTGTTTGCACAAATAGAGATTTCTTTTGGTGGTATTTATTCACTACTCCGTTTTTTATTTTTTGCGATATAAGCGAAAAAAAGCGGAAATTTGGAAAAAAATATATATTTTCTTTCTATTTTAAAAGAAATCCAATAAAAATCGAATTTTGTCATAAATTTAAGCCAAAATGTATTCTGCTACATGTTTTTGGTTAAAAAATTTTCTGTTAAGTGTATAATAATTGGTTCGTGTGATCACGGACATATGTACTCAAATGATCATGTACAGATGTGTGCAAGTGATCACGGACATATGTGTGCAAATGATCATTGGGACATGTGATTTTAGTGGGACATATGTGGGGGACATGTGTTTTTATTATTTGGGGACATGTGTGTTTTGGGGACATGTATGTTTACACTGTGGGGACATGTGTGTTTACACTGTGGGGACACTAGACTGGTGATCAGTGAGTAAAAAGCTGTAAAAAACAGCTTATACTCACTGATCACCAGTCGGCTGCAGCGATCCGCTCTCCTCTCCTCAGTGACGACTTCCGTGTGAGGAGGGGAGAGACGATTGCCTAGCAACCGGCTGTTTGTGTACACCACACGACGGCTGTGATTGGACACGGCCGTCATGTGATCACAGAGCCCTCCTGCCGATCCGAGATGCGCTGTGTCTGGGTGACACACGCGCGCGCGATCCCCCTCCTTCTGAAGGACGTTCAGGAACGTCCAGTCAGAAGGAGAGAGCTCCCACCCGGCCGTATATATATATACACATTGGCCGGGTGGGAAGTAGTTAAAAAGCAAATTTTTTCCTCAGTTTAGGCTGATATGTATTCTTCTACATATTTTTGGTAATAACAATCACAATAAGCGTATATTAATTGTTTTGCGCAAAAATTATAGCGTCTAGAAAATAGGGGATACATTTGTGGCATTTTTATTATTATTTTTTTTTTTTTTACTAGTATTGGCGGCAATCTTTTTATCGAGACTGCGACATTATGGCGGACACATCGGACACTTTTGACACATTTTTTTTTTATAATTGACAATTATACAGTGATCAGTGCTATAAAAATGCACTGATTAGTGTATACATGTCACTGGCAGCGAAGGGGTTAACCACTAGGGAGTGATTAAGGGGTTAACTGTGTTCCCTGTGTGTGTTTCTAACTGTAGGGGGAGGGGACTGACTATAGGAGACAGGTCGTGGTTCCTAGCTATTAGAAACTCACGATCTGCATCTCCTCTCCTCACAGAACAGGGATGTGTGTGTGTTTACACACACACATCCCTGTTCTGCCTCTCGTGCCCACGATCGCGCATGACCGGTGGTCATTGCGACCGGCGGTCATGAGATATAGTTTATCTTACACCTTTGGTTATCCATATACAAACAAAAAATTTGAGGACCTAACCAGGCTTTATTTCACCTTGAGCTATAACATTGGTCTTCATTGTTGTAGAGTGTTGATGATGTACGTTGCCGGCCACTATTATTAGGACCATAGAACTAAAAATTTAGATTTAATGACACCCTATTATTATTATAGGATTTATATAGCGCCAACAGTTTACGCAGCGCTTTACAATATAAAAGGGAGACAATACAGTTATAATACAATAAAATACAAGAGGATTAAGAGGGCCCTGCTCAGAAGAGCTTACAATCTAATAGACTTGCTTCAGTTTAGAACTGGTCATCATCAGGTCTACAACTGGTTAATCATCACTAATCCTTTCTTTTGAATAAGGGATGTCCTGGTATAGCAATAGGACAAATTGCTGTGCAACCAGTCTGGATCTTCATATTTGGTGGAAGAGATATTTCCACCTACTAGAAATCGCTTTCTGCCCTATGATCTATGGGGCAGGTATTAGGAAAGGTGAGTGGCCCAATGCCTAATGGATGGAGGTTGGAATTTGTGGCCATAGAATCGCGTCTCCATATTTAGGTGTTCCTGGAGTGCCAGATTACTGGTAACCAGGGAATTTTAAAATGGTGGATTTTGTGGCGTGCTCATGCAATGCTATAATGAAAAACAAAGTCCTGGGAGGAGGGCTGTGCCCCTTCTCTGTAATCCAGTGATAAATGCTCCAGTTTTATAGGAGCAAAAAAACAGGTGTGAGTAATTCACATTTACTCAGTCCATTCTCTTCTAAAACAAAGCACATATTTACTAAAACGGGTGCATTCAGAATCTGGTGCAGCTGTGCATGGTAGCCAATTGGCTTCTATCTTTAGCTTATTCAATTAAGCTTTGGCAATAAAACCTAGAAGCTGATTGGTTTCTATGCAGAGTTGCATCATATTTTGCATTCTCCAGTTTTAGTAAATAACCCCTTTACTGTAAATTTCAATGATGGCTTTTGTTTGTTCTCAAATTGCTGCAGTTGGGCAGTTCACAATGGGGGCAAGCACAGATTTCAAGGAAGTCTTAAGGCCCAACTCTGGGCAAAAACTGAAATTTTGCCATCCTTCAATATCACCTCTCTCTAAGGCTCCATTCACACCTGAGCGTATCGTTTTCAGGCAGAAAATCGTGCGATTTTACTGTGACTTTGCAGCGTTTTTGGCAGCTTGTTATTACCGCGATTTTTTAGCGGTTTTTATGGCATTTTGCCACGATTTTGTGCAGGGCAAAAGGTCACCAATGTAAAAAGAAGAAAAACGCCCAAATCTGCCCGATTAGAGCGACAAAAAAGGGTCCGGAACTTGTTTGAGCTTCAGGCGTTCGGCTTCAGGTGACATGGAGTGGAGATGTGAACCATCTCCATTGAGAATAATGGATTTTTTCCCCTCTAGCGTTTTGTAGCTTCAGGCTTCAAGCTACAAAATGCTCAGGTGTGAATGCAGCCTAACCCATCATGTAAGGGCTTAGCTGGTGATGCAAGATGTAGTCACCTAAGTCCACAATCCCTCATTGCCCCCGTTTCCTGCTGTGGAGACTACTGATCCAGATGTCCAGGTTATCGTTGTCCAGTCCCCTTGCAATGCTGTCACTCCTTTTCTCTATTCTGAGAGGACCCCACTGTTGGATAGCCAATAAGAAGTGTCCACATAATGCAGGTAGTGATGTGGCAACCTGAAGAAGGACCCAACTGGAAAAAAAAACTGAAGAAGAGTTATGGATTGGGACCCAAAAGTCATGGGACTGTAAGTTTGGATAAATAGGGTATTTAGAATGTGTTTTCGTGTTCCAGCATTCTGCTAGAGCAGAGGTCTCCAAACCCTCTAAAGAAAGGGCCAGTTTACTGTCCTTCAGATTTTAGGGGGACAAAACTGTGGGAGTAAACAATGCCTGATCTTTGGTATAAGGCTGCATTCACACCTGAGCGTTTTGTAGCTTGAAGCCTGAAGCTACAAAACGCTAGAGGGGAAAAAATACATTATTCTCTATGGAGATGGTTCACATCTCCACTCCCAAACGCCTGAAGCCCTATGCCTGAAGCTCAAATCGCGCGAATCGGGCAGATTTGGGCGTTTTTATTCTTTTGACATTGGTGACCTTTTGCTCTGCACAAAATTTGCGGCAAAACGCGGTAAAAAACGCAGCGAATCGCGGTAAAAAACGCAGCAAAAAACACCGCAATTCGCGCGATTTTCTGCCTGAAAAGCTACGCTCAGGTGTGAATGCAGCCTTAGAGGGAGAAGTATTTGGTGTCAGTGAGAGGAATAGTGCCCCATTTTTGTTGTCGGTGGAAGGATTATGCCCCACTGTTGATGTCAGTGGCAGGAATAGTGCCTCAAGGGCCAGATAAAGGCAAGCAAAGGGCCACAGTTTGGAGACAACTGTGCCAGAGGGTAGTAGGAGGGAGGGGATTTGTTTCCTTCCCAGAGTTGGATTTGTAAGGCCCAACGCCAGGCAGATAAAAAATAATCCCTTGCAGTGAGGCTGTGCCCGTACTTCAAGGGTTTTAATAGCTTGTTTTGTGTAGGGTAGAAGAGAAACAGTTTAAGTTACTCAATCCCTCTCTCCCCCACAATCCGGCGGTAGACTGCCCCTTTTGGCATCATCACATCCAGTGCATCGCTATGGATCCTGCACTGGTCTTGTCTTGATGATGTCAGGACCCTAGACCATTAAAGTGCAGAAGCTGAAGGGGCCAGTCTATCTGTGGGAAGGAGCAGAGTATCAGGTAAGTAATTCTCCTTTTATTGTTCTTATTGACATAAACAAGCAGTTAACACTTGCTGTATGAGTACAGCCCCACTGTAAGGGCGCTTTCACACTGATCAGCAGCAAAAAAAAATTCTAGCTTTAGATAGGATAGAGCAGGGATAGGCAATTAGCGGACCACCAGCTGTTGCAGAACTACAATTCCCTTGAGGCATGGCAAGACTCCGACAGCCACACGCATGGCACCCAGAAGCAGAGGCATGATGGGACTTGTAGTTTTGCAACAGCTGGAGGTCCGCTAATTGCATATCCCTGGGATAGAGCATCCTCTTACTTTCTATCATGTCTGTGAGGTAAGTGTAGCACCCTCGATATTAAGAGTAGGTACATTTAGTTTAGCTCCTCTATAGGCAGAGGAGCTGGGGTTAATATTTCTGCTTGGCTGTTCAGAGCTCTAAGGTCGGGCCTTTGTTACCTCCCCCTGGCTTCTAGAACTAGAACTTTACGCAATTTTACTGCGCGGTTTTTAAAGGACATGTGACTCAAAAAACTTACCTAAAACACATTACGGGTGCGTTTTTGCCACGGTTTTACCGCATTTTCCATTGCTTTCTGTCAGGGACCATGAATCAGGCAGAGACAGAAAATGCAGTTAAAATCACACCTTTAATGTAAAAGTAAAATAATACAAATCAGGAACGTAGTCAAAAATAGAAGCCAGGGTTAGGAAGCCAAAACAGGTATTCAGAAGAGCTGGAATCGGGGAGCCAGGAATCAGCGTAGTCAGAAACCAAAGATCAGGATAAGGAACCAGAAGAAACGCACGCCAGGCAAAATCAAACAGGAACACAGCCGAGAGACACACTGGATATGTTGACCAGGCGAAGGCACCGAAGGAATGAGCCAGGCAGTTTAAATAGCCAAAAGGGGCTGGCTGTAGGCTGGACTAATGAGGCAGGTAATGGTAACCATGTGAGTCATTGTGGAAACAATGAGTGGCTGGTAATTATCTGACAGCTGAGCAGCCTGAGCACTGAGAAGAGAGCTGCTAAAAGCCCAGCTCTGACACTTTTAATGGGATGGTACGTTTTTTTGTATGTTTTTTTAGTTCCATAAAGATGCTGCAAGCAGGATTTTTTTCACCGTAACGGAAGTGCACTGCCCCAGTATGAACACATTCATTGATTTTAAAGGGAAGCATTCTTCTTGAGGTTTTCAGGTGTTTTTTTAACGCAAAAAAATCCTCAGTGTGAAAGGGCCCTAAAGCCCCATACACACGGTCGGACAATCCGCGGACCAGGTCCGTCGGACCATGTCCGTCATACTTTGTCCGATGTTGGTTTTGCGTACACACGGTCGGACAAAGTTGTCGGAAGATCCGATCATTCTGAACGTGGTGACGTTTGTTGCCTACGACGGGACTATGTAGAGGCTAGTAGCCAATAGCTTTGGTCTTGTAATGTGATCTGAGCATGCGTAGCACTTTGTCCGGTCGGACAACCGTACACACGATCGGATTTGGTGTGATCGGACCGTGTTGTCGGCAAATCTTTCCAGCAGGAGATAAGACTTTGTCCGTCGGACAATCCGACGTACACTGTCCGATGGTGCATACACACGGTCTGATTTTTCAACAACATTGTCCGATCGGACAGAATCCATGAAAAAGTCCGACCGTGTGTATGGGGCTTTAGACTGGCCATACACCTTTAGATTATCTGTAGATTTTCTTTGGTCAGATGGAAAAAGTGGGAGATTCCTCCATCCACAGTTTTAGCGTACATGGAGAAATCTGTTGCACTTTTTCCATCTAACCATAGAAAATCTGCAGATAATCTAAAGGTGTATGGCCAGCTTTATTTGCCAGCTGTTGGACTTCAAAGTATTTGTCAAGTCACTTGAACAAAAGCATAATATATTGATCCAAATTCTTTTCTAAATCTCTAGGAACGCTTTTAAAGCATTTATAATTGATATACCTTATTTTAGACTCCTTTCCCATCTCTCTTCCTTGTGCAGGGGTGTATTATTATTGCCATATGGGGGTTGCCTAATGAGGTCAGATACATTGGGGAAATACGTTCCCTGTCTATGTGTGTTACATTCCAAAAAAGGTTTTACCGCTGTCAGTCAAGGAGTGGGGGGGGGGGTGTGGCGGCAAAGTCAATTACAGGAGTACAGTACAGGCATGCCGTGCGTCGCCAACATGGCGTCTTGTAGCTCCAGTCAGCAAGATCAGGCCTGAAAACTGACCATGCCACCATAGATCTGCTTCCTTGCTTGGAATGGTCGGATTTACACAGGAAGTCTTCACTTGGTATTTTCTAGTATATAGGACTGCTATGACACAAGTAGCAGCATACCACACACTCGTGTAATAAACTAGTGTATTCATGTGTTTTTTTTTTTTTAGCTAAAGATACACTTTAGATATTGCAAACCGAGGTTTTCACTCTAGGATGAGTTATATATATTTATGTATAAAGCTCCATTTGGCTCCCTAAAATACCAATTAAGGAACTTGCCTGAAGCCATATTGGCGAGGTGTGTGTACAGCATGATTGATGACAGGCTTAGAGGATCTGTCTGCATTGCGAGAGGGGAGCACTCGGCTTGTTAAGGTGATATATGTATTTAGTGTATGCATTTTTCTTCTTCCCTTCCCTTGTGTTCTCTTTATTTAAAGGTATCTAGGTCACTGCTCTAGGTGTGCATTTCACTCGGCAGAATTGGCTTTGAATTATTTCCCAGTCTAGACGAGCTGGATTCAAAGAATAAGCAGATCTTTGTAATAAAAATAAAAATGAAATGTTAAGATCGCTCTTCAGACTTGGTCAAGCCAGTGTCAGCAGCCCCAATGCATATCTTCTCTATTCACTTTGTCCCTCTAGTGTGGTGGGTGGAAGAAGAAGAAAGAGGATGGTGTTGATCTCTGCTATATGAAAGGAGCCACCCTGGGATCCTTTGTCGTTAGATTGTGAGCTAGCCTAGGGACCATGCTGGAAGGTACATCATAATGCCCATCCTTAAGTCCTGTGTATGAAGAGAACCCTGTATCTACAGATAAAGACATCATCTGTGGAGCTATCCTAGGACCCTGCTAGAAGGTACATCATAATGCCCATCCTTATGTCCTGTATATGAAGAGAACCCTGTATCTACAGATAAGGACATCATCTGTGGAGCTATCCTAGGACCATGCTGGAAGGTACATCATAATGCCCATCCTTATGTCCTGTGTATGAAGAGAACCCTGTATCTACAGATAAAGACATCATCTGTGGAGCTATCCTAGGACCATGCTGGAAGGTACATCATAATGCCCATCCTTATTTCCTGTGTATGAAGAGAACCCTGTATCTACAGATAAGGACGTCATCTGGAGCTATCCTAGGACCATGCTGGAAGGTACATCATAATGCCCATCCTTATGTCCTGTGTATGAAGAGAACCCTGTCTCTGCAGATAAGGACATCATCTGTGGAGCTAGCCTAGGACCCTGCTGGAAGGTACATCATAATGCCCATCCTTATGTCCTGTGTATGAAGAGAACCCTGTATCTACAGATAAAGACATCATCTGTGGAGCTATCCTAGGACCATGCTGGAAGGTACATCATAATGCCCATCCTTATGTCCTGTGTATGAAGAGAACCCTGTATCTACAGATAAAGGAATCATCTGTGGAGCTATCCTAGGACCATGCTGGAAGGTACATCATAATGCCCATCCTTATGTCCTGTGTATGAAGAGAACCCTGTATCTACAGATAAGGACATCATCTGTGGAGCTATCCTAGGACCATGCTGGAAGGTACATCATAATGCCCATCCTTATGTCCTGTATATGAAGAGAACCCTGTATCTGCAGATAAGGACATCATCTGTGGAGCTAGCCTAGGACCCTGCTGGAAGGTACATCATAATACCCATCCTTATGTCCGGTATATGAAGAGAACCCTGTATCTACAGATAAAGACATCATCTGTGGAGCTATCCTAGGACCATGCTGGAAGGTACATCATAATGCCCATCCTTATGTCCTGTGTATGAAGAGAACCCTGTATCTACAGATAAAGACATCATCTGTGGAGCTATCCTAGGACCATGCTGGAAGGTACATCATAATGCCCATCCTTATGTCCTGTGTATGAAGAGAACCCTGTATCTGCAGATAAGGACATCATCTGGATAAGGACATCATCTGTGGAGCTATCCTAGGACCATGCTGGAAGGTACATCATAATGCCATGCTGGAAGGTACATCATAATGCCCATCCTTATGTCCTGTATATGAAGAGAACCCTGTATCTGCAGATAAGGACATCATCTGTGGAGCTAGCCTAGGACCATGCATATCTACAGATAAAGACATCATCTGTGGAGCTATCCTAGGACCATGCTGGAAGGTACATCATAATGCCCATCCTTATGTCCTGTGTATGAAGAGAACCCTGTATCTACAGATAAAGACATCATCTGTGGAGCTATCCTAGGACCATGCTGGAAGGTACATCATAATGCCCATCCTTTTGTCCTGTGTATGAAGAGAACCCTGTGTCTGCACATAAGGACATCATCTGTGGAACTAGCCTAGGACCAAGCTGGAAGTAATGTCGCAGTGTTGCCTTTATGTCCTGTATATGAAAATAACCCTTTATCTGCAGATAAGGACACAATCTGTAGAGCTAGCCTAGGACCTTACTAGAAGGTACAGTATGTTGCAGGAAACCATTTACCATATATACTCGAGTATAAGCCGACCCGAATATAAGCCGAGGCACCTAATTTTACCACAAAAAAAATGGGAAAACATATTGACTCGAATTTGGGGTCTCTGGACCCAAAGGGTCCCGAAATGACATTGCTGCAGATGGACACAGTTGACCGACTTTGGGACCCTGTATCTCGGGGCCACTTGAGGCTAGGAACCCCCACTTTTCTGCAGCAGAGAATGAAATTTTCCGAACCGACTTTGGGGGCCCGTATCTCGGGACCACTTGGTGCTAGGAGCTCCAGCTTTGGATATGTTGTAGTACTAGTTACACTGGATTTGCACACGGGGCCCCAAAGTCAGTTCGGAAAATGTAATTTTCTGCTGCAGAAAAGTGCTTGACTCAAGTATATGCCGAGGGGGGCATTTTCAGCACAAAAAAATGTGATGAAAAATTTGGCTTATACTCGAGTATATATAGTATTCACTGTGTATAAAGAAAACCCTGTATCTGCAGATAAGGACATCATTTGTGGAGCTACATAGGGACCAGGCCATAAAGTATGTCACAGTGACCCCTTTATGTCCTGTGCATTAAGAGAACCCTTTATCTGCAGGTTAGGACACCATCTGTGGAGCTAACCTGGGGACCGTGTTGAAAGGAACCAATTTATGTCCTGTATATGAAGAGAACCTTGTGTCTGCAGATCAGGACCTCATCTGTGGAGACCTGACCATAACACCTATATGAGCTTGTTGGACATCTTGTTGCAAAACCATGGCCATTAATATGGAGTTACTCCCTTTTGCAACTGCAACAGCCTCCACTCTCCTCAAAATTTTGGAGTGTGTGGGAATTTGTTTCCATTCACTTAAAATGTTTTACTGGAACCAAAGGGCTTAACCAAAACCCTGAAGAGCAGACTAGACCATTATTCCTCCCAGGGTGTAGTTGATTTAAATCACAATTTAAATCATAATTTTTAAAGAACGACTGTCATCTCTGTCCCGCAGCAGCTCCTCCTCGGACCCGTTGTTGACTCACCGACAGTCCCATTCACTTTAACCACTTAAGGACCGAGCCTCTTTTGAGATTTGTTGTTTACAAGTTAAAACATTTTTTTTGCTAGAAAATTAATTAGAATCCCCAAACATTATACATTTTATTTCTAACACCCTAGAGAATAAAATGGCGGTTGTTGCAATACTTTCTGTCACACCGTATTTGCACAGCGATCATACAAGCGCACTTTTTTTTGGAAAAAATTAACTTTTTTGAATTAAAAAAAATAAGACAACAGTAAAGTTAGTCCATTTTTTTTTTATATTGTGAAAGATAATGTTGCGCTGACTAAATTGATATCCAACATGTCACGCTTCAAAATTGTGCCCGCTCGTGGAATGGCGACAAACTTTTACCCTTAAAAATCTCCATAGGCGACTTTAATTCTACAGGTTGCATGTTTTGATTTACAGAGGAGGTCTAGGGCTAGAATTATTGCTCTCACTCTACCGATCGTAGCGATACCTCATGTGTGGTTTTAACAACGTTTTCATATGCGGGCGCTACTCACGTATGCGTTCGCTTCTGCACGCAAGCTCGGCGGGGCGTTTAAACATTTTTTTTTCTTATTTATTTTACCTTTTATTTTTTATTTTACACATTTTACAAAAAATTGTGTCACTTTTATTCCTATTACCAGGAATGTAAACATCCCTGGTAATAGAAAAAAAAGCATGACAGGTCCTCTTAAATATGAGATGTGGGGTCAAAAAGACCTCAGATCTCATATTTACACTACAACACTGCAATGGTATGGAGGCGGGTGGGGACCAGCTTCCCCTCACTCGTCTCCATACCCAGCAAGGGAGAAGATCCGATCGCCTCCGCCGCTGCCGATGGCTCCGGTAAGAGGTGGAGGGCACGGGAGCGCATTAGGGGGGCGCCATCGATAAGAGTGATCTTGCTGCGAATCCGCCGCAGATACCACTGTTATCGGAAAGCGGACCGCAAGCCGAAGAAGAGGATACCGGGGTTATGGCTGCTGCCATAACAATTATATTCCTCTTCAAAGTTAGGACGTATATCGGCGTGCGCTGGTCCGTAAGTGGTTAATGCGGCAGTGACACAAGGTGAGGGACGTGGCGGCAGCAGGTGAGTGGATGCCCGCTAACAGGTGCTGCCATGATGGATCTGAAATTACAGGTGCTCTTTAAATGTAAGGGCTTATTTTTGCTGGTAGTTAGAATCTTTAATATTTGAAAACAAAATTAAGGTTTAATAAGCTGTCAGGTTAGTAGAACAGTGATTTGCAAAAAAATGGGATAAAGGAATATTCCTGAACTTTGTTTATCTCATGGTACTGTGAAATTGTGTGAATGCATCAATGCCGTGCATGTCATCTCAGTTGGCAGAGCTTGGATTTATTGAATAAGTTTACCAAAAAAATAAATATTTTAAATATTGCAGACCATACAGCCTCATGCTACATAACTAAGCTCCATTTCATGCTGAATAAACTAAATTATTAGTGTATCCTAAATAGAAAACTATCTTTAGAAAGATTTTTACTCCAAAAGCATTTTATTACATTTTATTTGATAAAAATCTAATTTAAATAAAAAAAAAATCAGATTTTTTAGATTTAAAAAAAAAAAAAAAATCATTGATTTTTATCCACCCTGATCCCTCCTACATGAAACATTTCCGTAGGTATGAAGAAGTTCCGAAGGTAACATTCTGCTGACCTCAGCAAAACCCAGCTTTGTCCATCAGACTGTATATTGTTTTTTTTTTTTTTTTTTTTTTTTTTTTTTTTTTTTTTGTATATTGTAATCATATCCCCTCTTAAGCACCTCTTCTCCAGAGTGAATAACTGTAATCAACGTAATTGATCCTCATAGCTGAGCTCCTACATCTCCTTTATTCATTTTGTTGCCTTTCAACGAACACAATATTAGCACTTACTGTTGATGGGGGCAAATCTAGCAGAGCAGAATTCCACGCACTGATGTGCACTGAGGTCCTATGATTGTGGCAAATTTAAAGTAGAACTTTCCCCATAACAACTTAATAAAATTATGTTCTTTAACAAGAAATATACATTCCACTTTAATAATTATGCTACCAAAAGTATTGTGTGTTGTAAATTGCCTTCAGCATTGTGCCTGTTTCTTCTTGCTGGAGGCTGCCATTTTGCTGAACCCCAGAGCCCCTGAGCAGCAGTAAATCTTTAGGTTGTCAGCAGATTGGCCTCTACAATTTCAGGAACTGAGCCTGTGCAGAGCAGGGTCAGACAATGTATTACTGGCTTTTTAAACAGTGTCGAGACTTATTTTTAATGTTTTACAAAGCTATACCTGCATAAGGGGCCAGCCTGTAGTGATCTGGCAGGGCTTCATTTTCTGGGTAAAGTTCCACTTTAAAGTCACTGAGCTCTTCAGTTCAACCTATTCTACTGCCATTGTTGGTCAATGGAGATTGCATGGCTATGTGCTACATTTTATGCACCTGTTAAAACAAAACTTAATCTAAATTTAGTCCTTTTTTAAATTGAATTGGAACACGGTACAGTACTTACATTGGATGAGAAGTGTCTGTGTCATAGGCACTTGTCAAGAAGAGTGCTGACTGTACCAACCCTTTCCGCCCCCCTCCTCCATTCATTAAACGCTGTACTATGACCAGCTATGACTAAGCGCTGATGATGGTGTGAAACGCGTCAGCTGCTTTTGTACCCGTACCTCTGTTGTCATACATGGAATTGATTGATTTTCTACAATAAAGGCTTTTAACCACTTGCCGACTGCTGCACGCCGATATACGTCGGCACAATGGCAGCGGTGGGCAAATGGGCGTACCTGTACTTCCCCTTTAAGAGGCGGGCATAGCAGGCGCCCACGCACCCGCCGCGTACAGTGTGACCAGGCGATGGTGTCATGGAGCCGCAGAACGGGGAAGTGTAAACAAGACATTTCCCTGTTCTGCCTAGTGTCATGGCAAATGCTTTTCTCACACAATTAAGAGGGAGAATGAAAATCTGCTGCTGCTGAAAAGGTAAAAGCTAAATCATATATTATTATGCTAAGTGTTATAAGATAGTCATTTATTATTTATCTATTTACTGTGAAATTACTGGTTCGAAGTGATAACTTCAAACTTCAGTAATTTGTCCGTTAAGCCACCTGCTTGAGTACAGTTTTTGAAAATATAGTAAATTCAGGGGTCAAGTCCTGGGGAAAAAAGTGTGGGAACTCCCACCCAAGATCCACTCCCCCACCAAAAAAATAAAATAAAATAGGACACCGGGGCACATCAGGGCACGGGGCACCTTAGAGCATGGGGCACATCAGGCCACATGGCACATCAGGGCACGGGGCATATGGCACATCGGGCACATTATGGCACATCAGGGCACGGGGCACATGGGGCACATCAGGGCACATGGCACATTATGGGGCACATTGGGGCACATAGCACATCAGGACACGGGGCACATAGCACATCAGGGCATGGGGCACATTAGGGCACATGGCACATCGCGGCACATGGCACATCAGGGCACATTAGGGCACATTATGGGGCACATCAGGGCACATTATGGGGCACATAGCACATCAGGGCATGGGGCACATTAGGGCACAGGGCATGGGGCACATAGCACATCAGGGCACGGGCAAATCAGGGGGCACATATGGGGATCTTACTTGCCAGCATGCAGAGTAGTGCAGGAAGCGTCTGTCTGTAATAAGTTCTCGCTCATGTCACACAGCGCTACCCGCTGCCCGGATTGCCCCTCCTCTCTTCTATCACAGATGATGTCACAAGCCAATGGGGATAGACAAGAAGAGAGGAGGGGCTGCCAGGGAGCGAGCAGCGATGAGTGACATGAGCGAGAACTTATTACAGACAGACGCTTCCTGCGCTACTCTGCATGCATCTCATTCGGCTCGGGCGGCTCTAGTCCTGCAAAGGGAACGGCAATCCTGCTGTGAAAAAAGTGCAGGGACGCCGTTCCCACGCGTTCCCGCAGGACTCGAGCCCTGAGTAAATTACCTTAAAAACAATATAAAAATAATTATTTGTATATTACTTATTTATGGTAATTAACCCCTTGCCACCCAGGCCAATTCTGACACCTCTCCTATGTGTAAAAATCATCATACTTTTGCTAGAAAATTACTCAGAACCCCCAAACATTATATATATGGTTTTAGCAGACACCCTAGGGAATAAAATGGTGGTCATTGCAACTTTTTATGTTACACGGTATTTGCGCAGCAATTTTTGAAACGCATTTTCATTTTTGAAACGCATGAATAGAAAAAAAAACACTAAAGTTAGCTAGATTTTTTTTTGTATACTATGAAAGATGATATTACGCTGAGTAAATTGATACCTAACATGTCACGCTTTAAAATTGCGCACACTTGTGGAATGGCGCCAAACTTCAGTACTTAAAAATATCCATAGGCGTCGCTTTAGTTAGAGGGGAGATCTAGTGCTAGAATTATTGCTCTCGCTCTAACGTTCGCGGCGTATGTAACCTGTGTGTATCTGGCTCTGATACTAGCCATTGCCTCACCAGACCCTGACCTCACCGCATGTCCCTGATGTATATAGGGCAGTCTTTGAGAGGCTTCCTATGTGTAGCAGCTGTATGCCAACTTAAATCTAGAGCCTAGGTAAAGCTTTCCATGATCTGCATGCTGCCACTCTTCTTTCAGGTTTGGAGCAATGTTAGTGATTAATGGGGGCTACAGCAAGGGCAGAAAGCACATTTTAACACCAAAATGCTAATTGCTAATGCTTTCTTGAGAATCCTATATCTACATAGCCGGAGGTGTCTCCTGGTCTGTGGAGATGTATACAGGGGCAGACTGACCATTCGGCCACTCGGGCCCTGGGCCACTAGGGGGCCCCATCGGGGTTGCCAGCCTCAGTAAAACCAGGGACAGTATGTAAAAATCTGTGTTTTTTTTACATCTGTCTCTGAAATGTCCCTTACCGACATCCTTTTGGTCTAAAAATCCTGAGATTATAGCTGCCCCACCTCTCCAGTACCTTCTCAGCCAATAGAAACATGTCTGTGTATACTGTGTGATTGTATACTGTGTGGCCCCATAATCTCTGATTGCCTGGGGGCCCCATAATCTCCTATTGCCTGGGGGCCCCATGAGTTGTCAGTCCGCCCCTGGATGTATATTGTCTGCATTGCCCTATATGTGCCTTTCATGTATGCAGGGATTTTACGAGAAAGATTCTTCCCTGCCTTTGTCCGTATGGTAATGCTGAGTGTGCAGCATTGTGTGCGATGTTCCTGTGTCGCCCTGTGCTCCAAGGTGGAGGTGACAGCAGTTGACGTCAGAGCGAGGAGGCCTTGTGGTCCAAGCTTAGTCAATACCCCAGTGTGCCATTTTTACCTGTGTACCTCCCTAGTCCTCTTCTACATGACACACATGATGTGCATTTTAAAATGACCTTTGAGAATATAAATATGGCAGCCCCCCCACCCCTCACATTTTGCTCTCACCACTGTATTTCCCCTGACCCCCTGCTCTTATCATTGCACCTTCACAACTGACCCCCCTCCTTGCTCTCACCATCACCTGACTCCCATCTCTACTCCCTTCTCTTACTACTTCGCTGACCTCCATTCTCTCTCTCTACTCTCCCAACTGCTCCTGCTTCCCCATTACCACCATGCCTGCAGGCTACTCCTCATGTTTTCCTCAACACACCTTTATGTCTTTCCTCTGCTTTTACCACTGCACCAGTCCACACATGATCCCCCCTCACCACCATGGAGACTGATTGGCTCCTTCTGCTGCTTCTCCTTCACTGTAAGCTCTGCTGTACAAGTACCACAAGAGGCTGATACCATTTGCAGCCATAGGTCTCCCGAACTTCAAACTTGGTAGTTAAGGGTTCCTATTTAAAGCTGAATTCCAGGTAATTTTAACACAGTTGCATTGGTCCAGTGATAACTATGTATGTGCCAAACCTGTGGGATCTCTGTGAAAGCTAGAAACCACTATAGTAGGCACTGCTACAACAGGGATAGCCGCCAGCTTCTTGGTCCTGTTTGGAGTGGCTACACAGCTGCTTACTGAACACAGGAGGCCACTTGCTTGGCACAGGCACCATTCAGTGTTCTCTGATTGGACAAGGCGGAGATTGTGACGTCACCACCTCCCCTTCTCCACCTCATCCAATCCGAGAACACTTTGGAGAACACTAGGAATAAAGAGTACAGTTGTGCTCTTCCAACCTTGTGGTAACGGTATGGTGAAGGCATTTATCTGTTCCAGCAAGACTGTGCTCCTGTACACAAAGCCAGCTCCATAAAGACATGGTTTGATAAACTTGGTGTAGAGCAGGGGTCTCCAAACTTTCTAAACAATGTGGGAAAAAATGTTGCCACATAGTTTGTTTCATTGGAAGTAATTGCGCCCCATCATTGGTGTCAGTGGGAGGAATTGCACAGCCATCATTGATGTCATTGGGCCCCAACGTTGGTTTCATTGGTTTCATTGATAGGAATTGCACCCCATCATTGATGTCATTGGGCCCCAACGTTGGTGTCATTGATAGGAATTTCACCCCATCATTGATGTTATTGGGCCCCATCGTTGGTGTCATTGATAGGAATTGCACCCCATCGTTGGTGTCATTGATAGGAATTGCACCCCATCGTTGGTGTCATTGATAGGAATTGCACCCCATCATTGATGTCATTGGGCCCCATCATTGGTGTCATTGATAGGAATTGCACCCCATCATTGATGTTATTGGGCCCCATCGTTGGTGTCATTGATAGGAATTGCACCCCATCATTGATGTTATTGGGCCCCATCGTTGGTGTCATTGATAGGAATTGCACGCCATCATTGATGTCATTGGGCCCCATCGTTGGTGTCATTGATAGGAATTGCACCCCATCATTGATGTTATTGGGCCCCATCGTTGGTGTCATTGATAGGAATTGCACGCCATCATCAATGTCATTGGGCCCCATCGTTGGTGTCATTGATAGGAATTGCACGCCATCATTGATGTCATTGGGCCCCATCGTTGGTGTCATTGATAGGAATTGCACGCCATCATTGATGTTATTGGGCCCCATCATTGGTGTCAATGATAGGAATTGCACGCCATCATTGATGTCATTGGGCCCCATCATTGGTGTCATTGATAGGAATTGCACGCCATCATCGATGTCATTGGGCCCCATCGTTGGTGTCATTGATAGGAATTGCACGCCATCATTCATGTCATTGGGCCCCATCGTTGGTGTCATTGATAGGAATTGCACTCCATCATTGATGTCATTAGGCCCCATCGTTGGTGTCATTGATAGCAATTGCACTCCATCATTGATGTCATTAGGCCCCATTGTTGTTGTCAGTGGGAGAAATTGTGCCCCATTGCTGGTGTCATTGGGAGATATTGTGCACCCTTCATTGTTCCATTGTTGGTATCAGTGGATGAAATAGTGCTTCAAGGGCTAGATAAAGACACAGTTTGGAGACCACTGGTGTAGAGGAACCCTAATGGTCCGCAAAGATCTCTGACCTTAACCATGGACCACAAAACTGCTCCCTCTTGATAGGTGAGGGAGTGTACCACAGTCCATCAGGGGAGAACTTGGCAGGGCTAACAACACCGCTGGCTGTTTTAGTGGAAAACAGGCAGCAATGTCAACACACTATAGAAAATTAGGAGCTCTGCGTATTTCTGGCAGATCAACAGCTACCTGTACTTCGGTACTGCAAAAAAAAATGGGAAGATGTACTAAATATTAATTTATTTTGCCAAGACATACACTTTAAGAATAGCAAATTTCTTTGAGATTTTGTTTGTTATATTAGTGTTTTGGACTTTGATAAGTTAGTTGTGCCAAATCCACCATACCTAAAACAAATTATGATAACTATTGAACAAGTTGTGGGCTGTTGCCAGAGTTTCTTCCCATTTGGCAAAGCTCCCGGGCATTGAATGGATGGGCATTGATGCATCACCCATTTAGAGAGCACTCTGCTACCTATTAATATAGAAGGAGTTCTTCCCTTGCATATTTTATTCCCCAAGGAGGAAGGTATGCTATATTGTCAAAAGTTTTGGCACGCACATGAACTTTACTGGCATCCCAGTCTTAGTCCGTAGGGTTCAATATTGAATTGGCCCATCCTTTGCAGATATAACAGCTTCAACTCTTCTGGGAAAGCTGTCCACAAGGTTTAGGACTGTGTCTATGGGAATGTTTGATCATTCTTCCAGAAGTGCATTTGTGAGGTCAGGCACTGATTTTGGACATGAAGGCCTGGCTCACAGTCTCCGCTCTAATTCATCCCAAAGATGTTCTATCGGGTTGAGGTCAGAACTCTGTGCAGCCCAGTCAAGTTCCTCCACCCCAAACTCGCTCATGTCTCCATGGACCTTGCTATGTGCACTGGTGCAAATCATTTGGTGGAGGGAGGGTAATGGTGTGAAGTTGTTTTTCAGGGGTTGGACTTGGCCCCTTAGTTCCAGTGAAGGGAACTCTTAAGGCAGGGGTAGGCAACCTCGACAATCCAGCTGTGGTGAAACTACGAATTCCATCATGCCTCTGCCTCTAGGAGTTATGCCTGTGATTGTCAGGGTCTTGCATTGTCTCATGGGACTTGTAGTTTTCATCACAGCTGGAAGGCCGAGGTTGCCTACCCCTGTCTTAAGGCATCAGCATACCAAGACATTTTGGACAATTTCATGCTCCCAACTTTGTGGGAACAGTTTGGGGATGGCCCCTTCCTGATCCAACATGACTAAGCACCAATGCACAAAGCAAGGTCCATAAAGACAAGGATGAGCGAGTTTGGGGTGGAGTCCTGACCTCAACCTGATAGAATGGTTAAACATTCCCATAGACACACTCCTAAAACCTTGAATCCCAGAAGAGTTGAAGCTGTTATAGCTGCAAAGGTTGGGTCAACTCAGTATTGAACCCTACGGACTAAAGCCCCATACACACGGTCGGATTTTCCGATGGATTCTGTCCTATCGGACAATGTTGTCGGAAATTCCGACCGTGTGTAGGCACCATCGGACATTTTCCATCGGATTGTCCGACGGACAAAGTTGTATCTCCTGCTCTAAAGATTTTCCGACAACAAAGTCCGATCACACCAATTCCGATCGTGTGTAGCGAATTCCGACGGACAAAGTGCCACGCATGCTCAGATCACATTACAAGACCAAAGCTATTGGCTACTAGCCTCTACGCAGTTCCGTTGTAGGCAACAAACGTCACCACGTTCAGAATGATCGGATTTTCTGACAAAATCCGATGGATTTTGTGGTCGGATTTTCCGACCGTGTGTATGGGGCATTAGACTGGGATGCCACTAAAGTTCATGTGCGTGTAAAGGCAGGCGTCCCAAAACTCTTGACAATATAGTGTATATGTGCTCTTCTAATCATGTTGTTCACAATATTGTGCTTTGTGTATATTGGTACATTTCCACTGGCTGTTGTACTAAATGTTTTCCTCAGTCCTCTGACTTCCACCAAGATTCAGAATGATCTGGTCAGTTTATTAATACTGACAGTACGTGAGATTTACTTTACTCCTCCCTTCTTACAAAAGATCCTTTAACCACCTGAGATCCGCGCTATAGCCGAATGACAGCTACAGTGCGGATCTGATATGCCGGGACTACGTCTATTGACGTTGTCCCGGCGACGAGCTGCCTGCGCGCCCCCTGAAGGGCGCGCGGCGCGCTCTGTGATCCGCGAGTCTGTGAGACTCGCTGGATCACAGATCCGAGTAAGGGGTCGATCCCGACCCCTTACCACGTGATCAGCTGTCAGCCAATGACAGCTGATCATGTGATAATAACCGAGCCGGTAATCGGCTTTTTTTCCTGCTCGCGCTGACAGCGCGAGGAGAAAAAAAAAAAAGCTGATCACCGGCGGCAGTGAGAGGGACATCAGTCCCTCTCACTGCAATATGCCCAGGGTCCATGGTGCCCACCTTTGCTAATAAAAGTGCGCACTAGCACCACCTGTCAGTGCCCACAGTGCCATCTGTCAGTGCCATCTGTCAATGCCCACAGTGCCATATGTCAGTGCCCACAGTGCCATCTGTCAGTGCCCACAGTGCCAGTGCTGCACATCAGTGTCACCTACCAGTGCTCATCAGTGTCCCCTACCAGTGCTCATCAGTGTCCCCTACCAGTGCCCATCAGTGCCACCTATCAGTGCCCATCAGTGCCATCTATCAGTGCCACCTATCAGTGCCATCTATCAGTGCCTATCAGTGCCATCTATCAGTGCCATCTATCAGTGCCATCCATCAGTGCCACCCATCGGTGCCACCCATCCGTGCCCATCAGTGCCATCTTTGCTGTGCCCATCAGTACCGACTTATCTGTCCCCACCAGTGCAGCCTATCAGTGCCCACCAGTGCAGCTTATCAGTGCCCACAAGTGCAGCCTATCAGTGCCCACCAGTGCCGCCTCATCAGCGCATATCAATGAAGCAGAAAAATTACCTGTTTGCAAAATTTTATAACAAACTATTAAACATGATTTTATTTTTTAATTTTCCATCTTTTTTTATTTGTTTAGCAAAAAATAAAAACCCCAGCTGTGATTAAATACCACCAAAAGAAAGCTCTATTTGTGGGAAAAAAATTGTAAAAATTTCATTTGGGTACAGTGTTGTATGACCGCGCAATTGTCATTTCAAGTGCGTCAGCGCCGAAAGCTGAAAATTGGTCTGGTCACGAGGGGGGTTTAAGTGCCCAGTAATCAGGTGGTTAAACCCGTCCAAGGTGTTCTTCAGACAACACACAAAGTTTGCATTACCTTCTCGTCTGCTTCTTTTTATGGTAAATTTCCCAAGAAGACTTTCCAGGGGGTAATTGTGTAGGATGTCCTCAACTGGAACCCTAAATAGTACAGCGGCTCTACACTTGCCTATATCCAGGCTGTTCTGTTTCTCACACTATCATAGAAAAAAACAGCCCTCTTTTCTAGTCGACTCAAAAAACTCACAAATGCAAAAGACTATATGAAGCTACGCCCTATAGGGAATTGCCACCATAGTCATATCACCATATGCTTAATTAGGCTGTTAACATTAGAAGGTTAACGCTCCCTTTTCCCTAATAACTTCAATATAGGATATCATTCGTATCATTTTGGGGTTATTGGGGGAATGGGGGCCTTTACATTCTAAGGATAACAGACTCAAAAAACAAAGACTTTTAATAAAATGGCGGCACTTTGGCTGTAATATAAAAGGCACTTTGGCTGTAATAAAATGGCAGCGCTTTGGCTTTAATAAAATGATGGCACTCTGGCTTTAGAAAAATAAGGGCACTTTGGGTCTAATAAAATGACAAAATGTTTGCTCTAATAAAATGATGACACTTTGGCTTAAAAAAAATAACAGCACGTTGGCTGTAGGTAAATTACGGCACTCTGACTCTAGGAAAATGACGACACTTTGGGGTTGATTTACCAAAGGAAAATAGTACTTTGGCTCTAGGAAAATGACGACACTTTGGGGTTGATTTACCAAAGGAAAATAGTACTTTGGCTCTAGGAAAATGACGGCACTTTGGGTCTAGGAAAAACTGACAGCACATTGGCTCTAATAAAATGATGGCACTTTGGCTTTAATAAATTAACAGCACTTTGGTTGTAATAAAATGGTGGCAGTGTGGGTGTAATAAAAAAAGACAGCACTTTAGCTTTAGAAAAATGATGGCACTTTGGCTGTAATAAAATGACGGCACTTTGGCTCTAATGAAATGATGGTACTTTGGCTTTAATAAAATGACGTCACTTTGGCTGTAATAAAATGATGTCACTTTAGCTCTAGGAAAATGACGGCACTGTGGCTGTAATAAAATAATGACCCTTTGGCTTTAATAAAATGATGGCACTTTGGCTGTAATAAAATTATGGCACTCTGGTTCTAATAAAATGATGGCACTTTGGCTGTAATAAAATGATGGCACTTTGGCTGTAATAAAATGATGGCACTTTGGCTGTAATAAAATGATGGCACTTTGGCTGTAATAAAATGATGGCACTCTGGTTCTTATAAAATAATGACCCTTTGGCTTTAATAAAATGATGGCACTTTGGCTGTAATAAAATGATGGCACTTTGGCTGTAATAAAATGATAACACTTTGGCTGTAATAAAATGATAACACTTTGGCTGTAATAAAACTATGGCACTTTAGCTCTAGGAAAATGACGGCACTTTGGCTGTAATAAAATGATGGCACTCTGGTTCTAATAAAATAATGACCCTTTGGCTTTAATAAAATGATGGCAATTTGGCTTTAATAAAATTATGGCACTTTGGCTTTAATAAAATTATGGCACTTTGGCTGTAATAAAATGATGGCACTTTGGCTGTAATAAAGTTATGGCACTCTGGTTCTAATAAAATAATGACCCTTTGGCTTTAAATAAATGATGGCACTTTGGCTCTAGGAAAATGACGGCACTTTAGCTCTAGGAAAATTATGGCACTTTGGCTCTAGGAAAAACTGACAGCACGTTGGCTCTAATAAAATGATGGCACTTTGGCTTTAATAAATTAACAGCACTTTGGTTGTAATAAAATGGTGGCAGTGTGGGTGTAATAAAAAAAGACAGCACTTTAGCTTTAGAAAAATGATGGCACTTTGGCTGTAATAAAATGACGGCACTTTGGCTCTAATGAAATGATGGCACTTTGGCTTTAATAAAATGACGTCACTTTGGCTGTAATAAAATAATGTCACTTTAGCTCTAGGAAAATGACGGCACTGTGGCTGTAATAAAATAATGACCCTTTGGCTTTAATAAAATGATGGCACTTTGGCTGTAATAAAATGATGGCACTCTGGTTCTAATAAAATGATGGCACTTTGGCTGTAATAAAATGATGGCACTTTGGCTGTAATAAAATGATGGCACTTTGGCTGTAATAAAATGATGGCACTTTGGCTGTAATAAAATGATGGCACTTTGGCTGTAATAAAATAATGACCCTTTGGCTTTAATAAAATGATGGCACTTTGGCTTTAATAAAATGATGGCACTTTGGCTGTAATAAAATGATGGCACTTTGGCTGTAATAAAATGATGGCACTCTGGTTCTTATAAAATAATGACCCTTTGGCTTTAATAAAATGATGGCACTTTGGCTGTAATAAAATGATGGCACTTTGGCTGTAATAAAATGATAACACTTTGGCTGTAATAAAACTATGGCACTTTAGCTCTAGGAAAATGACGGCACTTTGGCTGTAATAAAATGATGGCACTCTGGTTCTAATAAAATAATGACCCTTTGGCTTTAATAAAATGATGGCAATTTGGCTTTAATAAAATTATGGCACTTTGGCTTTAATAAAATTATGGCACTTTGGCTGTAATAAAATGATGGCACTCTGGCTGTAATAAAGTTATGGCACTCTGGTTCTAATAAAATAATGACCCTTTGGCTTTAAATAAATGATGGCACTTTGGCTGTAATAAAATGAAGGCACTTTGGCTTTACTAAAATGACAGCACTTTGGCCTTAATAAAATGACAGCACTTTGGCCTTAATAAAATGACAGCACTTTGGCCTTAATAAAATGACAGCACTTTGGCTTTAATAAAATGACAGCACTTTGGCTTTAATAAAATGACAGCACTTTGGCTTTAATAAAATGACAGCACTTTGACTTTAATAAAATGATGACTCTTTGGCTCTAAACCTGCAGCCTTCCCAGGTGCTCCAGGATTACTAGACTGTAGTGTTTTAGTTGTTCCTGTTTGTGCAGTTCCCGTGAGATGCTGCAGGCTGTTGCGTTGACATAACTCTCTCTCTGGAGTGATTCGAAGACTGTCAGATCAGCTCAGTGACGGGAAGATGAGTGCGCTTTAGCCTGCTTATAAGATAATGCAGCTGAAAGATAAGCAGAATTCACAGCACATGGCCTGAGTCACAGCTGAGGCCTTCACACTGCATTACACAGCTCCACCACACTTCTCTATTGTCTGTATAACTTCATACAACTGCACTCAGGACATTGCGGTCTATTGGAGTAGCAGTAGATGCTGCAGTTTTACTGCTTCTGCTGCAGGTTCATTGACTTTGGAGGAGCCTCCTTTTGTCCCTGCACCAGCTATGCTCATTTTGTACTCCTGGGCTAACACAGAATTAGCTTGATGGTCCCATTGGCTCTTTAGTTAACTTTGGTTCCTACACACATTAATAGTCCTGATCCGGGCCGGAGCTACCCATAGGTCGAGGTAGGCACCGACCTAGAGGGCACTTCAGAACTGGGGTGGACTGGGCCGGGGCTGCATGTATTTGTGGGGTCCGCCGCCCAAGGCAGCTGGGCTGCTCCTTGGGCCTGCGCCACTCAACGGACTCTCTGCGCTCGCCTGAGTGTGCTGTGCTGTGCCCATTTGCCCCCCCCTCCGGTGAGGTGCACTCCTTCGCAGAAACCTATTGCCCCTCCCCCTGCCTCTGGAATCCTCTGGCTTGTTGCGAGAGAACGGCAGAGTGGAAGGGGCGGAGCTTTCCTGAATAGACTACAAGGTAGGAAGTCCCACCTCAGTCCATCGCGTCTTGCAAGGTGCCAAGATCGGATAGAGGGCAATACTTTATCCAGATCAATTGCCCGCAGACTGCTAATGAAGTCCATGGCGACAAGGCCGGTGTATACCAAACTATAACATGGGCAATATCAACAATGTATATAGTAGACACAGGCTCTATCTGGAGCCGTCTCGGCAGTGGTGAAGTAATGTAAGATCAAGTGGGACAGTCTAGGAAGGGGTTATGTGTAGGGGAGCAGGGTCGCCCCATAGCAACAGAAAAAGATCTCGGCTACCACAGTGGAGTTCAGGAGAGCCTGCTCTGTCAGTCTCTGGAAGTGGAGGGGCCTGACGAGGGATCAGGAGCCGGGTGCTGTCTGTCTCTTTTGCAACTTCTGCGTTTAGTTTGCAACCATGGTTGTGGAAGCTGTATCGCAGGTGCGTCAGACGGTCCTCTCCCGTCTGGGAAATCCACAGCGTCTAACCCGAGAGTAGATAGGAAGTGTGGGTATTCATCTTTGGTGCGTAGGGTGACCTGCTTGCCATCTTTAATTGATGGGAGCAGAGGCTGGTAGTTCCAGTATTTCCCTAAAGATATCCACCAGTGTGGGGATAATGTCCCTGGAAGCTGTGGCTTCTGGCAGGCCCCGGATCCTGATATTCATCCCCCGACTGCGATTTTCCACATCACCCAATTGACATAATAAGGTATCAATCTGCTGATCTTGCATGAGGCATTTAGACTGTAGCATAGCAATGACAGGGAGAGCTTCCTCGATTCTCTTCTCTAAGAATTCTACTCTGGCACCCAGTTGTGAGGTGTCAGCCTTGAGCTTTGCAATGTCCTCTGTAAAGGCTTTCTATACCCTGCTAGTGAAGTGCTCCAGGTCCTCTTTGGTGGGGAGGGACAAAATATGGCGTCTGATATCCTCATCCCCAAGGAAGTCAGGCACTTCAGGGTTTCTATGTGGAGTGGCAGGAGAGGCAGGAGGGGCAGATTCACTCACCGACCCTGGGGAGGGGACCGGGGGAAGCTGCATTCTTCTGAGGCTGAGCTGCGGCGAGCTGGAAGGATTTTGCGGCCTCCTGGCCCTTCCCAGTCAGCGCCATCTTGGAAGCCACGCGGCCTTGTCCGCGGCTCCCGGGGAAGTAAGATTCCAGCTATCCCTGCTGCGACATTAAAGGAGCTGTTTGAGGTAAGGATCCCCTCCGGAGCTATGCTGTGTGCGGCGGTGGTACGGAACTGAGGCGATGAACGTCCTCACTCCTCCATAGATAGGACACGCCCCCTACTTGGGAGTTTTGGGAGTTCCCACCAACCTTTGTGTGTTCAAGCTCCTTCTTTTACATTCCCGTGTAGCCAGGTGCTGGGAGGGGAGTGCTCAGGCTTCAGGTTCAGTACTATTATGGTCTATTTTTACTGCCATATCATAGCCTAGTATTCACGTCAGTTACTTTACTGCAATTTAACCGATTCTTTATCTTTAAATCAATAACAAATGAAGCATTGATGAATTCTTCATAATGGTCCCAAGTGGTGTGCAGATCTGGAACTCTCACCAAACAATGCAGTAAGCCATAGTGGTCACTCAGAATGTATAATGTCTTGTTCTGTTTTAATTCTGAGTGAATTCTTGGTATTTTACTGTACTTGAATTAGCACTGGATTAGGATTGTAATTTAAAAGAAGATTTTACTGCTGTGGAATGAAGCCTACAATTTAGACTTTCTAAAGGGAGTTAGGGCTCTGTGCATACCTCCCAAAGGAAAAAGTGAGTCAGTTACTGCATGAGTGCAGGGGGATGAGTATTCTGAGTAATTCTGGTCCCCTTCTTTTGGCGAATAGAACAAATCCATGTACGACAAGGTGTATGCTCCTCACATACACAATGCAGAGACCAAAGGACCACATGTTCACTGAAGAATAGATAAAGTCCAACCAAAGTACGCACCTGATCTGGGCAAAACCTTATATCAATGTTCTCCAAACTGTTGGCCGGGGGCTGAATGTGACCCTTTGCTAGGCTTTATCTGGCCCCTGGGGCACCATTTCCCCCACTGACACCAACAATGGGGCACTATTTCTCCCACTGACACCAATAATGCAGCAAATTTATTCCCACTCACTCCAATGATGGGACACCATTCCTCTCACTGACTCCAATAATGGGACACCATTCCTTCCACTGACTCCAATGATGGGCACCATTCCTCCCCTTGGCTCCAATGATGGGCACCATTCCTCCCATTGGCTCCAATGATGGGGCACTATTCCTCACACTGATACCAACGATGGCTACTAATCCTCTTTGCAATAACAATGATGGGGCATTGTTTACCCCCACTGCTTCCGGTACATTTTCTACTCCCGCTGGCCACATACCGGTCCCCTTAAAGTCTGAAGGACAGTAAACTGGCCCTTTGTTTATAAAGTTTGGTGCCTTATGTGAACGAAAGGTTTAAGGTAGGTGAATCGTTTTTAACTCAAAGTTATTTTGATTGATTGTTGTAATCTAATCCAATGCATTGTGAGTGTGTTAGAATCCCCTTCATCAGGGCCATGTTGAAGAAGATCTACTAACATCCTAAAGCAAGTTGGATACAATCACAAAATGTGAATAAGAAAGTTTTGAAGGCTCCGCTCCTCCTTTTTAGAGCTGATCTCTCACCTTGTACTCTATTCAAATTTAGTCTGGCATTAATAAACATAATGAACATAATAAATGTTTATTCCAATCTTAAATAAAGCTTTAATGCCCCCATTATACAGTAGCAGACCTAGTCCTTGCACCTGATGTTCTCCTGAGATCTTAGGCTCCCACTTCTTAGTCCCGATGACCGTCAGCCATGAATGGATGGGGATCTGATCCACTTTCACGCTCTGGTGAACAAGCTAAATAAAACATAATTGTGGATGAGCTCCGGCATGTATTATTAAACACCTCACAGCGACAGTAGGAGTCGGAGGAGGGCGAGATGTGGGAAATACCAGTTGATAACCACCACTCGAGGGTCTTGTTATCTGTGTCATCTTGGTGTAGAGGAGCCGCTGTGTCATGATGCAAAGGAAGATTATGGTGTATTCTACAAGTTATCATTTGATATAATGTGAACCTGTACAGGCAGTCCCCGAGTTACAAACAAGATAGGTTTGTTCTTAAAGTGGTTGTATACCCCTTTAGATCATTTTTACCTACAGGTAAGCCTTATTATAAGGCTTACCTGTAGGTAAAATGAATATCTCCTAAACCTACAGTTCAGGAGATATTCACCTTGCATGCAGCCGCTGACGTCAGCGGTGCATGCGCTCTGAAGGTCTGGCGGATGCTGCTGGACCTTCCTGGAATGAAGGACTCCCGTGCATATGCCACTGACAGCGCCAGAGCCGCGAACCCAGAAGACACGCCGAGGGGAAAATGTCAGCTCCCAAGGTCGGTGACCGGGATGCGATGCCGATGCTTTGATCTAAGGTAAGTATTTCATAATGAGCTAGTATGTGGTTTATACTAGCTCATTATGAAATAGAACTGTCTGTTAAACAGAATCTTGTCTTAAAGCGGAACTTCAATAATTTTTTTATTTTTCCATCGATTAACCGCTTTAGGACTAGCCTCGTTTTGGATTTTGGGTGTTTACATGTTTAAAACAGTTTTTTTTTGCTAGAAAATTACTTAGAACCCCCAAACATTATATATATTTTTTTCTAACACCCTAGAGAATAAAATGGCAGTTATTGCAATACTTTTTTTCACACCGTATTTGCGCAGCGGTCTTACAAGCGCACTTTTTTGGGAAAAAATTCCCTTTTTTTAATAAAAAAAATAAGACATCAGTAAAGTTAGTGCAATTTTTTTTTTATATTGTGAAAGATAATGTTACGCCGAGTAAATTGATACCCAATATGTCATGCTTCAAAAATGCGCCCGCTCATGGAATGGCGTCAAACTTTTACCCTCAAAAATCTCCATAGGCGATGTTTAAACAATTCTACAGGTTGCATCTTTTGCGTTACAGAGGAGGTCTAGGGCTAGAATTATTGCTCTCGCTCTACCGATCGCGGTGATACCTCACATGTGTGGTTTTACCACAGTTTTCATATGCGGGCGCTACTCACGTATGCGTTCGCTTCTGCGCGCAAGCTCGTCTGCACAGGGCGCTTTAAAAACATTTTTTTGTTTCTTATTTATTTTACTTTATTTTATTTATTTTTTCACTGTTTTTAAAAAAAATAAAAAAAATGGGTCACTTTTATTCCTATTACAAGGAATGTAAACATCCCTTGTAATAGAAAAAAAGCATGACAGGACCTCTTATATATGAGATCTGCAATATCATGGAGACGGGTGGGGCCATCATCCCCTCGCTCATCTCCATGCCCAGCCACAGAGAGGACCGAATGTAAACATCCCTTGTAATAGTAAAAAAGAGAAAAAAAAAAGCATGACAGGACCTCTTAAATATGAGATCTGGGGGTCAAAAAGTCCTCAGATCTCATATTTAAACTACAATGCAAAAAAAATGACAACAGAAAAATCTTCCTTTAAGACGTATGGGCGGAAGTGAAGTTTTGACGTCGCTTCCGCCCTCCTATGGTATGGAGACGGGTGGGGGCCATCTTAGCCTCACTCGTCTCCATACCCAGGACATGGAAGGACCCGATTGCCTCCGCCGCTACCGACGGCTCCGGTAAGCGGCGGAGGGTGCAGGAGAGCAGCAGCTGCTGCCGTCACCAAGATATCCCTCTTCAAAGTGCTGACGTATATCTACAGGAGCCGGTCGGCAAGTGGTTAAATCTTGGAGGGAAGCTTGAGAATGGCAAAGATGTTTTTATTACAGATTATGTGAGCAGACTGCAGTTCCTCTCCTGCTGAAGGGTCATGCTGGAAAACCAGCATTCGATCAGTGCTTGCAGCCAATGGCTACAGCGCTGATCTGTGTATTCTGGTAGGGGGAGTGCTTGCACTGCATTCATTCATTCTTTCTGTTTTCAGCCCTTTGTAACTGTTTGCTGCACAAAACTAAAAGGCAAAAAGACAGGTTACAGGCGGATTAAAAAAGAAATGTAAATGGAATTCGGATCTTTGACCTGCTTGCCTAAAATGTAAAAATACAAAACAGCAGCAGGGAGAAAAAAAGAACTCCGTTATGCATATTATTTGAACAGGAAAGACAATGCAATGCTAAGGTCCCCGGGGACAGGCTAACAAAAGGTGACCTATGCTGTGCGACAATTTTCCTCCAGATTCTAAGAAGAAAAGGATTGGACGTGTACCAGAAAGCTGATGTTAAAAGCCTGTGTGCTTTCTTGTTAAAAAAAAAAAAGCCTCTGTGTGCTAAATGATTTTTTGGCTTTAGTCCACATTCACATTTGTTACAACAGGTCCTCTTCAATTGAGTTTTTTGAGGAGTGGCAGCGCTCAGTTCTTTCAGATCTCCTTGTACTGCTTGGCATCGCCACCTGCATCGCCACCTGCCCTGTTATGAACGCTTGTTAAATGTTTATTTGACGTTTTATCGGTAATAAGTGTTTGTGCGACATCTACAAATCACACAGGCGGTACTCCAGCTTACTGAATAAAACATTCCGTGGTTTTTGACTGTCCAAATTCTCTGTTTCTCAGTTATTGGGTCGGTGGAGGGCAGAATCACCCAGCACCAAGAAAGACAACAATTCCATATAAATTATTTCATTTCGCTAATCAGCAGTTGGCGGATCAAATAGAACGGTTCGGCTCTCCGGCTGATTGGTTAATAATAGTCCCAGTTTGTCTCTGTAATCTCCATAAATTTATTCAGCGTATTTCCCACCAATTACTCCGGAAGACCAATAATTCTGATACTTTTACGGCACAGTCTGGTTTCAATATCATCTGATTTCTCATTATTGTCAATGGACCTTTATAACAGTAAACTAAGATCTTGTTCCCGGGGCCAGAGTCTATTTTTTCCCTCTAGTATAGAGGCAAGCTTACATGTTCTCTGTATAGCATGTCTAAGCCCCCGTACACACGGTCGGAAATTCCGACCACACAATCCGTTGGATTTTTTCCGACGGATTTTGTCCGTCGGAACACACGGTCGGACATAGTTTTCGGAAAATCCGATCGTTCCGAACGTGGTGACGTTCGTTGCGTACTACGTAGAGGCTAGTAGCCAATAGCTTTGGTCTCATAATTTGATCTGAGCATGCGTGGCACTTTGTCAGTCGGAATTCCCTACACACATTCGGAAAAAGTCAGATGGGATTTTGTTGTCGGAAAATTTGAGATCCTGTTCTCAAATTATTTCCGTTGGAAATTCCGGCGGAAAAAGTCCGCTAGAGCCCACACACGATCGGATTTTCCGACAACATAATTCGATCAGACTTTTTTCCATTGGAATATCCGACCATGTGTACGCGGCATAAGGAGTGTCAGTTCTTCTCTAAAGCCCTCCACTTTTAGTTGTGTTATTCTTTTCTTTTCTTTTTAGAAGTTTGAAGTGATGCTATTAATGCATTGCATTACATTAGTTTGCATATATCTTGCCTTCCCAGGTTCCTCTCTTCCCCCTTATCAACACGCTAAGGACATTTTTAAAGTAAACCTTTCCATTTTCGTGACATACCTTATTTTTGACCCAGTGACATCCTCGCTGGGTCATTGTGCTTCTCCAGGGCTGTCTTAATGAGTGGGTACACCTGGGCACTGCCCAGGGGCCCCCTGCACTTTCCCCAAAGCAGCTGGTCCTTGAGCCCACGCTGCCCCAGAATTGGGGGCCCCATGATGGCACTGAGAGTGATGGATACACAGGGGGGCAGGACCGGAGCGCCAGTGATGCTCTGACCCCGCCCCATGCAGCTTGATTGCCCGGGACTCGAAGGCTGCAAGGTAGGAGCTGGAGTGGGGGCTGCTGAGT
The DNA here is from genome assembly GCA_028564925.1 of Lithobates sylvaticus. Lineage (NCBI taxonomy): Eukaryota > Metazoa > Chordata > Amphibia > Anura > Ranidae > Lithobates > Lithobates sylvaticus. The sequence continues at coordinate 524,464,034 of CM053028.1, forward strand.
CGGCAGCACTGAGAGCCCACCTGCAGAAGTAGCATTGTGGATGGTGTCATGGTGAGCCCAGCTGTCCAGCACTGTTTACACCGAAGGGCTTGGAATGCCCGGAGGGATGCTTCCTCCTCTGCCCCTCCTTCTGCTTGCTTGATTGGTATAGGTGAGTCCAGTGCTGGAGGTGGGCACATAGCCAAAAGTTTATATGCGCTGTATCTCTACTGGAAAAAGGGGTACTACATGGATGGAATAATGGTGCTGGGGGATATCAAGGGTGTATGGGGGAAAACAATGCTGAGGGGGGATCTGGGGGTGTATAGGGGGTAGCAATGCTTGGGGTAGCTTGAGTGGCTTTAGTGCTAGAGAAGGGGTGCCCAACCTTTTGAAGAGCGAGGGCCACTTAAGGAACTTGGTAACCATTCGCGGGCCACAATGAGCGGAATGGGCGGATGACAGGTCTGTTTACATTTTCCGCTTCATAGAGGTGAATGGAGGGTCTGATTGGGTCGGATCGATCATGTGAAAGGGGCCTAAGGCTGCTTTCACACTGATGTGCTGTGGTCCACCCAGAGCAGTGCACCTCTGGCTTTCCTGTGGGTTAGCTGCACTTTGCCATAGAATTATATTATATCCTGCAGGTGTTGTGCACTTTCTGAAAGCGCACCAAATCCATAGGTAATAACAGAGGTCTATGGCTCAGTGCAGTTTAAAAGCAGCCCGGTAACCACTGAAGAACAGATATGCCCATATATACACTGTGATTATAGTATTAAACATAACTTTAATAACAGTCTTCAGTTTGGGTATCGCCAGCTGTTGCTGTTCCAGGCAGAGTGCATTTGGTATCACTCCGCCTGTGACAGGAGGTGGCGCTATACAGGAAGAATCATCTTATGTGGCTCTGCTACGCAACAGCTTGCTTCCTCTACCGCCGGCTTCATTCACAACACTGATGCTCTGGGGTGCTGGGTCGGGAACCCACGATCTGGGCTTGCCAACCAGCCATTCCAGAGCAGGAGGTCGCGGGCCACATTAGAGGGCTCCGCGGGCCACATGTGGCCCCCGGGCCACTGGTTGGGCACCCCTGTGCTAGAGGTATCAGGGATGTAGAGAGGCCACAGTGTAGGGTATATCTAGGGTGTAGAGGGATCAGAGTGCTGGGGGATATCTAGGGTGTAGAGGGTCAGTGTGCTGGGGGATATCTAGGGTGTAGAGGGGTCAGAGTGCTTGGGGGATATCCGAGGTGTAGAGGGTCAGAGTGCTGGGGGATATCTAGGGTGTAGAAGGGTCAGAGTGCTTGGGGGATATCCGAGGTGTAGAGGGTCAGAGTGCTGGGGGATATCTAGGGTGTAGAGGGTCAGTGTGCTGGGGGATATCTAGGGTGTAGAGGGTCAGTGTGCTGGGGGATATCTAGGGTGTAGAGGGTCAGTGTGCTGGGGGATATCTAGGGTGTAGAGGGTCAGTGTGCTGGGGGATATCTAGGGTGTAGAGGGTCAGTGTGCTGGGGGATATCTAGGGTGTAGAGGGTCAGTGTGCTGGGGGAATATCTAGGGTGTAGAGGGTCAGTGTGCTGGGGGATATCTAGGGTGTAGAGGGGTCAGAGTGCTTGAGGGATATCCGAGGTGTAGAGGGTCAGAGTGCTGGGGGATATCTAGGGTGTAGAGGGGTCAGAGTGCTTGGGGAATATCCGAGGTGTAGAGGGTCAGAGTGCTGGGGAGGCATCAATCTAGCAGATATATTATATGCACAGGATAGCTTTGTTACTTTATGTATGTAGTATTTTCCCACTGTTTCTTTGCTGTACAGAATGATTGTTCATGTAGTTAATGCAGAGCTCCACCCAAAAGGGGAAGCTACGCTTGTCTGCCTCCTACCTACTTGATGTCTGTATACCTGCGCTGTCTCCATTGTAGGGGCCCCAGAGCATTACTGCCCAGGGGCCCATGATGCTATTAAGACGGCCCTGTGCTTCTATATGCATTGCAGACCGATCATGGCTGGTGGGAGTGGCTGGCAGGGTTCTGTACATAGCTTCTTGAAATCATCACAGCACCCTGCCATAATACTCCTCTCAAGAGCCCTCAGCCCTGATACAAGTAGTGGGCTATCTCTTGGGAGAAAATACTCAAATATAAAAATGCCTGGCAATGTGAGGTTATTGTGCCTTATTGCACTATGGTGATGTCCCTGCTCCAACGAGTATTAGATCGCTCTTTCCCATTGGACCTGCTACATTACCTTTTAGGTCTCCCTTTCCCTAGCATTGGAAAACCTTTAAACAAACTTGCTTCCTTCATTCTTGATTTCGGAAATACGTAGATTGGAGTATATGACGGCACAGGTGGAAGATGCCGTAACCCAGTTGCTTGGGATTCCTCTAAGTTTGGTTCCCCTCCGGGGGTTGGTGGGGACTTGGACTCCTGAGCTTGGCCCCCACCCCAGGTCCTGTCTCTCTCTTTCTCAGACCCCTGGTGTAACTCATTTATTTTCTGTTAAAAATGTTTTAGGTCTTAGATATTGTAGATGTGACCCACACCGTTCATTGATATACATGTGTACTCATGTTTCCACTTGTGATGTCTTTTTATATGACTTATTTTGTAAAATCTTAGAAACCCTAGGTAGGCTGCATTTCCATGCAGCTTGCCCAAGGTCCTTTGGCCTGCTCTATCTGTGTTACTCACTCCTGACCCCTGGACTCTGTGTGTTACTTACTCCTGACCCCTGGACTCTATAGCCCCATACACACGCGCGGATTATCCGAGGACCAGGTCCGTCGGATCATGTCCGTCGTACTTTGTCCGATGTTGGTTTTGCGTACACATGGTCGGACAAAGTTGTCGGAAAATCCGATCATTCTGAACGTGGTGACGTTTGTTGCCTACGACGGGACTACGTAGAGGCTAGTAGCCAATAGCTTTGGTCTTGTAATGTGATCTGAGCATGCGTAGCACTTTGTCCGTCGGAATTCGCTACACACGATTGGATTTGGTGTGATCGGACTTTGTTGTCAAAAAATCTATCCAGCAGGAGATAGGACTTTGTCCGTCGGACAATCCGATGGAAACTGTCCGATGGTGCCTACACATGGTCGGAATTTCCGGCAACATTGTCTGATAGGACAGAATCCATCGGAAAATCCGACCGTGTGTATGGGGCTTAAGTGTTACTCACTCCTGACCCCTGGACTCTGTGTGTTACTCACTCCTGACCCCTGAACTCTGTGTGTTACTCACTCCTGACCCCTGGACTCTGTGTGTTACTCACTCCTGACCCCTGGACTCTGTGTGTTACTCACTCCTGACCCCTGGACTCTGTATGTTATTCACTCCTGACCCCTGGACTCTGTGTGTTACTCACTCCTGACCCCTGGACTCTGTGTGTTATTCACTCCTGACCCCTGGACTCTGTGTGTTACTCACTCCTGACCCCTGGACTCTGTGTGTTACTCACTCCTGACCCCTGGACTCTGTGTGTTACTCACTTCTGACCCCTGGACTCTGTTGGTTATTCACTCCTGACCCCTGGACTCTGTGTGTTACTCACTCCTGACCCCTGGACTCTGTGTGTTACTCACTCCTGACCCCTGGACTCTGTGTGTTACTCACTCCTGACCCCTGGACTCTGTTGGTTATTCACTCCTGACCCCTGGACTCTGTGTGTTACTCACTCCTGACCCCTGGACTCTGTGTGTTACTCACTCTTGGAACCTATACGATATGTAGATATTCGCCAGCACACCAAGGATCATCAATTTCGTCCAAAGTTTTTTTTATTCAAGAACGATCACATGACAAAGCGCTGTAGTGCAACGTTTCGGAGCCACGTAGGACCCCTTTGTTAGCACATGCCCCGGTGATGGGGTTCTGCGTGGCTCCGAAAAGTTGCACTAAACCGTTTTGTGATGTGATCGTTCTTGAATTAAAAAAACGTTTGGATAAAATTGCTGATCCTTGGTGTTCTGGCGAATATCTACATATTGTATAGGTTCCAGTATCCGGCTGGTGGTCGCTACAGCACCCAGTACTCTAATGCCACGTACACACGATCGGACATTGATCGGACATTCCGACAACAAAATCCATGTTTTTTTTTCCATTGGATGTTGGCTCAAACTTTTCTTGCATACACACTGTCACACAAAGTTGGTCGGAAACTGTGAATGTCAAGAACGCGGTGACGTACAACATGTACGACGAGCCGAGAAAAATGAAGTTCAATGGCCAGTGCTGCTCCAGACAGGAGCTTGATTCCAAGCATGAGTGGAACTTTATGTGTCGGAACGGATTTTGTTGTCGGAAAATTTTGTGCGACGGAAATTATGATGGAAAATGTCAGATGGAGTCTACACACGCTACAAAAGCTCCCATCGAACATTTTCTGTCGGAAGATCCGACCATGTGTACGGGGCATAAGAGCTTATTCCAGGCTTATTCCAGGAACGTGTGCGATGGAAATTTGGACTGTGATTTGGAACAATGTCCCTCTGTCCCTCTTTCCTTTCATTTGTCCCTCATTTTGGTCTGATTTATATAGATGTATATAAAATGCACTTTTTATTTTTCAAAAAGTGTTTTCCAGTGCCAAACCTTTCATCCAATCTCTAAATTGCTGCATTTGTACAATTCAAATGCCAATATAAAGGAATAGTATTGGTAAAAAAAAGTACTTGTGGGTTTAACTAATCTTTTTTTGTATAATTCTCCTTTAAGGGGGCGTGGCAGGGGTGTGTGTCCTATGCCTACATACTTTTGCTAATAGGCGTCCCTCGTTCCCATCTAAAAAAGTTGGGAGGTATGTATTTTGTTGAGAAATCACTTTGAAAAACACTCCCCTAGCATTTCTAGCTGTGGCCATCTTGGGTAAGGGCAGATGATCCATGTAGCATTTTCTTCCTGGAATCCCTCTGCCCTTAGTTCAGACATACATGTGTTCCATCAGATTAGGCGACCCGTCAGAATGTGTAACGGAAGTGACATTTCGTCGCCGCCATCTTGCTACACCCCGCACCCGTCCACAGTAAGGATATAGTGAGAAGGGGGCAAGCAGACATATTGTTACGCCCAAAGGAGTTTTGTATTTTACACTTATCTATAACAGTAAACTGAGGTTTTATAGTGAAGTACAGTACTTAGAACTCCATATGAATGTTTAGATGTTGAATTTTAAAAGCAGCCAACTTCTGTCAGATTAGCAAACCTATAAGATGAGCAGGCTTGCCGCTGCTTTTATAATTCAAACCTGCCTGCCATCCGATCCAACAAGATCTGCTGAAAACAGATGGACGGCGTTACGTCCCTTTTTATCCGATCTTCCAATAGAGAACAGCAGGGCTCTTGACCGGTCCGTGCTTGCACAGTGAGCAGAGATGGACCTGTCATCCGCTTGCTCAGCGGGGATCAATGGAGCGACCCCCCGTTGAGCTAGTGGAGTCCATCCATTGGATCCACCCCGTGTGAAAAGGGCCTTAGATGCAGGGTGGGTGATGGGGACTGGGACTGCGCCGGAGGGTCTATTGATGCTGCTTGATAGGGGATCTATTGTTGCTGGTTGGGATCTATTTTTTGTAGGTGTCTATTGTTGCTGCTGGAGGGTCTATGGATGCTGGCCACTGGGAGATCTCTTGCTGCTGGGGGACTATTGTTGTTGGGGTGGTAATGTTTTGTGTGTGTGGGGGGGGGGCATTGTTGCTGGGGGGCATCTCTTGTTTTGGGAGTCTAATGTTGCTGTGCTGGGGTGGAGTCTATCAAGTTACCTACAAATTACTTAGTAGCACAAAATGATACTTTGTTCTGTTCTCTCTAAAAGGGGCGCTACAGGGAGGTGGGTAGGGGGTGGCACCAAGGAAGGGTGCTCAGAGGTGGGTAGGGGGCGGAGACGAAGGATGACCCAGAAGAGAGGATTCACCAATTCTCTGAGAAAAAAAGCCCTGGTCCCTGCAACTTTCTGCATGCTATGAGGCTGTCATCCTGAGCCTTGCTTCACCAACTAGTAAATCACTGAATTCGATTGTGCTTAAAAGGTTTCCCGGCATATGATTTGCCCATGCTTGTTTCGGGTCAATGAAGTCTCCTGCAGTCAACAAGCCCTTGGCTGACCATGTCTTGTTAGATCATTACTGTGTTTGCCTTTTAAGACCATAGAGCGTTCACTAATGACCTCTGATTTAATGTCTTCTCCTCTTTCAGAGCCATGACCGCCAACACCGCCAGTGCCCGTATCCTCATCAAAGGGGGGAAGGTGGTGAACGATGACTGCACACAGGAAGCCGATGTATACATAGAGAACGGCATCATCCAGCAGGTGGGCCGGGAGCTGATGATACCAGGAGGGGCGAAGGTCATCGATGCCACGGGAAAGCTAGTGATCCCTGGAGGGATCGATACCAGCACCCACTTCCACCAGACTTTCATGAATGCCACCTGCATGGACGACTTCTACAATGGCACCAAGGTAAGGACCACTGGGGAATAACTTTCTTCTTTACACGCCAATCTCAGAATGACGACAGGGTCCATTTTACAAAAAATGTGTAAAATAATATGGATTCCAAACCATTCTAATGTCTCTTACTTTTCTTTTCTGTTTTTGCATTGGATTATGGAAGGGTTACAACCCCTGTCTGGGTTTCATTGCTGGCTATTACGTCACTAGAACAGATGAGGGAAAAATCTGTTTTGGTGTCAAGTCCGTTGTTCAGGTCACAACGGACTTGGATAGGAGAGGGATTTACACTTAAGCCCCATACACACGCGCGGATTATCCGAGGACCAGGTCCGTCAGACCATGTCCGTCATACTTTGTCTGATGTTGGTTTTGCGTACACACGGTCGGACAAAGTTGTCGGAAAATCCGATCATTCTCAACGTGGTGACGTTTGTTGCCTACGACGGGACTACGTAGAGGCTAGTAGCCAATAGCTTTGGTCTTGTAATGTGATCTGAGCATGCGTAGCACTTTGTCCGGTCGGAATTCGCTACACACGATCGGATTTGGTGTGATCGGACTTTGTTGTCAAAAAATCTATCCAGCAGGAGATAGGACTTTGTCCGTCAGACAATCTGATGGAAACTGTCCGATGGTGCCTACACACGGTCTGATTTTCCGACAACATTGTCCGATAGGACAGAATCCATCGGAAAATCCTACCGTGTGTATGGGGCTTAACTCTCTGTTGTCGCAGGGACAGGAAGTGAAGGCGCCTTGAGGCGATTCAGTTCGCATTTGCAGCGCTATACAAATCATTAATTTAAGGAAAATCTTCCCAATGAGACACAGCATCAAAATAAAAAGAATCCTGTCTTAACCATACCCGACCTTATTCAAAACGAATAAAAGGTTTTGGCTTTACATACATTTTAAAGTAACCTTTTTTTAAGTTTTGGATAGAGTGGAGAGGGATTAGAACACCTGTCAGTTTTTATTCGTACAGGGGGGGAAGACCAAATGCGCCAACCACCAAAGGGGATGATCAATGTAAAAATCTGAATAGAAATAGAAATGCCGCAGCCACCATTAAAGTGTTCTCACACCAATAGTACATGAAAAAATATATATAAATATATAAAATGTGGCGCTTGCAGGAAAAATGCTAAAACTAGATTATATAAAATAATTAAGGTAATTATGAAATAAGTAAAGGAAATATCATAATATATAATCGAACGCTTAAAGCAATAAAAAATCCTGGTATAAATAATCCATAAATTACATGAGAAAGTGTGGCGCTTTCATCCAGGCCAGGAAACCAATCCTGAGGGGGAAGAGGCTCCAAAGAAAGGTTCAACAGAAGCGTCTATTTATTGATATCAATATTCCAATAGGTATTAAAGCAACGTAATGGACCGTGCTATACCCATAATGTATGAAATAATTCAAATAAACACATCCGAGGTGAAGAAATATAACATAGATAAATCCGTGAAATAAATAAATATAAACAATTGTGACAATAATTAATGAACTGTGGGATTCAATAAAAATATATACTATAATCCTAATAGTGCAAAAAATGCTAAATTAACAAATAAATGTGTAAGCAAGCATGTGAAGACAATAAACACAGCTATAAATGAATGTGAAAGTCCAAATAGTGACAATGTTTACTAAAACATCCAGTGTGTTCTAAATAAATAAACTAAAATAAAGTGTCCAGTGCAAAGAAAAAAAGTTGCCAATCAAAATTCAGATCCCATACACGATAAAATCGACAAATGTGCAATAATTCCTTCTACTGTGAAAGTCCAAACAGTGACAATGTTTACTAAAACATCCAATGTGTTCTAAATAAATAAATAAACTGAAATACAGTAAAGTGTCCAGTGCAAAAGAAGTTGCCAATCAAACTTCAGATCCCATACACGATACAATCGACAAATGTGCAATAATTCCTTCTACCCAGGGTGCACTCCTTGTGTGGTTGTAGTGATCCTTTTTCATACAAAAAGGTGCCGACAGAATGTTTTCCCCAGCCTCTTACCTTTAGGCGAGAGGGTAACAGCCTTTCAATGAATGAGTGCACCCTGGGAATTATTGCACATTTGTCGATTGTATCGTGTATGGGATCTGAAGTTTGATTGGCAACTTCTTTTGCACTGGACACTTTACTGTATTTCAGTTTATTTATTTATTTAGAACACATTGGATGTTTTAATAAACATTGTCACTGGACTTTCACAGTTGTCGATTTTATCGTGTATGGGATCTGAATTTTGATTGGCAACTTTTTTTCTCTGCACTGGACACTTTATTTTAGTTTATTTATTTAGAACACACTGGATGTTTTAGTATACATTGTCACTATTTGGACTTTCACATTCATTTATAGCTGTGTTTATTGTCTTCACATGCTTGCTTACACATTTATTTGTTAATTTAGCATTTTTTGCACTATTAGGATTATAGTATATATTTTTATTGAATCCCACAGTTCATTAATTATTGTCACAATTGTTTATATTTATTTATTTCACGGATTTATCTATGTTATATTTCTTCACCTCGGATGTGTTTATTTGAATTATTTCATACATTATGGGTATAGCACGGTCCATTACGTTGCTTTAATACCTATTGGAATATTGATATCAATAAATAGACGCTTCTGTTGAACCTTTCTTTGGAGCCTCTTCCCCCTCAGGATTGGTTTCCTGGCCTGGATGAAAGCGCCACACTTTCTCATGTAATTTATGGATTATTTATACCAGGATTTTTTATTGCTTTAAGCGTTCGATTTTATATTATGATATTTCCTTTACTTATTTCATCATTACCTTAATTATTTTATATAATCTAGTTTTAGCATTTTTCCTGCAAGCGCCACATTTTATATTATTTATTTATATATATTTATATATATTTATATATATTTATTTATATTTATATATATTTTTTCATGTCAGTTTTTATTGCTGTCTGTGCCCCCATTAGGGAGGTTCATTCTCTGTATTTATCCTGTTTACCATTATTACAGAGAGTGAAAGTGAATGAAAGAAAATCCCAAATTTAGGGAATAGAGGGGAAATCTTCCAATGGGGACAATGGGGGTTATTTACTAAAGGAAAATCCACTTTGCAATGCAAGTGCATTTGGAAGTAAAGTCGCTGTAGATCCGAGGCGGACATGCAAGGAAAATAAAAAACAGCATTTTAGCTTGTACGTGATTGGATGATAAAATCAGCAGAGCTTCCACTCATTTCAGATCTACCCCTTAGATTTAGAGCGACTGCACTTTCAAGTGCACTTGCAGTGCAAAGTGGATTTGCCTTTTGTAAATAACCCCCAATGTGTCAATGTGCCGAAAATCCTGGCAACCCACAGAGACTCACCCGCCATTTGCCTCACATGCAATTGCTGGAGATCCTGTCGCACGGTGAGTGATGAGCGGCTGGGACGCAAGGGTGGAACCACGGAACTGGAAGTTCCACAGCTCCATGTGTACGTTCCAGACGCTCATCACTCACTGTGCGACAGGATCTCCAGCGATTGCATGTGAGGCAAATGGCGGGTGAGTCTCTGTGGGTAACCGGTGAGGGGATTAAGGGTCCCCCCACCCATTTTCTCGTGGGGGGGGGGGGGGTGTATCCTCAATGTGCGAACATATAAATGCTTGGTTGGGCTAGCTCTGAGGAAGGGGGTTTGTCCCCCAAAACGCGTAAACTTTTCCACTGTGTTGTATCGGATGGGATACCCATCTCACCTGCTGGAGCTGTGCATTTGATAAGCTTGATCTTATCCAACTTTTTTGAGCATAACACTGTTGTGTGGTTTTAATAAATGGTTTTGGTGGTAATGCGTTAGGCATTTGCGCTTTGGTGGTAATGCGTTAGGCATTTGCGCCCTCTTGTGTATGTTTTCACAGTTTCCTGGAGATTGCCCAGTCTGAGGAGGGCTGCATCTTTGAAACCATTATTTTCCATAGTCCCTAGGGGAAGTTTTTTGGACTGGGCACTGGATGGTCTTTTATCTATTTATCTTGCAACATTTTATTTTACGTAATTCTCCTATCCCTGGACAAGTAATGCCGCGTACACACGGTCAGAATTTCTGATGGAAACAGTCCGATGGGAGCTTTTCATCAGATTTTCCGACCGTGTGTATGCCCATCTGTCTTTTTCTGTCAGAATTTCCGACGGACTTTGGATTGAGAACCTGTTCTTAATTTTTCCGACGGAAAACCTTTCTATCGGATTTTCGTGTGTGTATGCAATTTCGACACGCAAAATTTTGACGCATGCTCGGAAACAATTCAACGCATGCTCAGAAGCATTAAACTTCCCTTCTATAGTGCAGTCAAACGTTTTTTAAGGCGTGGTGTTATTGACCGTCGGAATTTGGTGTGACCTTGTGTAGGCAAGACAGTTTGAGCGAAATTCTGTTGGAATTCCGACGGGAAAACCATCAGAGCTTTTTCCGACGAGAATTCCAACCGTGTGTACGCGGCATAAGGCTTTTTTTTTTTACTTGCCAACTCCTAGGGAGGGAGGTCCCCCCGTCGCTGTGACTGCCGAGGTCTTCGCTCCACCAGAGGCAGCATCCAAGATGGCAGTCTGAGTGACTTCCTCCAGTCACAGGATGCCCTCTTGAATCAGACATACTTACTGTCAGGGAGGGTTAGCAGCAGTAACAGCAATGATAACCCCCTTATTCAGTATGCCTGATAACACATCCCTGTGTGGCTGTTGAGGGTGACAGCACTGCAATGAATTCCCTGCAGGTCTTGCAGCATTGCCACCCTTTTGGAGGAAGGCCGGAGAACAGGCTGATATTTAAAAAAAATAAAAATTTGTAAGTGCAGTTTTGCACTTATATGTATAATTTTACAAATAATAAATAGATTTTTTGGGGGGGGGGGGGGGGGGGGTATGGCATACAGTTGTATTTTATATAAGTAAAAATGCATTAACATTAACCAAAAAGCTAATTTGCTCATATGTTATGTCTCCTTATCATCTTTAGTTAGTAATAATATGTTAATTAGGGATTGTAGTTCTCCTTACATATGATAGTTGTTTGTTGACACCCCAAACACCCCATTCAGAAACTTTGATTGACATCTGGCTCCTTCTTATCTTTTCATATTAGAGTATACGTGTCTTTGTCTGCAGCTGGTGCGTCTGTATTCTGAAAGCCCCAGTTTACTTTATTCTTTGCTTTTTTTGACATTTCCCAGCCATGTGATTAGCATTCTGATTGTCCTCGGATCACTCTGCTAGTCTCCATGCGCTGTGTCAGGGCACTCTTGTGCTAATTACCTGCACTGAGTAGGAAGCCTTTGCTGTGTGACAAGAGCTGACACTCTCTTTTCCTTTCACTTGTCAGTGTACTTGTATTGGAGAAGGCAGGTAAGTAAGATTTATAAAAAGCTATTAAATAAACAAACTCCATTTATGATATACAAATTTTTTTATGAGTTATAAAAATGTTTCGTAGTTTGGAATCCTGGGTCCAATGCCCTTAAAGAGGTGGCCAGGTTGTACTGGAGTGAGGGTGCTTGGCTCTCTAAAATATGGCAGCCAGGACCTATTCTCATCCTCCTGGGCAGGGCCACCATTTAAAATCATAGGGTCCTGTACAGCCTGCTTGATAGGGTGCTGTCTTGGGCACTCAGAGAAGAATGAGGAGGCGAATTGTGGGTGTGACAGAATTATGGGCGGGGCTTAAACCATAAGCCTACATACAGAGTACAGGTGACAGGAGTATGTAATGTACAGAGTACAGGTGTCAGGAGTATGTAATGTACAGAGTACAGGTGTCAGGAGTATGTAATGTACAGAGTACAGGTTTCAGGAGTGTACAGAGTACAGGTGACAGGAGTATGTAATGTACAGAGTACAGGTGTCAGGAGTATGTAATGTACAGAGTACAGGTGTCAGGAGTATGTAATGTACAGAGTACAGGTTTCAGGAGTGTACAGAGTACATGTGTCAGGAGTATGTAATGTACAGAGTACAGGTATCAGGAGTATGTAATGCACAGAGTACAGGTGTCAGGAGTATGTAATGCACAGAGTACAGGTGTCAGGAGTATGTAATGCACAGGGTACAGGTGTCAAGAGCATGTAATGTACAGAGTACAGGTGTCAGGAGTATGTCATGTACAGGTGACAGGAGTATGTAATGTACAGAGTACAGGTGACAGGAGTATGTATTGTACATAGTACGGGTGTCAGGAGTATGTAATGTACAGAGTACGGGTGTCAGGAGTGTGTAATGTACAGAGTACGGGTGTCAGGAGTATGTAATGTACAGATTATGGGTGTCAGGAGTATGTAATGTACAGAGCACGGGTGTCAGGAGTATGTAATGTACAGAGTACGGGTGTCAGGAGTGTGTAATGTACAGAGTACGGGTGTCAGGAGTATGTAATGTACAGAGTACGGGTGTCAGGAGTGTGTAATGTACATAGTACGGGTGTCAGGAGTATGTAATGTACAGAGTATGGGTGTCTGGAGTATGTAATGTACAGATTACGGGTGTCAGGAGTATGTAATGTACAGAGTATGGATGTCAGGAGTATGTAATGTACAGAGTACAGGTGTCAGGAGTATGTAATGTACAGATTACGGGTGTCAGGAGTATGTAATGTACAGATTACGGGTGTCAGGAGTATGTAATGTACAGGTGTCAGGAGTATGTAATGTACAGGTGTCAGGAGTATGTAATGTATAGAGTACAGGTGTCAGGAGTATGTAATGTACAGAGTACAGGTGTCAGAAGTATGTAATGTACAGAGTAGGGTGTCAGGAGTATGTAATGTACAGATTACGGGTGTCAGGAGTATGTAATGTACAGATTACGGGTGTCAGGAGTATGTAATGTACAGAGTACAGGTGTCAGGAGTATGTAATGTACAGAGTACAGGTGTCAGGAGTATGTAATGTACAGAGTACGGGTGTCAGGAGTATATAATGTACAGAGTACGGGTGTCAGGTGTATGTAATGTACAGAGTACAGGTGTCAGGAGTATGAAATGTACAGAGTACAGGTGTCAGGAGTATGTGATGTACAGAGTATGGATGTCAGGAGTATGTAATGTACAGATTACAGGTGTCAGGAGTATGTAATGTACAGAGTATGGATGTCAGGAGTATGTAATGTACAGATTACGGGTGTCAGGAGTATGTAATGTACAGATTACAGGTGTCAGGAGTATGTAATGTACAGAGTATGGATGTCAGGAGTATGTAATGTACAGATTACGGGTGTCAGGAGTATGTAATGTACAGATTACAGGTGTCAGGAGTATGTAATGTACAGAGTATGGATGTCAGGAGTATGTAATGTACAGATTACGGGTGTCAGGAGTATGTAATGTACAGAGTAGAGGTGTCAGGAGTATGTTATGTACAGAGTACAGGTGTCAGAAGTATGTAATGTACAGAGTACGGATGTCAGGAGTATGTAATGTACAGAGTACGGATGTCAGGAGTATGTAATGTACAGAGTACGGGTGTCAGGAGTATGTAATGTACAGAGTACGGGTGTCAGGAGTATGTAATGTACAGAGTACAGGTGTCAGGAGTATGTAATGTACAGAGTACAGGTGTCAGGAGTATGTAATGTACAGAGTACGGGTGTCAGGAGTATGTAATGTACAGAGTACGGGTGTCAGGAGTATGTAATGTACAGAGTACGGGTGTCAGGAGTATGTAATGTACAGAGTACGGGTGTCAGGAGTATGTAATGTACAGAGTACGGGTGTCAGGAGTATGTAATGTACAGAGTACGGGTGTCAGGAGTATGTAATGTACAGAGTACAGGTGTCAGGAGTATGTAATGTACAGAGTACGGGTGTCAGGAGTATGTAATGTACAGAGTACAGGTGTCAGGAGTATGTAATGTACAGAGTACAGGTGTCAGGAGTATGTAATGTACAGAGTACAGGTGTCAGGAGTATGTAATGTACAGAGTACAGGTGTCAGGAGTATGTAATGTACAGAGTACGGGTGTCAGGAGTATGTAATGTACAGAGTACAGGTGTCAGGAGTGTACAGAGTACAGGTGTCAGGAGTATGTAATGTACAGAGTACAGGTGTCAGGAGTGTACAGAGTATGCAGTTTTTGAAAGTGCATCTAATACTTGTTGTCCTTATAATTTCCTGTGCACCAAAGTGATATAACAAACAATGTTAGTTTTCCCCAGCAGTCTTTTCTGAACTAAAGAACAACTCTCTTTTATGTAATGCTGAAGAGGAAGATGAAGAGGTGGGAGCTGTATGTAATGCAGAAGAGGAGGATTAGAGAGGGGAGCTGTTTTGTAGTCCAAATCAAGAGAGCACCCTAAGGTGACAACCTTCTTCACCATCAGTACAGTATACTCATTGGGCATTGTCACTGTTATAGAGGATGTGTGTTACTGGCAGAATCAGCAGATGAAATTAAAGGAAAATATTCCTGAAATAAAGAAAGCTAATGTAGATATCACATCTAATGCCCAGTACACACGATCGGAAATTCGGCCAGCAAAAGACCGATGAGAGCTTTTGTTTGGAAAATGCGACCGTGTGTATGCTCCATCGGACTTTTGCGGGCCGAATTCCCGCCAGCAAAAGATTGAGACCGTGTTTTCTATTTTTCGGTCGGAAATTCCGATCGTCTGTACCAATTCCGACGCGCAAAATTCCTACGCATGGAAACAATTCGACGCATGCTCGGAAGCATTGAACTTAATTTTCTCGGCTCGTCGTAGTGTTGTACGTCACCGCGTTCTTGACGGTCGAAAGTTCAGCGAACTTTTGTGTAAACGTGTGTATGCAAGCCAAGCTTGAGTGGTACACACTAGCGGAATTTCCGTCGGAAAAAATCTTGGATTTTTTTTCCGATGGAAATTCTGCTCGTGTGGACGCGGCATAAGGATTGGTAATTTGCAATATATGACATTTTTATCGTTGGGTTTTTCGTTCTCTGAAAGTTGGCATATTAGGGTTCTATTTCTACAGTGCAGCTGGAGTAAAATTTAAGGCCCCTCTCCTTCAAATGGGAAGGATACGGCTGGTGACGTTGTCGGGCGGTGGGATAGAATAAAAGAGGACAACACAAGCCGGGAGGAAGATCAGAGAAACGCAGAGCGAAGACTCAGACTGAACACAGACACAGCAGACGGTGGCTCCAGACACTCCGCCATGAATAATTCACGACACACGCATTCCCTGACACACATCCTGACAGGCCACGGCACATGTTTACTGAGGGACAGCAAGTCCACTAATGAGATAATGTGTGTTGGGAGCAGCCTGGTCTGTATTCATTTGCCCTGAGCTTAGGTGCCCCGTATTCCTGGAAGGTGCTCTCACTGCTTGGGGTGGCGCAACCTCCAGCACACCAATACATAGATATTGGGCAATGGGCAGGAAGCAAAGATGTCAAGAGGACCTGAAACACTTCAAGTTCCTCTCTGTTTTTCACAATACTTATTTATATGTTATATATATTTATTTTATTATTTTTTTTTTTTTAATGTGTTAGGAGTACAGTTGTTCAGGAAACAGCAACCTGAATCCACATAAAGTGGACCTGTCATGTTAAGAGCAGTGTGACACTTCCAGGTAATTATTATTCCTTGCAGATATCTCACTACTCCCCCTAAAAATGACTTCATCTGCTTTGGGCCAAACTTGTCTAGCATACACACGGTCGCACAAAGTTGTCGGAAAATCCGATCGTTCTGAACGAGGTGACGTACAACACTTACGTCGGGACTATAAACGGGCCAGTAGCCAATATCTTTCGACTCTTAAATTATTCTGAGCATGCGTGGCACTTTGTCCGTCTGAATTTTCTACACACGATCAGATTTTGTTGTCGGAAAATTTTAGGTCCAGCCCTCAAACCTTGTGTGTCGGAAATTCCGATGGAAAAAGTCCGATGGAGCCCACACATGATCGGATTTTCCGACAACACGATCCGATCGCACATTTTCCATCAGAAAGTCCGACCGTGTGTACAGGGCATAAAAGGACAGAGCCATCTTTGTTAAAGCATCAGCCAGGGTCACCACCTTCGTGGACTGAGGTTCCTCAGCCCCTGCTGCAGCCTCTTACCTTGTGACTTGCTACAGAGTGACAATGTATCCCTAGGTAAAAGGAGGCTGGCAAATGCTTGACTCGTGTAGCCTAGTAAAGACCACCCCTTCTGTTGTGACCCCTTTATTCCAAAACCCCCTTTTTGCTACCCCTCTTAAATAATGGGCCACACCGTACTTCTTGTGGAGTAAATGGCCACAACAGCCTTTATTAAACTTAACTCCAAATATAAATAACCATATAAAACCGTATAAATAACCATATAAAATTAACCATAAATAACCATAAACATTTTATTGTAAACATAAATAACCATCGGTTATACCCTCTTATGTTGGTCAGTGACGGGGCTAACACTTGTAACACAACCATTTTAATTAACCAATATATATATATGACTATATATATATCTACCACCAGGGGGCACTGCAGGATTTAACCGAACCAAGTAGGCCTCCATTTTAACCGCCCGGAGACAAAACCCTATCCCGCAGTGCACACAGAGTAATCATCGACTTCGATGTACTACACCGGAGGGGCCATCTCATGACGAGCCCCCCACACACTCACCAACTACATCACTGCCACCGTCACTGACCAACCTAAACACCGCCACAGACTGAAAGGGTGACCCCTTACCCTTGAAGGCACCTCCACACCCGCAGGGCCGTATGTATCCCCTCCTGTAGACCCAACGACCACAGGTCGATCCCGACATCCGTCAAGTGAACCCCATCCCTCCTCAAATAGAGGCCCACATTTTTCTCAAGTTCCCTGTGGCGAACCACTAAACCCCCTTGCCATGCCAGGAACCTCCCCACTACCTTATTTACACGGATCCTCGCCTTGTTAAGGCGATATACTGATCTAGCCCTCCTCCAGGATGTTCTAGCGACCATATCTGACCATACCAACAGCGTGTCTGGATATGTCTCGTGCAGGTAGGTCAGATCCCTCTTTATGTCAGCAATAAGATCCCTTACTGTCCGCATTCCCAAATCGTTCCCGCCCGCATGTATGACCAGGACCGCCGGTGGCCTGTCCAACCATGCGAAACGTTCCATTTCGGGCACCACCCTCTCCCACAACATTCCCGGCCTGCCCAGCCAACGTATGGTGGCCTCTCTCCTAGACACCCCCAACTGCCTCCCACCTGGTCTGGCATCCCCTCTCCGTGCTCCCCAACACACATATGAGTGCCCCAGGATCCAGACGAGGCGCGGAAGCCCTCCATCTGAAATGACAAACATAGTGTAATTGACCAGCACTATAACTTAACTACTAAGGCCACCATACTAACCATTACAAACTATAACAACACAGTAAAACTCGCCCTTTATTTTTTTTTTTTTTTTTTTTTTTTTTTTATATCTGTCCCCATTATTCCTGAATCAACAGTGGTCTAACGTAAGTCCGAAATCGCTTCGATTCCCACCTCCCCATTTTTTGCACATCCACCTCATCCAACCCACACCTGGCGGCTTCGGTGGCCGCCCCAATGCGGAAGGAGTGTGAGGCGTAGGCAGAACCTTCTAAACCCATACTATTTAAGCATTTCCGCAGAACCGCCCCAAATTGGAATCGTGACAGGTATGATCCATCACTGTGCACCAACAATGGGCCCCCAACCTCTGGTCTCACCCCCATGAACTCCCCTACTGCTTTTACTGGGCATACCGCGCAACCTTGTAACCTATGCAACGAAATCAGAACCCCCACACCTTTTTGATCAGTCTTGGACTTTTTTAAATTCACCAGCACCCTGTCACCCAAAACTTCCACGTCCCCCAACATTAAACCTCCCCCTTCCTTTTTTGATGGGCTAACCAACTCACCAATCCGAAATGCCCCGAAAAACGCCAAGGAAAAAGCCGCTGTAAATAATAACCCCTCGTACCCATCTTTGCACACCCCACTCAACTGCTCCCTTAATGCCAACACATTGGCAAAAGTAATCGGCCGCCTCTCATCCCTTGTCCTGTTTGCTTTGCGATACCCTTTTACTGCCTGTTTCACCCAAAATTCTTTTGTCCAATCCACAATGCCTTGTAACTTGAACAAAAAGGCCAACCCTGCCAACCGTTTTTCAATGGCGGACACTGACCTGCCTTCCTCCATATTTCTGGACACGTAATACAGCACTAACAGCCTAAATTGTGACACATCCTGCCCCACTCCCGATTCCAGCAGCAACTCACCCCACTCCTTCCAGACCTTCTGGTATGCCAACCAAGACGACATACTCACCGACTTCTGGATCCATCCCGCTGCTACCCTAGTGCCAAATCCCAGATCCAGGCCGGGCAAGGAACGCCCTCCTGCTGAGCCTCCGGTGCCAGAGTCCTGAATCTGTCCCACTGGAACCGAGACAAAGAATCAGCCAGCGTGTTCTCTACCCCCGGGATGTGTACCGCATAAAGAAAAATATTCAATTGCATGCAGCGTAACACTAGCTGTCGCATCAGCCGGATGACAGGTTGTGAAGACGCCGACATACTATTGATTATTTGCACTACCCCCATATTATCACAGTTCAATCTAAGCTTTAAATTTTTACAGGCCTTGCCCCACAGCTCCAATGCTACCACCACCGGAAACAACTCCAATAGTGCTAAATTCTTTGTAAACCCCGCCTCCACCCAGGATCGTGGCCATGGTTCCGCACTCCAACACCCTTGGAAGTACGCTCCGTAACCTGTGGATCCCGCGGCGTCAGTTACTAGCTCAACATCGAAATTGCTAACTGGACCTGACATCCAAACCGACCTCCCATTAAACTCCTGCAAAAACCGATGCCACACCTCCAGATCATCCCTGTGCTCCCTCCGAAGCCTAATATAATGTGTGGGAGCTTTCACCCCCGCCGTGGCCGATGACAATCGTCTACAAAAAATCCTTCCCATAGGAATGATTCTGCATGCAAAATTCAACTTTCCCAACAGGGATTGTAACGTGCGCAACTGCACTTTTTTGCACCCATGAATCTCCCCAATTTCCTTTTGTAAGTCCCTCAACTTCTCTTCTGGTAACCTGCATTCCATAGCCATGGAATCGATCACTATCCCCAAAAAACTCAATTCTGTGCGCGGGCCCTCCGTCTTGTCAGGTGCTAACGGCACCCGAAAATTTTCCGCAATGTGCTGCAACGTGGACAACAGTATCGCGCACACATTGGAAGCTGGAGGGCCCACGCAGAGGAAGTCATCCAAGTAATGGATGACGGAATCAATGCCTGTCACATCCCTAACTACCCATTCTAAAAACGAACTGAACGCCTCAAACATGGCGCACGATATGGAACACCCCATGGGCAAACAACGATCGACATAAAATTGGTCTTGCCAACAGCAACCCAGCAAATGAAAACTGTCTGGGTGCACTGGCAGCAGTCGAAATGCGGATTCCACATCAGACTTTGCCATCAGTGCCCCTCGGCCATATCGCCGTACCCATCGCACCGCAGCATCGAATGACGTGTACGATACCGTGCATGCCTCCGGGTCAATAAAATCATTTACCGATCCCCCTTTTGGGAAAGATAAATGATGTATTAAACGAAACTTGTTGGGTTCCTTTTTGGGAACCACCCCAAGTGGTGACACTACTAAGTCCGTCAACGGCTTAGCCACGAACGGCCCCGCCATCCTACCCAACGCAACCTCCTTGGCTAATTTCTCCGACACAACCTCTGGGTGCAACAATGCTGACCTCAGATTCTTTGCCACCGGAGGAATTTCCGTCAATGTGCACGGGATCCTGAAACCTTCCCTGAACCCCGCACTGAGCAAACCCGCCGCCGCCCTGTCAGGATACCTATTTAGGAAAGGCTGCATTCTTACCCACATCACCGGCGTCGTCCCTCTTGTTGCCAGGCTCTCCGGCGCGCTTTCCTTTTTTGAAGCATCGCGCCAACGAGTGTCCCCCTCCCCCGCAACCTGAACACTCGTGCTTAAACTTGCACGAGTTTCCAAATTTGCAGGCTCCCTCGTTGAACTGCCAACATATTCCAAATTTCTTTCCGGCTGAGGATCCCGAGGAGTGGCTACCCCCAGCCCCCCCGAGAAATGTCTGTGCCGGCGTCTTTGCCGAAGCCATCAATCTCATCCATAAGCTAATGTCCTTATGGTCCCATCGCAATGCTGGGCGAACCGCCCTGCGCTGCCTAAACTGCTCGTCATATCGCAGCCAAGCTGTCCCTCCATAGACCCTATGCGCCTCCCCTATAGCGTCCATATAGCAGAATAACGCCGAGCAGTGCTCGGGGTTCTTCTCCCCAATTACCCCGGCCAATATGGCGAACGCTTGCAGCCAGTTTGCAAACGTCCGTGGAATTAACCGATACCGCCTCTTCTCCTCATCAGCTTTTTTGGTGTCATCCGGTTTCACCCTGTCTAAATTGAATTTCTCCAATGGCAACAGGGAAAAAATCTCCACATACTCACCTTTCCAGATTTTTTCCCTCACTTCCTGTTTTAAATGGGCCCCCAGGGGGCCCTCGAAGCAAACGTATACCTCACATTTTGCTGCATCTGCCATCCGTACAATGTCGGCCCTTACCACTTGCTCATCCCCACTCTTCTCTGGCGTACTCACCTGCTCTCCTGCGCCCACCGAGGTCGATGCCTCTCCAGCTGTTGTGACCGAAGCCCCGCTTGGGGGGTTCGCTACCCCACCCGCCTTCTCAAAACGCCCCACCAGGGCCCTTAGGCCCTCCAGCAACTCCTGCACCTGACCCCCCCATGGAGACTCACTCCCAGCCCGCGGTTGGTCATGGGTTGCCACCCGCGGTGCCGGAGGCCCTAATTCCCCCCCCCCCCCCCCTGGTACAATTCCCAACAAATTCTGTAAAGCAGTTGTAAAAGAGTTATTACTACTGGACTTACCGGGCCGTCTTGGCACCTCCACCGGGATTACCGGCCTGACATCAACCGACACTTGTGGGCGGCTGGGCACCTCATCTTCTTCGGACAGCTCGCCTTCGGACCTGCTGAACTCCTCCTGCTGAGAGAAAGACGCTGTTCCCCTCGGGGAGGGACTCCTGGACAACTCCCGGCTCCTTCCGATCACCACCCCCGATGTTGCTGCCCCCCCCCCCACCCCACCTCCCTGGCTCCCCACGTCCTGGGCGGACAGGCCGGACCCGGCACTGCTCCTGCCCACTGGCCTTCTTGCTTCACTTCCTGGTGGCGTCCGCCTACCCTCTGCTGTGTTGGCCCTTCCGGCGGCCCGTCGCGCTGTACTAGCAGACATATGCACCCTACTGTCCTCCCCCCTCGGCTCGTGCAGAGCTGCTGAAGGGTCCGATGCCGCACTCCTCCGGGGTGTATTACCCCCCATCCTGGCTGTTCCTCCAGACTGAGCTGACCGCCCCCCCCTCAACTCGTGCAGAGCTGCTGGGGAGGACGCCGCTGTGGCAAGGGCCGATGTGCTTCCTGACTGCCCCCTCTTCCCGGCTCCCGTCCGCTGTGACCTCCTCTCCGCTGGTTGTCCCCCCGGTCTGTGCAGATCTGCGGGGGCTGGTGGGTCCTGTGAGGGCCCCCTTCTAGCTGCTGGGGATGGAACTCTGAGTAGGCCCGAAGCCCCGCCCCCCGCATGGCGCCCGCGGCGTGCGTTCCGCCTAGGCCCCATCGGGGTCTCTGTCTGGGCCCTCTTGGCAGGTGGTGTGGATAAATCCCCCCTAGGGCTCCTGGCTGGTCTGGATGGGCCTGCAACCCCCCCTGGAGAGTACCTCACAGGTGCCCTGGGCACCCGGCCGCTTGATCGGTCACCACCATCCGCCGAACGTCCCTCCGGTCTTCTGCTCTGTCCTCCATCCCTGGATGCTGCTCCAGCAAGTATAGCTGCCACCTGTGCCTGCAGCCATTCGGCCCCATTCGTCTCTGCCGCGGCCCTCAGTCGCTCCACGAGGTCGCTGTCGGCCATTTTAGCTGGATGTAGAGGAGCAGTGAGAAAAACTGCCTCCTCCTGTGATTTCCATACAACGAGTGTTCCCGCTCGGCCACGCCCCCTTTTTATAATGCCGCTCCCCCTGCCTCCTATTTGCTGCCCCCTGCTAACCCCTCCCTGCTACATTCCTTTTTGGTGTGTCACTAGACACACAGTCATGTCCGGCCCTCCCTATCCTCATTGCACTCGTTCTGTCCGGCCCTCTCTTCTTCCTGCCTGCAGAAGACTAATCACTTCTTCTCAGCTTGGGAAAAATTACTGACTGGAGCTCAAGAAAGATTTCTAGAGTAGACGTTGCACTAAAAAATGCAAGGTCCATTTATTTATAGAGGGTCGAGCAACCTCCCCCCCCCCCCCCCCCCCCCCCCCCCCCTCCTCGCCCCTCCACACCCCCCCCCCCCCCCCCCCCCGTGTGTCCCCTCCCTCCCATCACCCACCTTACAAATTCTTTATTTTTTTTAAAGCCTGTGGGGATAAAAAGTTAGTAAATATACTTGGCATGCCTCTTTGGTGCTTCTTTGATGAGGGACCACGCTGGTGAAGACGTCACCTTTGCCAAAGCATCGTCGATGGAAGCCTGCACCATACCAACCAGTGTGTGCGGCTTGGCTGCTTAAAACCTAGCAACCAGGAATGCTGTGCGGCCCAGCTGCCCACATCTTAGCAAACAATGACCCTGTGAAGCCCGGCCACCTGCATCCTAGCAAATAATGATGCTTTGTGGCCTGGCTGCCTGCACCATACCAACCAATGATGTTGTGTGGCTTGGCTGCTTGAATCCTAGCAACCAGGGATGCTGTATGACCCGGCTGCCTGTATCCTAGCAAGCAGTGATACTTTGAAGCCTGCCCGCCTGCACCCGAGCAGTCAATGACCCTGTGAAGCCCGGCCACCTGCATCCTAGAAATGAATGATGCTTTGTGGCCGGGCTGCATGCACTATACCAACCAATGATGCTGTGTGGCTTGGCTGCTTGCATCCTAGAAACCAGGGATGCTGTATGACCCGGCTGCCTACATCCTAGCAACCAATGGCACTGTGAAGCCTGCCTGCATCCCAGCAATCAATGACTTTGTGAAGCCTGGTCACCTGCATCCTAGCAACTAATAACCAACCAATGTGCAGCCCAGCCACCTGTTTCCTAGCAACCAGTTACACTGTGCTGCCCATCTCCCTGCATCCTAGCAACCAATGACACTGTACAACCTGCCCTAACAACTAATGATGCTGACATCAGTAACAATAATTGAAATAATTGAAAGGTAGGGGTCTGATGGCACTGTACAGCTGAAAAGCTGACCACAAAGGGAACAGTAATGTGTTATGCCGCGTACACACTAGCGGATTTTCCGTCAAAAAATCTTGGATGGTTTTTCCGACGGAATTCCGCTCAAGCTTGTCTTGCATACACACGGTCACACAAAAGTTCTCTGGACTTTTCGACCGTCAAGAACACGGTGACGTACAACACTACGACCACCCGAGAAAATTAAGTTCAATGCTTCCGAGCATGCGTCAAATTGTTTCCGAGCATGCGTAGGAATTTTGCACGTTGGAATTGGTACAGACGATCAGAATTTCCGATCGAAACTTTTTCCAACTGAAAAATTGAGAACCTGCCCTCAATCTTTTGCTGGCCGGAATTCCGCCAGCAAAAGTTCGATGGACTATACACAAGGTCGCATTTTCCGACCAAAAGCTCTCATCTGACTTTTGCTGGCGGAATTTCCGATTCAGTACTACTAAGACATCATTGCTAATCACTTAATGGTGGAACACACCATACTCTCTGCTTTTCCCACACAAGGCCTGCAGCCTCTAACACACAAAATGTTACTATGGCAACACATTACTCTTCCTATGCTGAAAAATCATGTTTTGACACAATTGTTATTTATGTCGGGGTAGAAGACTCATTTGGCGTGCTTGCCATAATTAACGCAGATGTCATCTTCACAGCTGATTATAAAATACATTTGTTGCATTGTCCCCTACTCGTTTATAGCAGCGAGAGACAGCGGAACCGCTCAATAGACAATTATGGTAAACTGGGCTTGGATTAAAAAGAATCAAAGTAATTCTAAGCCACAACAGTTCTGCCATATACAGATATACAGTATCTCACAAAAGTGAGTACACCCCTCACATTTTTGTAAATATTTTATTCTATCTTTTCATGTGACAACACTGAAGAAATGACACTTTGCTACAATGTAAAGTAGTGAGTGTACAGCTTGTATAACAGTGTAAATTTTCTGTCCCCTCAAAATAACTCAACACACAGCCATTAATGTCTAAACCCGCTGGCAACAAAAGCGAGTACACCCCAAATGTCCAAATTGGGCCCAAAGTGTCAATAATTTGTGTGGCCACCAGTATTTTCCAGCACTGCCTTAACCCTTGGGCATGGAGTTCACCAGAGCTTCACAGGTTGCCACTGGAGTCCTCTTCCACTCCTCCATGATGACATCACGGAGTTGGTCGATGTTAGAGACCTTGCGCTCCTCCAACTTCCGTTTGAGGATGTCCTACGGATGCTGAATAGGGTTTAGGTCTGGAGACATGCTTGGCCAGTCCATCACCTTTACCCTTTAGCTTCTTTAGCAAGGAGGTGGTCATCTTGGAGGTGTGTTTGGGGTCGTTATCATGTTGGAATACTCCCCTGCGGCCCAGTCTCAGAATGGAGGGGATCATGTTCTGCTTCAGTATGTCACAGTACATGTTGGCATTCATGGTTCCCTCAATGAACTGTAGCTCCCCAGTGCCGGCAGCACTCATACAGCCCCAGACCATGACACTCCCACCACCATGCTTGACTGTAGGCAAGACACACTTGTCTTTGTACTCCTCACCTGGTTGCGGCCACACACGCTTGACACCATCTAAACCAAATAAGTTTATCTTGGTCTCCTCAGACCACAGGACATGGTTCCAGTAATCCATGTCCTTAGTCTGCTTGTCTTCAGCAAACTGTTTGTGGGCTTTCTTGTGCATCATCTTTAGAAGAGGCTTCCTTCTTGGATGACAGCCATGCAGACCAATTTGATGCAGTGTGCCGCGTATGGTCTGAGCACTGACAGGCTGACCCCCACCCCTTTAACCTCTGCAGTAATGCTGGCAGCAGTCATACGTCTATTTCCCCAATTCAACTTCTTTGGTCGACTATGGAGAGGCCTGTTCTGAGTAGAACCTGTCCTGTTAAACTGCTGTATGGTCTTGGCCACCGTGCTGTAGCTCAGTTTCAGGGTCTTGGCAATCTTCTTATAGCCTAGGCCATCTTTATGTAGAGCAACAATTCTTTTTCAGATTTCATAAAGTTCTTTGCCATTTTGAACTTCCAGTGACCAGTATGAGAGTGAGAGCAATAACACCAAATTTAACACTCACTTTTACATTCACACCTGAGACCTTGTAACACTAACGAGTCACATGACAGCGGGGAGGGAAAATGTTATACAAAATGTATGCCCACTACTTTACATTGTAGCAAAGTGTAATTTCTTCAGTGTTGTCACATGAAAAGATATATTAAAATATTTACAAAAATGTGAGGGGTGTACTCACTTTTGTGAGATACT
This sequence comes from Lithobates sylvaticus, assembly GCA_028564925.1. NCBI lineage: Eukaryota > Metazoa > Chordata > Amphibia > Anura > Ranidae > Lithobates > Lithobates sylvaticus. The sequence continues at coordinate 524,490,068 of CM053028.1, forward strand.
GTATGTGGTCAGACGTCATGGCTGTGGCTCCACTTCAAAGTCAATCACAAAAAAGAAAACAAGTAGCCGCACTCTAGGACTATAAGCCGCAAGCTGTGTTTATTATTCTACCCGGTATAAAGCAAACCACCTGAGCTCCTCCCTGCTGACGCATTTCACTTGCAGTGAGCTTATTTTCAAAACTTCTAATGGAGACCGAGGTTTATGTTTTTAGAACGCTCCCAGCACAGTGCCCGAGCTGTCACAGGCAGTTTCCGATCGGTAGACAGTGGGACGGGCTTCCGATTATGTGACTGCTGTGATAGCCAGTCACCAGGATCACATGATTAGAAAGTCTGTCCCTCCTGACTAAAAGGCCACCTGGAGAGGGCAGGAAGAGATTAACACTCTTCCTCTTATATAAAATATCTAGTTAGTCTCAGGATGAAACACTTGCTGGATATTAAATAGGATAAAGCTAACCTAAGGGCTCGTTCTCACAAATGGCTGCCCTTGCCACCCCTCTGAAAAGCAGTCCACGGTGAATCATTTTTCAAATCGGGTTTGACAAGTGGTGAGGAGAGGATATGCTGCCTCCTCACCACCTGTTTTAACTCTGAAAATGCTAACCCACCGCGCCATCTTAATTGTATATTGTATGTGGTTTACGTGGCAGTTGCAGTCAATTGAATGGGTTGCGATATGTGGCGGGGGGGGGGGATGGGTTGGGGTTGTTAATTTTTTCCATAAAGCTAAGCATCACTGGCACGGCATGTGTATAACCTTGAATGCCTGCATGCCCTTGTTTAGGTGGTCTTTGCATTCATTTTTATATCATGTACTGTAGATGATCTTCTAGTAACACAAATTCCTAGTTGTACGACCTACGTATTACAATACAAGCATTTTACAAGCATCACAAATGATGATTACATACAGCACAAATATAGTGTTCCACTTCACTAGTTGACCTATAGTTTGTATTTTGTTCATAGAAGTTGACCTAATATCACAAGGATGTCCAATATCAACAAGGGTGTCCAACAACATGAACATCTTGATCCTCCACATCTACCAGTTATTCTCATTCCTCTGTGGTCTAGGGATTAGACTGGATGATAGCACGTTATGAAGAGTAGGAGCATCTATCTATCACCAAACAAGATAGATTCTTATGGATGTTCAATATGTTTGACTATGGTACTATACCTTATATAACTTTCCCATCCTTCATATACTTAATTCTGTCACATACCTTGTTTGGAGCCTGTGATGACGAATGCAACCTCTCTTACTGCTCTAGTTCAAGCACCCCTGGGTAGAGGGATAGAGAGTGCTGGGTAGAAGAGTGGCACGAATGCCAGTTGGTGGTGATTCCACTGATGTTAGATGAACTTGTGAGTGCAGTCGTCTCATGGTTGGTGACAGGACATGTGGGTCACCTGCAGAGCCGATCGGCCCTATAGGCACACTATGCAAGCTGCTTAGGGCCCCGCCGCTGTGGGGGGGGGGGCAAGAGCCAGCATCCCTCCTGCACCTCTGGCTGGCCGTTTAGAGTGCAGTGAGGAGAGGTGGGAGGAGGTGGAAGGCGGCGATCGGCAGCTCTATGGTGTCTGAGTGGGCGGCGGGATCTCCCTGGGGTATGTAGTACTCTCAGTGTATACAGTGGAGAGGAGAAGGGAGGGGCCTCTGACCCAGGCAGGTATCAGTTTCACTTTCACTCTGCTTGAACACTGTTGCTGATGCCCGGGACAGAGGCCCCTCCCCTCTCCGCTGTTTACATTCGGAGATAGAACTACTAGCCCCAGGGAGATGCCCCCTGCCTGTGGACACCATATAGCTGCCGATCGCCGCCTCCCACCTCCACCAGCCAGGTACAGGGGAACCTCTGCAAGGGGTGGAGTCAGCTGTTTGGGGGCCCAAATGTAAGAGGGGGGGCTTTCTGGGGACACTAATGTCAGAGGGGGGGCTCTCTGGGGACCCTGTGTAAGGGGGGGCTCTCTGGGGACCCTGTGTAAGGAGGGGCTCTCTGGGGACCCTGTGTAAGGAGGGGCTCTCTGGGGACCCTGTGTAAGGAGGGGCTCTCTGGGGACCCTAATGTAAGGAGGGGCTCTCTGGGGACCCTAATGTAGGGGAGGCTCTCTGGGGACCCTAATGTAGGGGGAGGCTCTCTGGGGACCCTAATGTAGGGGGGAGGCTCTCTGGGCACCCTAATGTAGGGGGAGGCTCTCTGGGGACCCTAATGTAGGGGGAGGCTCTCTGGGGACCTCTTTCTGTTCTATATTTTTGTACTTATTCTTTGACTGTTTTGTTTAAAGGAGGGAGGATTGTTTTGGGAGCACCGAAGTGTCAGGTGTGACTGTGTGGCAATGGCAAATGGTTTACATAGCTCACAGCATCACGGGTCAGGTAGAGGTCCCCTTAGCAGAATTTTGCTTAGGGCCCCAGGGAGGTCAGGATCGGCACTGGTCACCTGGGAAAAGAGTCCAGAAACAAGCCATGGTTAGCAACAGCTGGACGGGAAGTTGGCAGGAAGGCAGAGGAGAAATAACCACTCCAATTGAGCCGAGGAGATCTCACAGCAGGTAACGCTGCAGGTTCTGTCCCAGCTCGCCACCGTGACAAACAAGGAAACTTGGAATAAGCAACCACACCGCAACGGGATACCAATAAAAACGTATTTATTGTAATGTAGAAAGATGCAGTCACAGGAATGAATGGAACGTTAACATGTTTCACACATCTTGTGCTTAGTCCTAACTCTACCAGTATGGCAGTCGGAGGCTGGCCAGGTCAACAGCTTTCAGGCAGCATTTTCAGAATGGCGGGTAGAAATTGTAGATGGAAGGAAAGCCAGTCAACACAGGAGCAGAATAACAGCCTGGAGAGAGACACAGAAGAATCATTTCTAAGCCAGGTTGGTAACAGAAGATCAGATCAAAAGCAAAATCACAGGTCACAGCATGTAGCTGAAGATACCTCAGTACTGTGGACCTGCAGGTCTCAACCATGAATAATCTGCTTGGTGCCACCATTAGTAGCGAGAGCCCTCACACACCCGTGCACGCGCAACAAAACACGCACATGATTGCGCCTGTGCACAGACGCACCCATAAATACGAAAAGTCCAGCCATTCTATACAGCAATGAAACCTAGTTATAGGAGGGTGCTGTGGCAAAATGGTTTAAGGTGCTGCCAAAGCATAAATCCAGTCCAAGTTAGCAGAACTATGCACAGAAATCCAACTATGTGGGCTAGCTTGGTCTTCTCAGACGTTTGAATGCTGCTGTAATCACTATGTTGCTGTAACCTCTTTCATCGAATCTACGGGTCAGATCTCTAGATTCAGTCACAAAAGTAGCCATGTATGGAAAAATGTCTCCTAAATTTAATATATTGCTAATCCTAGGAATAACCCTGATAATATGTTAAGCGTGAGAGTAATTTGCATAGAACGACACATTTTTAGCATTAGGCTTCCTGGATGTCCTTACATTACTTATATCTTACCATTTATGGTGATAACAATGAAAAGATTTCCATGAGGACATTTAGGAAGCCTAGTGCTAAAAATTAGTTGTAGCTCATTGTGAGTAAAACAAGTTCAGGTGAGTCTGGTTTACACCAGGTGAAATAAAAAACACAGACGGGGTTTATAGTTCTGGAGTGCGGCTACTTTCTTTCTTGTTAAGTCATTCTGATCCTCTGATCTCGGAGGTAAATCCTTAGGATTAATGAAATAAAGAGGACTTTTAGTTAAATCCGCCCTTCATTCTCACACTTAAGCTGCAAACCAAGTGGCCATATGGCTTTTTGGAAAGAAGCAGTGGCTAGGCTCGCTTTAGAGGACTATCATATGGCCAGTGCCTAGGCACTGAATGGCCAGCTCTGCCTAAATGTCATCCTGTAGGCTTATTTTGCATGTGATTAATGCATAGGTGACCTTCCAGACAGCACCCTGCGTCTCACTGGGGGTGACCATATTTGGTCACCGATTGATGACAGCGGAGAAGAGCACTGTCCAATCATGAGATGCCATCACTAGCTGTACTGCCTTCCAATTAGCTGTATCTTTAGATTTATGAAAACTATGTAATATGAGGACCTACCTAATTTGTCCAATTAGGCAGGCCCTTGTACTGCATACTTGTTGGTAGATCTAAAGGAGATTGTACAATCGGATTGGTATACCTACATGGTAAGCCTACAGGTGAGGACATGTGGAATGCACTGCAATGCATTGAGACAATATTAGAAGTGGAACTTTAGTCAGAAAATTAAGTCCTGCTAGACTTCAGACTGGTCCCTTTGCAGGTATAGATATGGAAAACATAAAAAATAAGTGCCTATATTGTTTAAAACTCAGTAATACCGTGCCCTGCACATGCTTAGTTGCTCTAAAATTTTAGGCACTGCTGAGTTTGTAGAGACTAATCTGCTGACAACCCTAAGGCCCCTTTCACACTTGTGCGACTTCAAAGTCGTGCGATTTTACCACGATTTTTGCTGTGATTTTGCAGCGATTTTTGCCCGTGATTTTGCCGCGATTTCAAGGAATGCCTGTGTAAGTGGCATCAAAATCAGACCAAAGTAGTGCAGGGACTACTTTGAAGTTGGAAGGACTTGAAGTCGTACTAACATGAATGGCTGTCGTTGGAAATCATGGGGAACAACTTGTCATGCTACTTTGCAGTCCCAAATCGTGGGACAAGTCGTATAAGTGTGAAAGGGGCCTAAAGCGGAATTAAACCCTGATATCCGTTACAGCCAAGGAAGCGTCTTCTGTTTGATCTGCAACTGCCATGGTGCTGCACATGTGATCAGTTATAAAGACACCAGCCATTTGATGGTTTGACAGTTTGGTTGAGGACATAAGCAAATGTGACAGTTAGCAATCCTGGCATTCCAGGAATGTATCTGTTTTTTTGGAAACTGTTAAATTGAGGGTTTAACCTCCCTGGCGGTATTCCCGAGTCTGGCTCGGGGTGGAATTTCAGTACCATTAGCGTTTTTTTTATATTATAAATACATTTTTTTCTGCCTGGAATTTGGAGATTGTCCACAGCAACCAAAAAGTGTCCCTTTATGTCAAAAGTGGTTTTAGACCAGCTAGAAAACAGTGATAATAAATTAGAATCACTTGCAGAATTGAGCGATAGTGATTTGTGGGGAAATTCGTCATCAAACACTAAATCTAATGACAGCGACAATTCTGAAACTGAGCAAATTTCAGTGTTTTTGATTTGACTACATTATTGAATAATTTTTATTATTATTATATTATTATTTTGTTATAATTATTTATAGTTATTTATTATATTATAATTTATGATTTTGTGTTTATAACTTTATCATACCCGGGATGTCTACTAGACTCTGGTTTGGATAGATTTAAGTGAGTATTTCCTAAGAATTACAGGCCTACAATATAAAACGCCAAATTTCCATGCAAAATAATTGTACCGCTTTCAGCAACTAAAATCAGAAATAATCATACTGCCAGGGAGGTTAATTCCACTTTATGATTTACTGCTGTTCAGGGGCTCTGGGCTTCAGAAAAATGGCAGCCTCTAGCAAGAAGAAAGAGAAGCAATGCTGGAGGCAATTTACAGCACACGCTTGTGCTCTCAACCAAACTGTCAAACCATCAAATGGTGGTGTCATAACTGATCATATGTGGCAGCATTATGGCAGCAGAAGATCAAACAGAGGCTAAGATGGCAGCTACCCGGGCTGAAAATGATAGGAGGGTTTAGTTTCGCTTTAAGACATATCATACCCTCTCCTCGCCCAAACCAACCTCCCCTATAATTTATTTTTTTCGGTGGACCGTAAGTGTAACCCTAACCACATTGGCCAGTAGTGTAATAACATCAAGTAGTGTAATAACATCACTGTGATGTGCTTAATCTAATGAGAGACACGAGCAGACTCAGGAACACCTTGGCGCACTTTCGTCACCATTAATTAGCGGTGTTCTCAGAACTTTGATATATTGCTTGCATTGGTGCCCTGGTGCTGTGCCTACAAATTTGTCTAGATGAAAACTAGACATCGTAGACAGGCAGCCTTGGTCCACGTATATATATTTGGCTCAGTTTTTAGTTTTCATTGGAGTTTATTCATAGTTTTATATACAGTCTAAATGTCATTTACTGGCTTAATGCCCTCTAATGCCGTGTACACACGACCAGACTTTCCGGCAAACTAGGTCCGATGGGATTAGTCCGTCGGACAATCCGATCGTGTGTGGGCTAATCCGTTCGTTTTTCGGGTATAAAATCCGGCAGACCTAGAAATAGAACATGTTTCAAATCTATCTGACGGACTCAATTCCGACGGAATAAAATCGGGAAAACCGTTCGTCTGTGTGCTGGTCCGATGGACCAAGTACGACGCAAGGGCAGCTATTGGCTACTGGCTATTGGACTTCCTTTTTAGTCCCTTTTACGTCACCATGTTCAAAATGAACGGACTTAGTCCGTTCGTAGGTGGGCAAGTCCGTTTGTTCGGAAAGTCCGTTGGAACTCCGCCAAAAGTCCGTCGGGAAGACCGTCGGACCTAGTTTGCCGGAAAGTCCGGCGTATGTACGATGCATTACCCATCTGACATGTCAGAAACATGGTACTGTTTATAGATCAGGGGTCTCCAAACAGTCTAACAAAGGGCTAGTTAACTGTCCTTCAGGCGTTAGGGGGGCCAGACTGTGCCCAGTGGGACTGTGCCCAGTGGGATTAGAAAATGCCCTGGTGTCAGTGACAATAAAATATGCCTCCTCATTGGCTTTAGTGGGAGGAATCATGCCCCATTGTTGGAATCATTCGGAGGAATGGTGCTCCATTGTTGGAATCAGTGGGAGGAATGGTGCTCCATTGTTGGAGTCAGTGGGAGGAATGGTGCTTCATTGTTAGTATCAGTGGGAGAAACGGTACGCCAATGTTGGCATTTAGGGGTGCAATATTGGCCTACCGTTGGCTTCTTTAGTGGAATGGTGCCCCATCATTGGTGTCAGTGGATGGAATGGTGCCTCAAAGGGCCAGATAAATGCAAGCAAAGGGCCACATCTGGCCCAGCGGGCTGCAGTTTGGAAACCACTGTTCGCTCATTAACTTCTGATTTGCCCCTTCAACCTCTTTTATAGCACCCATTTCAGACACATTCATCAACAGCAATGTGGTTTTTGATTAAAAAGTGCATCTTAAACTGTATCTGAACTTAAAACAAATATGTTGTTGCAAAAAGACAAAATGACAAAAACATTTTATTTTTTTCTTCATTCTGTATGTCCTGCTTTTAGTTAAAGTGGAGTTCCAGTCATATTTTTGTTTATTAAAAATCAGCAGCTACAAAAAGTGTAGCTGCTGACTTTTAATAAGCTGTCCCACGATTCAGCGGTTCACTCACCCGCGCTGTGATCTCCCTGTGTCCTCCCTCAGCGGCGCCAGCATTTCTACTATGGGCACCTGGCTGTGACAGCCTGTGGCTTCACAGCCGGGTGCCCACTGCACATGCGCATGAGCGGCGCTGCGATACGAGACTGGTCCCGAAGTCTTCTAGGACCTGTTATATGTCCCAGAAGACTTTGGGAGGGAGAGCTTTTTCTTCTGGTTAACTAGGCGTCCAGAACGGAAGTGGGAGCAGGTACCTGTCAAATTTGGGTACCTGCCCTGCCCCCCCCCCCCCTCCAAAAGCACAGTTTCACAAACTGGACCCGGGGAGGAGGTCTTAAAGCGGAAGTTCCACTTTTGGGTGGAACTCCGCTTTAAATCGTATCAGCGAGGCTTACTCGGCTACATGGTTGGCATCCTATTTACAGTGATTTTACACTGCTCTGGCATAGTCTGCAGTAGTCACTGCAGTAAAACTGTGATGCTCATCTTGAGTCCACAGAATGTGCTCATTGCAGAGAGAGAGAACATCACCAAAGTAATGGGAACATTTTTTTTTTAATAAGGGCATTGTAAACATTTGAATATTTTAATTGATTTAGGTAGATAGTAGTGTGTGTTTGCCTTACCTTGTACTGATGAGCTCACATGTTGTGGCTGCAGTTTGTAGTGTTATAGCTGGCTCCCCTACATCCATGTATTGCCTCAGCGAGCTTGTCTGTCAAAGGGACAAGACAACTTCCTGTTTCCGGTCACATGGCGTCCATTACATGCCTTGCCATCCCCTCTATGTTGCATCACAAATGTGGGAGTGCTCATATGATGAAACACATCTCCAAATTGCAAGTGAGCTCTGTGTGTCTGTGAATACTCTGCTTGTTTGTGGCTGTGTCAGATCCAATTACTGTGTAGCTCTCACCTGCAGAACACTAGACTGAGAGACCCAGGGACTGTGGGACATGTAGTTTCTTCTCAGGAAGTATTAGGTCTCAGACTACAGACTGAAGTCGCTCAATAAAGTGTTTGTGATCCTAAAAAAAAAAAAATGGATCCTGTTCCTTTAACCACTTCAGCTCCTGAAGGTTTTAACCACTTCCTGAACAGGCCATTTTTTGCGATACAGCACTGCGTCACTTTAACTGACAATTGTGCGGTCGTGCGATGCTGTAAACTATAAAATATCTTCAACATTACAGATCAAGTCTAATTCAGTGTGATTGAATGTGACAAATTACTACAAGCCAATTCTATGTCATCTAAAGTGCTTTACAAAGCTAAGCATTCTTGTGTGTGTGTGTGTGTGGGGGGGGGGGGGGGGGTTTACTTTGCAATGTTTCTTTAAAGTGATAGTTCACTATTTAAAATCCCCGCTCTTCTCCCTCTTCTCTGTGCAGAGCTTCCAGGAAAGATCAGAACCATGCCGACTGGTCAGCGTTGTGACAGAGCACCGCTCTGATCTGTCCTGGAGCAAAATGGGGATTTCAAATCTTCTTCCATGGAGGGACGTACAGCAGGGATCAGGGGATGTGGGCAGGGTGTAAGGTGTTAGTTCACTTTTTATTTTATTTTTCTGTAAAAGTGAATTAACACTTTAAATATACATGGATAAAGCAGGGAATTGTTGAACAAAGGAAAACTGGTTCAGTTTAAAAACAGAGACTTTGTCTAACCAGAGAAAGCAAATACAGTATTGGCATTTACACTGGAACTGTACACACATATACCACCCTTTGAGGCCCATTTATAAAGGTCATACAGCATCTTGTGCATAGTACACACATCTACACACTGGGGGCCCCTGTAGAAAGGTTTTAACCCATCCGCTGCCACCGACCTATGTTAAGCATTGGCAGCTGGTGGGGTGGGGGGCGGGTTACATACACAGTGCGTGTAAATCTGACAAGCCGACTGTTGACTGTCAGATGGAAGTGTTGTACTGCATGCCCCCCGCATTCCCATGAACCACCTTCCTCCCGTCATGTTTTCCGGGCTCCTCTGTCCACCTGCAGTCTCAGGACCCTTATGGCCGGTGTCACTGATCTTCTCAAGCTAGAATGAACATGAAGCATTATCATCGATAAGATGAAGCTAATTGGGCACGAGTTGTGCTCCATTAGGTTTAATGGAAGGTAGGTGAGACAATCAGGAGTCTAATAGATCCCCTGATGTCTCATTAAAGAGAACCTGTCTATGCAAAAGGCTATCACGTAGGCCCTGGCCCTGTATTTGATAAAAAAATAGTTAAAGTGATACTAAAGCTTTGTTGTGTTTTTTTTTTAAATAAAAATAACACACATGCCTATACTTATCTGCTCTGTGCAATGGTTTTGCACAGAGCAGCCCCAATCCTCTTCTTCTTGGGTCCCCCGTCGATACTCTAGGCCCCCCCCCCTCTTCATCAGGTTCCCCCAGGCAAAGCAACTTTGCCTGAGGGCACCCATGCATGCTCGCTCCCGAGTCCCGCTGCTGCATCCATTGACACAGACAATTGACACAGCGCCCCCTGATTCCATGTCACCAGATTGGATTGACAGCAGTGGGAGCCAATCGCTCACACTGCTATCAATTTGTCCAATGAGGTGAGAGACAGCAGCGGGAGCCACTGCGTTTGTTCACATCGATGGATCCGATCGGGCTCAGGTAAGGAAAGGGGGGGGGGGGTCTGGGGGGCAGCTGCAGCAGAGAAGGTTTTTTTACCTTTATGCTTTAGAACCACTTTAAGTTTAAAAAAATAATTTAGACAGTGAACGTTACACCCAAACACTTAAAATGTTGAGCCCATCCCCTGATGAAGTCACGTGGACGTGATGTAACGCGTAGGGTATCCCAGACTGACAATAATGTGTTGGAGATCTTTTTTAATGCTAATATATGATACCAAAGGAGTTTTTACTGCTTTACTGATGTAAGAGTTACTTCTTTAATAAAACAATTTTTACTGACAATATTACACTATGGAAGGTCACTTTGTTTTTACCCTAACATATGGAGGGAGGGAGTCTTAAAGGGACCAACACCAGAGGACATCCAAATCAACTGAATAGGACTACAGGTGGGTGAACATCGATGGAGGAGGATTTCTACAGTGCCTTGAAAAAATATTCCTACCCCTTGAAATTTTCAACATTTTACTGTTTATACTGTGGAAGACCAGATGAAGTGAATGCATGGTCCTGGGTTTAGTAACACTTTAAGTGTGGCATTTGGACGACTTAATACTTGTACACCTTGTATGCAGTCATATGGAATGTCACACTTTTTAACATTTGTTACTACAGTACAAGATACAGTGCCTTGAAAAAGTATTCACACCCCTTGACATTTTCCACAGTTTTTCATGTTACAACCAAAAACGTAAATATATTTTATTGGGATTTTATGTGATAGACCAACACAAAGTGGCCCATAATTGTGAAGTGAAAGGAAAATGCTAAATGGTTTGCAATTTTTGTTACAAATAAATATCTGAAAAGTTTGGCGTACGTTTTTATTCAGCCCACTTCACTCTGATACGGCTAACTAAAATATAGTGGAACCAATTGCATTCCGAAGTCACTTGTGTGTAATTTAATCTCAGTATAAATACAGCTGTTCTGTGAAGCCCTCAGAGGTTTGTTAGAGAACCTTAGTGAACAAACAGCATCATGTGTTATAAAGAAAATATCCCAAGCTTTGATGAAAATCATCTGAACAAGGAATCACTATGGCGCAACTGCAAACCTACCAAGACATGCCCGTCCACCTAAACAGACAGGCCGGGCAAGGAGACCATTAATCAGAGAAGCAGCCAGGAGGTCCATGGTAACTCTGGAGGAGCTGCAGAGATCCACAGCTCAGGTGGGAAAATCTGTCCACAGGACAACTATTAGTTGTGCACTCCACAAATCTGGCCTTTATAGAAGAGTGGCAAAAAGAAAGTCATAAGAAGTCCCATTTGCAGTTTGCGAAAAGCCATGTGGAGGACACAGCAAGCATGTGGAAGAAGGAGCTCTGGTCAGATGAGATCAAAATGTATCTTTTTGGCCTAAAAGCAAAATGCTATGTGTGGTGGAAAACTAAGGCTGGCCATACATTATACAACTTTTGTCTATAGATTTCCTTTAGATTTACCAAAACCATATAATATGAGGTCAAATCTAAACACTTTCAATTTGTATGCAATCAGGTAGGCCCTTGTACTACACAGTTGAAGGTAAATCTAAAGGAAATTGAATAAGAAAATTGTATGGTGTATGGCCAGCTTAACACTGCACATCACCCTGAACACACCATCTGCACAGTGAAACATGGTGGTGGCAGCATCATGTTGTGGGAATGTTTTTCTACAGTAGGGACAGGGAAGCTGGTCAGAGTTGATGGGAAGATGGATGGAGCCAAATACAGGGCAATCTTAGAAGAAAACTTGTTAGAGTCTGGGAAAAACTTGAGACTGGGGCAGAGTTCACCTTCCAGCAGGACAACGACCCTAAGCATACAGCCAAGAGCTACAATGGGATGGTTTACATCAAAGCATATTTATGTGTTAGAATGACCCAGTCAAAGTCTAGACCTAAATTCAATTTCAAGAGTCTGTGGCAAGATCCAATCTGCTTTAACTTTTGCGCAAACCAATCAATATATGCTTATTACATTTTTTTTTATTACTAAAAATACGTAGAAGAATACATATCGGCCTAAACTGAGAAAGAAATTCTTATTTTTTTACATTTTTTGGGGGGATATTTATTATAGCACAAAGTAAAAAATATTGTTTTTTCTTTTTTTCAAAATTGTCGCTATTTTTTTGTTTATATCGCAAAAAATAAAAACCGCGAAGGTGATCAAATACCGCCAAAAGAAAGCTCTATTTGTAGGAAAAAAAGGACATCAATTTTGTTTGGCTGCAATGTCGCACGACCGCGCAATTGTCAGTTAAAAGCAATGCAGTGCCATATTGCAAAAAAATGGCCTGGTCATTAAGGGGGCAAATCCTTCCGGGCTGAATTGGTATGTGTGTTTGTCTGGCGTACTTCCAATGTATTCAAATTATCTTACATGCTTGAAAAAGCACCCGGGCAATAGCTTGTCTTGGAAACTTACAGTGGTGTGAAAAAGTGTTTGCCCCCTTCCTCATTTCCTGTTCCTTTGCATGTTTGTCACACTTAAGTGTTTCGGAACATCAAACCAATTTAAACAATAGTCAAGGACAACACAAGTAAACACAAAATGCAATTTGTAAATGAAGGTGTTTATTATTAAAGGTGAAAAAAAATCCAAACCATCATGGCCCTGTGTGAAAAAGTGATTGCCCCCTAAACCTAATAACTGGTTGGGCCACCCTTAGCAGCAACAACTGCAACCAAGCGTTTGCGATAACGTGCAATGAGGCTTTTACAGCGTCCTGGAGGAATTTTGGCCCACTCATCTTTGCAGAATTGTCCTAATTCAGTTACATTAGAGGGTTTTCGAGCATGAACGGCCTTTTTAAGGTCATACCACAACATCTCAATAGGATTCAGGTCTGGACTTTGGCTAGGCCACTCCAAAGTCTTCATTTTGTTTTTCTTCAGCCATTCGGTGGTGGACTTGCTGGTGTGTTTAGGATCATTGTCCTGCTGCAGAACCCAAGTTCGTTTCAGCTTGAGTACACGAACAGATGGTCGGACATTCTCCTTCAGGATCTCTTGGTAGACAGCAGAATTCATAGTTCCTTTTATCACGGCAAGTCTTCCAGGTCCTGAAGCAGCAAAACAGCCCCAGACCATCACACTACCACCACCATATTTTACTGTTGGTATAATGTTCTTTTTCGGAAATGCAGTGTTCCTTCTACGCCAGATATACTTGTACACACACCTTCCAAAGAGTTCCACTTTTGTCTCATCGGTCCACAGAATGTTGTCCCAAAAGTCTTGGGGATCATCAAGATGTGTTGTGGAGAAATTGAGACGAGCTTTGATGTTCTTTTTGCTCAGCAGTGGTTTTCTCCTTGGAACTCTGCCATGCAGGCCATTTTTGCCCAGTCTTTTCCTGATGGTGGAGACATGAACGCTGACCTTAACTGAGGCAAGTGAGGCCTGCAGTTCCTTGGACGTTGTTGTGGGGTCTTTTGTGACCTCTTGGATGAGTCGTCGCTGCGCTCTTGGGGTAATTTTGGGCGGCCGGCCACTCCTGGGAAGGTTCACCACTGTTCCATGTCTTCGCCATTTGTGGATAATGGCTCTCACTGTGATTCGCTGGATTCCCAAAGCTTTGGAAATGGCTTTATAACCCTTTCCAGACTGATAGATCTCAATTACTTTCTTTCTCAATTGTTCCTGAATTTCTTTGGGTCTCGGCATGATGTGTAGCTTTTAAGGATCCTCTGGTGGACCTTACTGTGTCAAGCAGCTCCTATTTAAGTGATGCCTTGATTGTGAACAGGTGTGGCAATAATCAGGCCTGGGTGTGGCTAGAGAAATTGAACTCAGGTGTGGACAACCACAGTTATAGTATGTTTTAACAAGGGGGGCAATCACTTTTTCACACAGGGCCATGATGGTTTGGATTTTTTTTCCACCTTTAATAATAAACACCTTCATTTACAAATTGCATTTTGTGTTTACTTGTGTTGTCCTTGACTATTGTTTAAATTGGTTTGATGTTCCGAGACACTTAAGTGTGACAAACATGCAAAGGAACAGGAAATGAGGAAGGGGGCAAACACTTTTTCACACCACTGTATGTATATGGAGGTCATTAAGAATCCCTAACAAACGTTGTTTAGGGTCTTCCTGGTTCACAACCTGGAATAACTTACTGAAGGTATTAATGGCCCCCATCCAGTAAATGGGCAGTTCGGGCCATCCCCACAAAAGGCAAATTAGATCACCATGATCTCTACAACATCTAGGGCATACGAAATCATCTGACTTACATGAATTTTTTACTATAAATTGACGCTTCATAAACTGTTGTGGCAATATGGTATAACTTAAAATTTTGGAACAAAATTTTATTTGCTTTCAGAAATATATAATATTTGGGTTTTTTTAACTAATGCAGTAGTGCAGGCCCCTTTCAAGTTTCCAGAGCTCCGCTGTCCCATCTGCAGACCTGAGAATGGCAGGTCGGGTACCACTGGAAACAGGGGAGGGGGATCAGCGGACGTATGTGTGCTGATTTCCCAGACCGAGTATGATCCCAGAAATGAGGTGTACATCACTTCTGGGATTGACTATCACTTTCCTGTGCTGTGGTCTGCACTCTTTTAGCTTCATTGGAGGATAGGTGAAAAATCAGGGGTCCAAATACACACATATACGAATGTAAACCCATGCATCAGGGGTAGCTACATAAGAAAATGTTGACTGTGCTACACATTACATATCGCCACGCATGCCGGAGGGAGAGCAATAATTCTAGGGCTATTAGCCACAGTTAACTCTAAACCAGAGGTCTCCAAACTTTCTAAATAAAGGGCCGGTTTACTGTCCTTCAGACTTTATGGGGGACAGACTGTGGCCAGTGGAAGTAAACATTGTCTGATCTTTGGTATTAGGGTGGGAAATAGTTGGTGTCAGTGTGAGGACTAATGCCCCGTTTTTGTTGTCAGTGGAAGGAATAATGCCCCATTGTTGGTGTCAGTGGAAGGAATAATGCCTCAAGGGCCAGATAAAGGCAAGCAAAGAGCAGTTAGGAGACCACTGCTCTAAACTGATGACCTTCGAGGGGTTTTAAAACTTCTCTCATGGAAAATGTAGGGTACTGAAGTCTGTTGCCTTTCACAGGCCTATGCAGTTTTAAGGCTTGACATGTAATGCCGCGTACACAGGACCATCGGACCTTTGCTGTCCAAAAATCTGACGAACTTTAGAAATGTTTCAAATGTTTCAAATTTTTCCGACGGACTCGAGAACTCAAAAAATCAGTTCATGTGTGTGCTAGTCCGACGGACAAAAACCGACGCTAGGACAGTTATTGGCTACTGGCTATGAACTTCCTTATTCTAGTCCGGTCGTACGTCATTACGTTCAAATCCGTCTGACTTTGGTGTGATTGGGTGTGGCCAAGTCCGTTCATTCCGAAAGTCCATCGGACCTAGTCCGTCGAAAATTCCGCTCGTGTGTACGCGGCATTAGGTATCTATTTACTTGGGACAACCTCATCTTTTGTATTTTGCCAGAAATGTGGATAATGTATTGGGTTTGTGTGCACTAAAATTAGCTTTAGTGTATTTTTTACTGAAATTTTGGGCTTATAAACACCTGCGCTAAATATTGTGTGTCATAAAAGGGTGTCTGCCGTCAGAAAATATGTCATTCTTTTGGGGGTTTTAAGTAATCTTCCTTGTCAAAAGTTTTTATTAATTATATAATCAATAACAAATATATCAGTAGTATACAAGAGGAAAGATATTGACAAAATAAAGAAGCTTATCAGTATACAAATTGTAAGATACTACATATTGTATATACCTTTCATATATAAAAACAGTTAATGATTTAATTAAACCTGAGGGTTTGGTATGGGTAACAGAAACATTTATATTGTATCATTGAATCAGACCCCTTAAAAATGTTGCAATAAAGTAAGAGGTGCAGGTCTTATATAATAAAATAATGAGCTTTAAGAATAAGGTTAAGTACGGAGTAATGCCCTGTACACACAGTCGGACTTTCCGACAGCAAATGTGCGATCGGAGCTTGTTGTCAGAAATTTCAACCATGTGCAGGCTCCATCGGACAGATTCCATAGGAATTTCTGTCACACAAAATTTCAGAGCTGGTTCTCAAATTTTCCGACAACAAAATCCGCTCGCATAAATTCCGATCGTGTGTACACAATGCCGTTGATCAAAGTGCCACGCATGCTTAGAATCAAGCAGAAGAGCAGCACTGGCTATTGAACTTAATTTTTCTCGACTCGTCGTACGTGTTGTACGTCGCCACGTTCTTGACATTCGGAATTTCCGACCTACTTTGTGCGACCGTGTGTATGCAAGACAAATTTGAGCCAACATCCGTTGGAAAAAAAACCATGTGATTTTGTTGTCGGAATGTCTGATCGTGTGTAGGCGGCATAAGAAGGAATAAAGAGGAGAATAGAGGTGAAGGAGCCCACATGGTCGACCCAAGAACCAGTGCCTGCTACAGTATGATTATATGGACATTCAAATATCCATAAAGTAAAATATACAAACTCCTAAGCTATTAGACATCCAGATAACTAAATATCCAAATTTAAGTAATCTTTAGGCCAAATTTTTTTTTCAAATGTGCAGGAATAAAAATGCAAAAATGGCTCTGGCAGCAAGGGGGTTAAAGCAGAACTCCATTTTTTTTTTTCACTCCACTTTTTACTAGGGTCAACCTTTTTTTCTACCTCCTTCTAGTCTGTGTAATATATATATGTAATAGTAAAATTGGTTGTAGTTCAGTGAGACACAAAGCAGTTATATTGCTGATTCCTTATTAGCCATCCTATCAGGCGGTCACTCCTCTGACCAGCGTATGGGGTGATAATCTCTCATTAGTTAATCAATTAGAATGGGAGGATTAGTCTGGACTATCAGCAGGTCAGATGTGGCATGCTGGGAGTCCAGCTGTCCAGGGACCATTCATTTTCCTCCACACACCAATACTCCAGTGAGAGTCGGAGGGATCATAGACAGGGCAGACCGGGCTGAGACTTGATGGGATATTATACTGAAGACGGTGACATTTACAAGTTCTCTGATGTTACAGAACAGCACATATGGTCAGCAACATATAGAAACCACTTCACCTAAATGAGGAATTCTCTCTCCCTGTGAGACCAATCCGGGGCCCCCGTGTACACAGTCAAAACATGCATTTAAAGGGAATCCTTATATTTATTTCATGTATCCGTGTTAGAATGTGATCCCCAACTGAATGACATTTAGTTTGCTAAAGCACAGTGGTTAGCACTTCCATCTAGCAGCACTAGGGTTGTTTATAGCTCCCAACTGTCCCTGATTTTGAGGGACTGTCCCTGATTTGGAGCAATGTCCCTCTGTCCCTTTTTCCGCCTCAATTGTCCCTAATTTTGGTCTGATCTATATAGTTTATAATATAAAATATATAAAATGCCCTTTTTATCTTTCAAAAAGTGTTTCCCAGTGCTAAACCATTCATCCAAATTCTAAATTGCTGCCTTTGTTAATTTTAACAGCCAATATAAAGGAATAGTAGTGTTAAAAAAAAATCCCTTAAGGGGGTGTGGCAGGGGGCGTGTCCTATGCCCTCATACGTTTGCTAGTAGGTGTCCCTCATTCCCATCTCAAAATGTTGGGCGGTATGGGGTTGTTGGTTTGAATCCCAACCACGGCACTACCTGTCTGGAGTTTGCACCTTCTCCCTGTGCCTGCATGGGTTTCCTCCCTCACTCCAAAGACATGCTGGTAGGTTAATTGGCTTCTGTCTAAATTGGCCCGAGTATGTGTATGTATGAATGTGAGTTAGGGGCTTTAGGTTGTGAGCTCCTTGAAGGCAGGGACTGATGTGAATTCTTAATAAATATACACTATATTACCAAAAGACGCCTGCCTTTACACGCACATGAACTTTAATAGCATCCCAGTCTTAGTCCATAGGGTTCAATATTGAGTTGGCCCACCCTTTGCAGCTATAACAGCTTCAACTCTTCTGGGAAGGTTTAGGAGTGTCTATGGCAGGGGTCTCAAACTGGTAGCCCTCCAGCTGTTGCAGAACAACAATTCCCATGAGGCATTGCAAGGCTGATAGTTACAAGCATGACTCCCATAGGCAGAGGCATGATGGGACTTGTAGTTCTGCAACAGCTGGAGGGCCGCCAGTTTGAGACCCCTGGTCCATGGGAATGTTTGATCATACTTTCAAAAAATAGAAAATTTTCACTTATTAAGTTCAGGTTGACTTTAAGGCAGGCCACTGACTGTGCATCAAAATGTTTAGATGTGATAATGTTCTGTTATAAAGAGACAAAGCTCTGTCCCCCAGTTTTGATTGTGCACTGTCACCATGTCACATGGCCTTCTGACAAAGACTACAAGTGGCCATTTAAGCATACATGATGCTGGCATTGTCTATAGTTGTCACTATTTGAACTTCCATACAGCCATCATTACAATATACAGGTATAATCTACATTACAATATGCAGGCATAATCTACAGTTGTCAATAGGATTGTCCTCTTTTGTGTTTAAAACACTGGCCTTACAATCCCTTTCCTATGAATTGCATTTGGGACAAGTCCCATTTTTACCTATCAGACCTAGCTGACTAGGTGGAACCCTAGTCTTCATCATCAGGAAACCCACCCGAAAAAATGCCATGCTTCCTTGGAGTGCAAAAGAGGCAGCAAGAGATGAGCAACACTGACATGTAGCAGAGGATTAAAAAAAGGTTAAAAACAATATTTTATTTTAGATCGATCATCTTTTACTTCACTTTCCTATGTGGCTCAGTGGGAGAGATTTGGGTACTGAAATCAACCCGGCAGATTGGAGCAAGGCCTGGTTTGCGATTGCTCAATGTTCATTTTATACCGTCACATTAGAGGCAGCGTATAAAGTGTTGTTGCTGTTGTATTGGGTTCCGGCCTGTATTGCCCATGCTAATCCGACTTATAGTGATCACTGTTTTTGGGGTGTGGTCATAGTGGGAATGTCCTGCATACCTGGTGGACCTATCCACGACTGGTGGGCTTTTGGTGCCGAGTGTTTGATCTGCTGTATTCCCTGTTCCATTTAAATATCCAAAAGAAGGCAACATTTTCTTTGCTGCATTGCCCCATTCCATGCTTATTTG
The DNA here is from genome assembly GCA_028564925.1 of Lithobates sylvaticus. Taxonomy (NCBI): domain Eukaryota; kingdom Metazoa; phylum Chordata; class Amphibia; order Anura; family Ranidae; genus Lithobates; species Lithobates sylvaticus. The sequence goes on from CM053028.1 coordinate 524,509,205, forward strand.
CTCGTCAACAAAAATTGGCATCTTATTTGTTCATAGAAGCCAAAATAGAAGCCTTTCTAGGGAGTGAAGGACCCTTTGACGGCCATGATGCTTAATGAACAAATGTTTAGTATTCTTCACGACATGCACGTGTAACGCCGGTACTACTAATGAGTATGCGCTATGTCTTTAAATTTAGTTTTTGCCCAAAACTGTAGTTGAGTTTTGGGGTTAATTGTTCTAAATTATGCTTTTGCATCAGTTTGCTGGGCTGTATTGAGGTTCTGCCTGGTCATAGGTGGGGTTTGCACCTGTGAGAGGCTCTAGAACGCAGTCTGGTTGGGTACCAATCTCTTCTCGGAGCCAATCAGTGGGCGCATTTGTCTCACTGTGTATTCCGGGAGAGGGTACTTAGTGCTGAAGTCGCGTGGTTCGGGGTTTCCGGTCCAGAAGTTGTTGCTGACTCCGTGGTCCTGGTCCTCCTGACCAGCCCCCAGAGGCCCTCATGGCCTGGGGTGCGGATCTATCCGTTTTAGAGCCTCGGAACTGGCTAGTTTGGGGCGCGGTAACTGAAAGGAGGATTCTAAGGTGTTCCGGTGCCGTCTCCGGTTTGGAGAGGCCCAGCAACTCTACATGCAACCAGGGGAGGACTCTTCAGTAAGAGAGCCACGCACGAGGCTGGCTGCTTGGTAAGAGCCTGGAAGCTGAGCTGCCATGAACATTGTTTGAATCCACAATTTCTTACTGTATCGCTGGACCGGCTGAAAGATTCTGGTAAAGTATAAAAAGTTCTTACCTTTACCTTCCGGTTACAACTAAGTTTTCCAACCAAGTCTGTGTGAGAGACTTTGCAAAACTAGAATTACTTGTTGGCTGCTAGATCCAAGCTCAAGGATTTATCCAGCAGTTAAAGAATCCAGTTGCTATTCCCTGGATTATGTACAGAGAGAGACTTTTATTGAAGTCAGCAGTTCCAAGCACCTGAGCTAAACTTTATCCTTATACCCTCTATTCCCAACTTAGAGACTGAGTTTGTTCAACTGTTTTAAGCAAAATAAAAATCCTAAAAAGGAATTCAGGTGTCGGTCTCGGTCAGTTACTGGGTCATCAAGCCTGGGAACCCCTAGACAAGGACAACGAGTACGAGCTGGTGGAGGTAATCGGTAAGCCCAGAAAAACTCAGCCGCTCCTTTGGGGGTAAGTGATACACACGCTAAGTTCCTTAAGATCTGAGAACTATGGTTGACGTATGCCTTCTCAGATCTTCCCTTGACCAGCGTGGATCGACTCTAATTGGTGTCTCAGACGACCTCTGGTCCCTACCCTTCTTTCTCCCTAACTTTACTTTTACCTTTCTGTCTTGTCTTAGTTTCTTCTCTCTTTCTTTTGATGGGTTCTTCAGCCCTGTTTAGCTGTCTATTGGTGTCCAGGACTACCTTAAGGGGTCGTTGACATACACGTCTTGGCAAATATGTTTTTTTCCCCCAAAATACACATATGTTTTGTTTAGGTTAGGTGTGCCTGTTCAAGAAGGAGGCCTTCTCTTGTTCGGCTATGCTATGTATGTACATTTATGTTCTCTATGTCGCCAGTCGTACCCCTTGCGTGGGTGGACTAGGTGTGATTGTATTACTGCATGTTTTTTGAGATACCTGCTGCAATAAAAATGATTGAACAAGAAAAACAATATTTTAATTTTAACAATGAGGATTTTTTATGATACCCCGTGCACAGAGCAAACTAAATGTCATTCAGTCTACGTTGATAGACAATGAATTACGATAGCAGACTCCCATTTCTGTGTGTTCCCCTCTCATGTCCTCAGTAAACTCTCAGTGACCCATCAGACCCTCTGTACGGAAATCTGGGGCTCCTCACGTGAGCGGGCCTGCCTAGTTTCCGTGGCAACAGCGGTCCTCCAGGGAGCCAGTCCAGGGCTTTGTCCTGAGGAGGAGGAATGGAAATTCAGGTCTATTCTGCAGAGATAATCGCTCAGCATCAGCCATGAGCTAGGGAGATTAAATATTCTGATCTTGTCTCTTTTCATCCTCGTGCAGCATCCGCACCTCTGTGTTTCTGTATATAGATGGATATCACAAGACACTATCTCTCTATAGACAGGCACAAGATGACAGGGATTTAATTATAGAGAAAACTGAAGGGTTCCCTTATACAATAATGTAATGAGCTTGGGATTATTTCATTTACAACAGCACAGAAAGAGGTGGTTAATCACAAATAGCCACCAACCAAGTCAGGTTAGCAAAAGATATTATTCCTTCCTCACCTGAATGGCAGTTGATAAATCTCATGGTTTTATGTGCTGTTTTTTAATAAAGACCAAATTATTGGATTATAGGGGAGTCTTTTTTTTAACTTGCTGTATAATCATTGTTGTGTCGTTGTAGTTGCTGAATATTTCTTATGGTCTAGTGCAGGGGTCTCCAAACTTTCAAAACAGGGAGCCAGTTTTTTGGACTTCAGACTTTGGGGGAATGGACTCTGGCCATTGGGAGCAGAAAAGGTCCAGAAGTCAGTGGGGAAAAATCTATGCCCCAACTTCTTTGATGTCAAGAGGGGGGAATTGTGCCCCATGGTTGGCACCATTAGGCCCAATTGTTGGTATCATTGGGAGGAATTGTGCCCCATCGTTGGGGTCAAAGGGAAGGAATTGGGCACTTTTACTGGTCCCAGTGGGGGGGGGGGATGCCCCATTGTTGGTATCAGTGGATTAAATAGTGCCCCAAGGGCCGGATAAAAGCAAGCAAAGGGCCGCATCTGGCCCACAAGCCGCAGTTTAGAGACAACTGGTCTAGTGGTAGTTTTTGGTGTAGGGTTTCAACCCATCTGGATTTGAGCTGCTGGACAGTTCTTTCAAGAGACACTGAAACGTGGCCCATTTAAGGCAGAATGCCAGTGCCTCCTGATAGTTCCCCTGTCACGTACCTGGTAGAAGAGCCTGACACGATGAGGATTGCCTCTCTTACACCTCTGACTCAGGGCTCTGATAGAGCAGACATGAGGTGCAGGAGTACAGAGCAGCACAAGTGGCTATTGGTCTTGCTAGCAGCAGGGCTGGACGGACTCTCTGGATCAAGCAGGGGAAGACCGCCAGTAGACCACAGCTGAGCAGGAGTGCTGGATGAATGCCAGTAAGCAGGAGACAGGAGCAGGCTGGCATTGGCAACAGCAGACAATCGGTGAGCAAGCAGCAGAGGCTCACAGCAGGCAGTCCAGCAGAATTGGAGGCAGAGTCACACAAACTAGGTCATACACAAGCAGATGGATCAGGTGCAGATGTGTAGGCAGGATACAGGCCAAGTCGGTAACAGATCATTGGAGCAGCAGCAAGGGACACAGGCAGAAGCTAGGTCAGAGGCAGCTGGAGTTCAGGAGTAGTCAAGACAAGCCGGGTCGGTAACAGTAGCCAGATGCAGAGCAGCAGGTCGCAGATATGCACGGGAACGCTGTAGACAAAACAGCACTGAAGTATAGCACAGGCTAGGTTTAAATAGCCTGCTTGGTGCCAATGCGAGCAACAGATGTGAGCGCATGTGCATGAATATGTGTGAGCATGTGTACATGAGCATATGCACATTTCCTACATGCATGTAAAGGAACATGAATTAGCCTGTGCCAATGCACAGGACGCCATCGAGAAGAGCCATCATTTCTATGTCCTTCCTGACACCCCCACAAAGGAATATTTACCCTTCCACACTCTTTCCTCATCTCTGTGCTTCGTTGGAGGCCTTTCTCTATTGCTTTAATAGATCAAGGCTTCCAGGTATGAGAGAGCATTGTGACCTCGCTTGTGATAGAGCAGAGGAAGCCGTTTAATCAATAGAATGGACTCACAGGATATGAGCAGAAAAACCCAGGTACCATTCTGCTCAAAAAGGACCACCAGTGATGGACCAAGGAGGAAATCAGGCACAGTGCTGGAGCATGGAAAAGGTAAGTAGAGATTAGTGGGGATCTAAAAAATAATTAAAAGATTATGGAGTTTTACTTTAAGCTCCAACCCTACTATTCAGCAGTTCTATCACAACACCTCAATAACCAGCACGGGCTTTGGCATTAAGCCTACCCTTGCCCCTTTTTGTTGCTAAGTCACATCCTACCACCAAGCAACATTCCAGTGAGAAAGCCTGAGATGGCCACTTAGGTTCTGGTATTGGATTGTTGAATGACGGGGTAAAGCTTAGCAGTGTAAGAGGAGGGACTAAAATAAAATTTCAGCTAGAACTTTTTTGTAGTTTTGGATAGAATAAAGAATGGTTAAAATCTCTGTTAAGTTATTTGATGTCTTGGTATGTTGATTGCACAAAATATACTTCCTGTCCTGGACATAACAAGAAGGTAGAGACATGTTATACAAAGTGAAGGAAAATCTCAATATAATTAAACATTAAATACCCCCCCCCCCCACCCCCAATTATACAAAGAGACTGGGATACATTTTCCCAGGTTACATAAAATGAGGGGTAAATGGGTACTGCCATTTAGGAAGGGAGTTGCTGTGTGACAGTTCTACCATTGTGGTTGAGGTGTCACATTAATTTGTCTCGGTGGTATGGAGAGAGGGAGGACATCCTCAGGGGTAGGATAAAGACAGAGGACATCCTCCTGGGTTGGAGGAAGACAGATGAATTATCCTTAGTGGAATAAATACAGAAGACATCCCAGTTGGAATAATAGAAAAGGACGTCTTCCTGGGAGGAATGAGTAGAGGGTATATTCTTCTGGCTAGAATGAAGATCTTGGCTATACTCCTGTGTGGGATAAAGGAGTAAGATATCTTTCTGGGTTAGACGAAGATGAAGGAAGACATTCTCCTGGGTGGGATGAAGGGCAGCTTCCTGGTGGAATGAAAACAGAGAATATCCTGCGGGATATGATGAAGACAAGAGGACACCCTCCTAGATGGGATGAAGGTGGTGGACATCCTCCTGGGTGTGAAGACACAGAACATCTTAATGGGTGGGAAGAAGATGGAAGACACCCTACTGGGTGGGATGAAGACAGGGGATAGCCACATACTCACACACTGACACACACACACATTGACACTTGTAACATCTGTGGCTCTTTTATAAGCCCTGTTCAGACATATGGACCCTTGCAATCCCATTATGATGTCACTCTAATGCCATATAAAAATTGCATATAAACCATAAATGACTACACTGCTGTGATGTCATCTAGTGCTTCCCCGAGTCTCTAAAATTCACTTTAAAAAACTTTTATTATTTACAATAAATACTGTAAAGGTGATTTCATTAAAAAAAAAAGAAATCTGTTAAATAAAACCTCGAGGACCACTAATATGGAAAGTTGTGATGTAGAAGTCAGGTAAATATGTCCTCCCTCTGCTTAAAGCTTTTTGATAGCCCACAAAGTTCTACCAACTTGTTTCGCTTTCAACACCAAAAACGAAACCACTGGCCTTACCACTCAGTAAAATAACATACTTTTCTGACCCTTAAATGCTCTGCCAAAAAGGTGTTTTTTATCGCAGTTTGTGTCTATATTAGAAGAATTTTTCAGAACTTCCTGTCCTGATAACAGAAAACAGGCAGTGGTGAGAAATCTGCTCATTAGGGACCCAGACAGCAAACGGGGCCCCAAAGTTGGTCAACTGTGTCCATCTGCAGCAATGTCATTTCGAGACCCTTTGGGTCCAGAAAGCCAAATTTTGTCTGCAGCTAGGGGGCATCTAGGAACCCCTTAACTACCGAGTTTGAAGTTCGGGGGACCTATGGCTGCAAATAGGCACAGTGAGGCATGAAAATGGACACAGTGAGGCTGCAAATGGGCATTGTTGATCCTCTTTTCCACTTACAGTAGCTGCGCATTTCTCACTCGAGTCAATAAGTTTTCCCATTTTTTTGTGGTAAAATTAGGTGCCTCGGCTTATATTCGGGTAGGCTTATACTCGAGTATATATGGTAAATGGTTTCCTGCAACATACTGTACCGTCTAGTATGGTCCTAGGCTAGCTCTACAGATTCCTGTCCTTATCTGCAGATAAAGGGTTATTTTCATACATATATTATTATTTTCATTTCATATATTTGAAGTTCGGGGGACCTATGGCTGCAAATAGGCACAGTGAGGCATGAAAATGGACACAGTGAGGCTGCAAATGGGCACTGCTGGCCGTCTTTTCCACTAATGCCCCGTACACACGGTCGGAAAATCAGACCACAAAATCCGTCAAATTTTTTCCGACGGACTTTTACTTTTACAAAGAAATGAGGGGTCTATAATTTTTGTCATGTTTAAAGGGATAGGACCAAATTGACAGCACTTTGGTCTTGCCAATGAGGGTGAGGTTTGAATGGAAGAAAGCGATTCTGTGGACAGGTTGTTAGGGGCATCTTCTTAAATTGACAGGACTAATCTGTGTATCACATGAGCACAGACTGTAGCCAGTCTATGGGAGACAAAATTATTGTTGGTGGGTAGGATCAAATACTTATTTTACTCACTGAACTGCAACTTAATTTAAAACATTTCATGTGTTCTTTCTGGATTTTTGGTTGATATTCTGTATCTATCATTTATTATACACCTATGATAAAAAAATATAGACCCTTAATTTCCTTGTAAGTGGGCAAACTTACAAAATCTGCAGGGGATCAAATAATTATTTTCCCCACTGTATATACTGTATATTTCCTGTTTGTGCATTTGCCATCCTTCCAGCTTGCTCTTTTAATATGCATAGATGCCAAAAATTTATGTTTCACTACAGGAAAATGGACAAGTGTGAGATTTATTGTTTGATAATTGTGGCCTCCTGTCATAGGTGACTCCATCATGGGCCCCCCTGTAGCGACTGTTATCAGATGGATGGAAAACCTGCTTGTGGTAAATTAAATTAAAAGGGTTATTGCTGTATGGGGCACCCGCTGGGCCAGTTACCTCATCCTCCATATCTCAAGGAGAACACATATGGTTTATGACAGGGATTGCCCAAAGGAAGGGCTCGTCACAAAGGAATCATTTCTCGGGTCAGCGAAGAAATCAGTCAATGAGGAATAATAGTGTGCAGGCAAACAAAGTGACTGTTATCCGAATATGAGAAAACACTCCTTTCTCTTCACACAATGGTACCAGTACGTTACATCACTGACTCTGCCAACAATGGCCCAGCACTGTCACTGCTAGGGGTGAGAGACTGGGACCTCTGTAAAATATATACTGCCACAATTTATATATATACATACATATATATATATATATACATATATATATATATATATATATATATATATATATATATATATATATATATATATATATATATGTATATATATATATATATATATATATATATATATATATATATATATATATATATATATATATATATATCTACATACAGTATACAGTGGGGAAAATAATTATTTGATCCCCTGCAATTTTTGTAAGTTTGCCCACTTACAAAGAAATGAAGAGTCTATTATTTTTTTGATCATAGGTGTATTTTAAATGATAAAGACAGAATATCAACCATAAATCCATAAAAAACACACACAACAAATGTTATAAATGAAGTTGAAGTTCAGTGACTAAAATAAGTATTTGATCCCTAAGCAAAACATGACTTAGTACTTGGTGGAGAAACCCTTGTTGGCAAGCACAGAGGTAAGACGTTTCCTATAGATGGTGACCAGGTTTGCACACATCTCAGGAGGGATTTTGGCCACTCTTCTTTACAGATCTTCTCTAAATCCTTAATGTTTCTTGGCTGTCACTTGGCAACTCGATTTGTTGCCTTGGCAGTATGTTTTGGGTCATTAACATTTGGAAAGACCCATCCGTGACCTATCTTCAGTGTTCTGGCTGAGGGAAGAAGGTTCTCATCCATGATTGTACAATACATGGCCCTGTCCATTGTCCCCTCAATGCGGCAAAGTCGGTCTGTACCTTTAACAGAGAAACAGTCGCAAAGCATAATGTTTCTACCTCCATGCTTGACTGTAGGGACGATGTTCTTAGGGTCATAGTCAGCATTTTTCTTCCTCCAAACACGAGTCCCCCTCCTCAAGAAGGAACGTGTACAGTCATGCCAAGGAACATCTAAATGATTCAGAGAAGGATTGGGAGAAAGTTCTATGGTCAGATGAGACCAAAGTTAAGCTCTTTGGCATTAACTCGACCCACTGTGTCTTACTCGAGGCTCTTGAGACTTCTGGCCATCCTGTAAGGGTCCTGGGGTCATGGTTGTAGAAGCACCAACCTGTGTAATCCTGATTGTGTCTGAACTCAGAATTGTAATTGTGAATTTGGACTTTCATCTCCATCGCAGATTAACTTGGCTCATTTAGGCCCCATTCACACCTGGGCGTTTTGTAGCTTGAAGCCTGAAGCTACAAAACGCTGGAGGAGAAAAAAATCTATTATTCTCTATGGATATGGTTCACATCTCCACTCCAAAACGCCTGAAGCCCTACGCCTGAAGCTCAAACAAGTTCCGGACCCTTTTCTGTCGCTCGAATCTGGCAGATTTGGGCGTTTTTCTTCTTTTTACATTGGTGACCTTTTGCTCTGCACAAAATCGCGGCAAACTGCGGTAAAAAACGCCGCCATTTGCGCGATTTTCTGCCTGAAAACGATACGCTCAGGTGTGAATGCAGCCTTAGGGCTCGTTTACACTTTCTGGCTGTCAGAACATTTTGCCTGGGTGCATTATTTTTCTATGGAAAGGAAAAAAATCTCCAAATGGCTCTCCATGGACACAGCTGCAGCAAGTAGACTCTGTAGGAGGGATAGGGTTTCTGTATGAGTGATAAAGTCTCTATAGAGGTAATAGAGTCTATATAGAAGTGAAAGGTTCTCTGTAGGATTCATAGGGTCTCTATAGAAATAATAAAGTCTAGAAGTGATCGAGTCTCTATAGAAGTGATAGGGTCTCTATAAAAGTGATAGGGTCTCTATAGAAGGTATAGGGTCTCTATAGAAGTGATAGGGTCTCTATAGAAGTTATAGGGTCTCTATAGAAGTGATAGGGTCTCTATAGAAGTTATAGGGTCTCTATAGAAGTGATAGTGTCTCTATAGAAGTGATAGGGCCTATATAGAAGTAATAGGGTCTCTATAGAAGTGATAGGACCTATATAGAAGTAATAGGGTCTCTGTACGAGTGATAGAGTCTGTATAGAAGTGATACGGTCTCTGTAGAAGTGATAGGGTCTCTATAGAAGTGATACGGTCTCTGTAGGAGTGATAGGGTCTCTATAGAAGTGATACAGTCTCTGTAGGAGTGATAGGGTCTCTATAGAAGTGATCAAGTCTCTATAGAAGTGATAGAGCCTCTATAGAAGTGATAGGGTCTCTATAGAAATGATAGAGTCCCTATAGAAGTAATAGGGTCTCTATAGAAATGATAGAGTCCCTATAGAAGTGATAGAGTCTCTATAGAAGTGATAGGGTGTTACGTACCTGGACGTAGAGCCTGACTTGTAGGAGGAGACCTCTCATACAGCGCTGGTTCACGTGCCACTGGAGATGGGGACAGTGGTGACGTGAGCACAGTGGGGTAGGAGTGCCTGGTTTGTAGAGGAAGGTGTTGGAACCAACAGGGAGGTCCTCCAGTAATGTCCGTATGCGGATGGCAGGATGTAAGACTGCAGCTGTAGGTGGTTGAAGCAGGATACAAAGAACCAGGCAACAGGTGGATCAAACAAGTGGGAATCAGCAGAGCAAGGTCAGACAGTCCAGTTGGCAACAGCAGATCAATCAGATGATAGGAGCAGGCAATGGCAGAGTCGGTAGGCAGGCTGGAGTCGGTAACCAAATGTAGCAAGGTCAGGCAGGCCGGGTCGGGTAGGAGAAGGTAGAGTAGTCCAAACAGAGCCGGGTCGGTAACGGGAGATCACAGGTTCAGGTTTCAAATCAGGCTTTTCGGGTGGCTGACAAGCAGGAAGCTTAAAGACAACACAGCACTGGCTGAGTGTCACTGCTGGGCTTTTAAAGCCCGTTTTGGCGCCAATTGCGTTCCCGCGCATGCGCACATGCACGCGCGCGCCCGCCGCGCACGCGCACGCTAACGTGCACGCGCGCGCGCCCGCCGCGCACCTGTGTGCGCACGGAAGGCCCGGAAATGCCTGGAACGTTCTTGACATAGGGTCTCTATAGAAATGATAGAGTCCCTATAGAAGTGATAGTCTGGTCTAGTCTAGAAGTGACTCACTGAGAGTTTTATGCTATGTGCAATGTTCTCAGTAAACTCTAGAGAACTGTATGTGAAAATCCAAGGAGATCAGCAGATAAAAAATACTCCAACCAGCCTGTTTCATACCAACATTGATTCCACAGTCAGTATCATTGAGAGATCGCATTCATAGAGCCATAGCATCAGATACCTCAAGGTGTCAGTGGGATGTTAAGTCCTAGTAGAGGTTCCTGAGACTGGCTGAGGAGTAAGGATCCCAGGGTCATGGTTGTAGAAGCACCAACATGTGTAATCCTGATTTTGTCTATGCTCAGAATTTTAATAGTGAATTTGAACTTCCACCTCCACCGCAGAGTAAGGTAACTCATTTAGGTCTCGTTTACACTTTCTGGCTGTCACTATTCAGAGGGCATTTAATCATTGAAAGGCTGCAGCACTGTGATGCAACTGAATGCAGTACACACGATTGTAGGGTGGTGGTGGCATGGCCCTATTCACTCTAAAGGGTTGTGTTTGGCAGCAGTACTGCCCACCGTATGTGACCTGTGGTATAAATTTTGCCACGGCCCTGGCAAGTGTACCAAACTCTCTGGCTACCATGTTAAGTTAAGGTGGGGCAGTCAGGGAACGGTTTTACTACCCTGTTTCCCCAAAAATAAGACCTAGCGTGATTGTCGGTGATGGCTGCAATATAAGCCCTACCCCCCAACTAAGCCCTAGTTAAAGTCCTTGTTGGTCTTATTTTCAGGGTAGGGCTTATTTTCGGGGAAACAGGGCAGGGCTTATTTGGGGGTAGGGCTTATATTGCAGCCATCACCGACAATCACGCTAGGTCTTAATTTCGGGGGAAACAGGGTATATGTTTTTACTACCCCCTTGCTGCAATTGTAAATGAGGTTCTAAAGCCCAACTCCAGGCACTAAAAAATGTTTTGCCATGCAGTGGGGCTGTGCCCACACTGCACGGGTCAACTGCTCATTTTGTCTAGAGGTAAGGAGAAAGCCTATACTCACTCAATCCTTCCTTCCATCAGAAAATGGTGCTCCGCCATGGCCCAGCGGTGGACTGTTCCTGGTCATGGATCCTGCTCTGGGCTTGATGACGTCAGGAACAGTCCACAACTCAAGATCCCTGGAGCATGGGGGTGCCGGAATGATTTCGTGCTGGGAGGATTAGGTAAGTATGTCTATTTTTTCTCTTCTCCACTAGAGAAAATGAGCATTTAACCCGTGCAGTGCGGGCACAGCCCTACTGCAAGGGAAAACTTTTTTTGCACGGAGATGGGATTTAAGGATTAAGAAAACTTTCCCCCTTCTCTACCAAAGTTTCTGTGCAAATATGTTTTTTTGGCAAGTCCCAAAGATTATTTGCATGTTTATGTGTGTCAAACTTACTTTCCACCTTCTGTCACTATTAGTTCAATAAATCACCCTAATAGGGTAATACATTTTCCCTAACTAGCCTATGAAAATCATCAAACAATGCAGTGCTGCTTTGGGAGTATGTTCGCCCGATCTATGAAATTTCCGGCAATACCAGCAAATAGCTCCAGATGACAGAATGAAGAGTAGCAGCTCTGGAAGCAAAATTTGCACCACATCACCTCTATGCACACTAGTTCCCAGCTGTTCAGATCCCCTGCAGTATATCACCCCATACAGTATCTCACAAAAGTGAGTGCACCCCTCACATTTTTGTAAATATTTTATTCTATCTTTTCATGTGACAACACTGAAGAAATTAGACTTTGCTCAATGTAAAGTAGTGAGTGTACAGCTTGTATAACAGTGTAAATTTGCTGTCCCCTCAAAATAACTCAACACACAGCCATTAATGTCTAAACCTCTGGCAACAAAAGTGAGTACACCCCTAAGTGAAATTGGGCCCAATTAGCCATTCCCTCCCCTATGTCATGTGACTTGCTGGTGTTACAAGGTCTCAGGTGTGAATGGGGAGCAGGTGTGTTACATTTGGTGTTATCGCTCTCACTCTCTCACACTGGTCACTTGAAGTTCAACATGGCACCTCATAGCAAAGAACTCTGAGGATCTGAAAAAAAGAATTGTTGCTCTACATAAAGATGGCCTAGGCTATAAGAAGATTACCAAGACCCTGAAACTGAGCTGCAGCACGGTGGCCAAGACCATGCAGCGGTTTAACAGGACAGGTTCCACTTAGAAAAGGCCACGCCATGGTCGACCAAAGAAGTTGAGTGCACGTGGTCAGTGTCATACCCAGAAGTTGTCTTTGGGGAAATAGATGTACAAGTGCCGCCAGCATTGCTGCAGAGGATGAAGGGGTGGGGGGTCAGTCTATCAGTGCTCAGACGATACGCCGCACACTGCATCAAATTGGTCTGTATGGCTGTCGTCCCAGAGCAGAGCATGATCCCCTCCCTTCAGAGACTGGGCCGCAGGGCAATATTCCAACATGATACCGACCCCAAACACACCTCCAAGACGACCACTGCCTTGCTAAAGAAGTTGAGGGTAAAGGTGATGGACTGGCCAAGCATGTCTCCAGACCTAAACGATATTGAGCGTCTGCCCTGTGAGTGGGTTAAACAGGGTTTTGGAGAAAGTACACCTGTTCTTTAAATTGGAACTGTGAACGAACCAGAAGCTTCTTTTTTCTCCACTCTCCAAGTCATGGTACATCTAATTAGTGACATTCAGCTGGACTTGTTCTGTAATGTTGAAGATGTTTCTCAGCTTTTCCAAGCAATCTTCAGTTCGTATGAACTTCTCGGTAATGAACTTGTCTTCAATACAGTTTTACAAAACCAGTCCTGCTAAATGTGACTACTACGATGTACTATAGAAATCAGACTGTTTTACTTTCAGCACCAGAGTCATGGACAGTTCTGGGTACAGGGGGTCCCTGGGTTACAAACAAGATAGGGACTGTAGGTTTGTTCTTAAGTTGAATCTGTTTGTAAGTCGGAACAGGTACTTTTTTTAAGTGTAGCTCCAGCCAAAAAATCGATTTTTACGTTTTTTTAGAAGGTTATCACCCCTGTAACATTTGTTTTGCTGTCTGTGCCCCTGTTCAGAAGATTTCACCTCACCTTCTGTCCCAATGACAAATGGATTTTGAAAATTTTGGGTTGTTAGGGAAGCATGGACTGGTGATAAAGCATCAGTGGAGACACCTTTTACCCATAATAACTCTTACAGGAGTGAATTTCCCTTCCTAGAGGTGGATTTTCTCTCACTTCCTGTTGTCTCCCTCCGTTTGTAAGTAGGAGTCGTTTGTAAGTCGGATGTTTGTAAGTCGGGGACCCCCTGTACTACTGTATAGATTCTAATGCTTGTCTACTGTGTGGGAAGACTCTCATTTATCCAGGTCATGGTATAGCTAGTAGTGGCTTCTAATGCTTGTCTACTGTGTGTGAAGGCACTCATTTATCCAGGTGATGGTATACCTAGTAGTGGCTTCTAATACTTGTCTACTGTGTGTGAAGGTTCTCATTTATCCAGGTGATGGTATACCTAGTAGTGGCTTCTAATACTTGTCTACTGTATGTGAAGGCTCTCATTTATCCAGGTCATGGTATACCTAGTAGTGGCTTCTAATGCTTGTCTACTGTGTGAAGGCTCTCATTTATCCAGGTCATGGTATAGCTACCCTGTTTCCCCGAAAATAAGACCTAGCTTGATTGTTGGTGATGGCTGCAATATAAGCCCTACCCCCCAAATAAACCCTACCCTGTTTCCCCAAAAATAAGCCCTACCCTGAAAACAAAACCTACAAGGACTTTAACTAGGGCTTATTTGAGGGGTAGGGCTTATATTGCAGCCATCACCGACAATCACGCTAGGTCTTATTTTCGGGGAAACAGGGTAGTAGTGGTTTTCAATGCTTGTCTACTGTGTGTGAAGGTTCTCCTCTATCCAGGTCATGGTATACCTAGTAGTGGCTTCTAATGCTTGTCTACTGTGTGTGAAGGCTCTCATTTATCCAGGTGATGGTATACCTAGTAGTGGCTTCTAATGCTTGTCTACTGTGTGTGAAGGCTCTCATTTATCCAGGTCATGGTATAGCTAGTAGTGGCTTCTAAGCCCCCATACACACGGTTGGAAATTCCGACCACAAAATCCGTCAGATTTTTTCCGACGGATTTTGTCCGACACTGGCGTTTCATACACACGGTCAGACAAAGTTGTTGGAAAATCCAATCATTCTGAACGTGGTGCGTACGACGGAACTACGTAAAGGCTAGTAGCCAATAGCTTTGGTCTCGTAATTTGATGTGAGCATGCGTGGCACTTTGTCCATCGGAATTCTCTACACACGATTGGAAAAAGTCCGATTGGATTTTGTTGTCGAAAAATTTGAGACCGGGATCTCAAATTTTTTCAGATGGAAATTCCGACGGAAAAAGTTAGATGGAGCCCACAACATGGTCCGATCGGACATTTTCCGTCGGAATTTGTGACCGCGTGTACGGGGGATAATTCTTGTCTAATGTGTGTGAAGGTTCATATCTATCCAGGTATAGCTATCTAGTAATACTTGTGTCCTGTGTGTGAAGGTTCTCATCTATCCAGGTCATAGTATAGCTAGTAATGCTTGTGCACTGTGTGTGAAAGTTCTCATTTATCATGATATAGCTAGTAGTAGTTAGTCCCAAGGGCTTGTTCTGTAATGTTGAAAATGTTTTTCGTAGCTTCTCCAAGCCACTTCTTCAGTTCTAATTAGTGTCAGGAACATACTGTAGCCCAACATTTGTAGCCACTCTGGTAACCCAGTCACCTCAATTCAACATGGAATGTGTCAAGGCATTAGTTGGTTGTCCAAGAATATCATATACCAACATTCATTTGAACTCAGAAAGCCACTCAGGTAAATAGTGAAAATCTTCAGTATTCAAAACGAGTTTGGTTAAATGTGAAAAGCTACTACTAGTGATATTTGTCTACTTTTTACCCAAGAATTCACTCTTGACCTGCAGTTAGTGCATTTTGGGATTTGTAGTTCTCAGCAGTTTGTCTTATCTAGCTCTGTAAAAACGTCTTTCATCCCAAAAAAAGTTAAATAATCCATATTCTTAGATAGTCACTCTGTATGTTCTTCCACCCATAAGTGTCGGAAAGTTTGGCCTAGGTGCATTATTTTTCACCCACCAGAGCATACCGGTCAGTGCTCACAGCCATTGCTTGAGAGCGCTGATCAGATGGTGATCGGCAGATGTTTTTTTTTTGGCATGCCCCTTTGACGAATGTCTTGCTTCTCTTGGACAGGCTGTTGCACACATGGGTTTTCCTCCCACACTGTGGTAGGTTAATGCTGGTATGCTGGTAGGTTAATTGGCTTCTGTCCAAAATTGGCCCTAGTATATGAATGTGCGTTGGGGACCTTGGATTGTGGGCTCCTTGAGGGTGGGGACCGATGTGAGTGTGCGATGTATGTGTGGAGCACTGCGTAAATTGATGGCGCTATATGGGTACCGTAAATAAATAATTAAATAATAGATGAGCATCTTAATGAGACACAATGTACACGGATAGGGACAATTGTAGACACGTATCCACACTCACTCAGGTTGAACTGGATGGACTGGTGTCTTTATTCAACCTTACCTACTATGTAACTATGTAACACATGGGCCATTTTCTGTTGAGCTGAAGGGGCATGTCAAAAAAACATCTGCCGATCAGCATCTGTTCAACGCTCTCAGCCAATGACTGTGAGTGCTGACCGGCGCTGGGGGGGGGGGGGGGGGGGGGGGGGGGGGGGGGGATCGCTGTACCAATATCTATACCAATAACAGCTCCTCCCGAACTCACTGATAGTGTGACCGTGCATCAGGCATTATGGAGGCTACAGTGCTGGAAAATATGGAGGTAGGAGAGACAGGGATGTCGGAGAGGTGAGTACTATCCATGTCCAACTACAGTCAAAGCTATAGATTTGTTTTTGTTATGTATAGAGTGATGAAAGTTTGGAACACCTGTTAGGATCTATTGCATTGTGCAGGGAGATTCCTCCTTAAAGGATAACTTCAACTTTTCACAAAAATATTAAGTGGTGAACTAACTCCATATTTCCTGGCCACCCCCCCTGGTCCACACTGCACATAGCGGGCATGATGCCTGTGCTGCTGGTGTAGCAGACTGTACAATGTATTACACAGCCCCGGAATGGGTATCCATCATAATGCTCGCAATGGCATGTGCTCATTGGTCAGCACAGCCACACGACTAATAACACACGAATAAAGAAGCAGTAATTCCAACTCCACTCTATCCAAAAATAGAGCTGGTGATACTTCCTGAGCTCCTCTAACATGTTGTAGGTCTCTTACAAGTGTTATATGAAAATGTATATATTGCAAAACAAATAGCCATTTTCTGTATGTTAATGTTGTAATCATGGATCACTAACCAGTCCTGACCTCTGACCCCTCCAGGCAGCACTGATGGGAGGCACCACCATGGTCATCGGTCATGTTCTGCCAGATAAAGACATCTCCTTGCTGGACGCGTATGAGAAGTGCAGGAGCCTTGCCGACCCCAAAGTGTGCTGTGACTACGCTCTGCACATGGGTGTCACCTGGTGGGGACCCAAGGTAAAGATGTACACACAGTTAAATAGCCATTCAGTGGAGTTTGAGTGAAAATATATCACAAAAAGTTGGAAAAATGAGCTGTGCTATGTATTACCAAGGCATGCAAATTTTAAAGCACTCTCATTGAACAATATTAAAGAAGGCTGGCATATAGTATTTGCCAACTTAACCTTGGACGTGTATTTGTATTTGAAAAATTACATAGCTATTTGTTCTGTGGGAATGGCATGTATTTTTGTTCTGTCTGAATGGAGCATAATTGAATGTTCGTATTTCCTTTACAGGTTGAATGTTCTGCATTTATGAACATTTTGTGATTTGGCAAAATACTGCATTAGGGCCACTAGATGGCGCTGATGATCATAGGAAACAAATACTTCAAGTGGTTTTAAAGGCTCAAGATTTTTTACCTTCATTCATTCTATCTTCTGTGTGCCCTCCCAGCCCCACTAATACTCACTTGAGCTCCCTCCCGATCCAGCGATGTGCATGAGAGCTGAGCTTCTCCCGGGTCTCTCATTCCTCATTGGCTGAGACAGCAGTGGGAGCCATTGGCTTCTGCTACTGTTAATCACAGCCAGTAGGCCAATAAGGAGAGACTGGGGGGGCGGGGCCGATCCACGGCTCTGTGTGTCTTATGGATGTATAGAGTGGGGCTCGGGAGCGAGCACACACCAATGTCCCCAGAGCTTGCCATTGGGGACACTGGCTGAAGAAAAGGTGCTAGGAGCTCTGGCAGGGGACCCGAAAAAAAAGGAGGATCGGTGCTGCTCTGCAAAACCACTACACAGAGCAGGTAAGTATAACTATTTTGTTATTTTTTTAAATTTACCTTTAAAGGGGTTGTAAACCCTCATGTTTTTTCACCTTAATGCATCCTTTGCATTAAGGTGAAAAACCTTCTGTCATGCAGCAGCCCCCCAGACCCCGGTTTTACCTACCTAAACCCATTCTTTCTCGTCCTGGGGATGAGCACACCAGCTATAGCCGGTGTATCGTGTCCTGATTGGATAGATTGATAGCAGCGCAGCCATTGGCTCCTGCTGCTGTCAATCAAATCCAATGATGCGGGTGCCAGGGGGGGGGGTTGAGTCCTGCTGTCTGTGTCAATAGACGCAGCAGCAGGACATGGAAGCGCAAGCGGGTGTCCCGAAGGAGAGCACTTCTCCGATGAGGCACTCCAGAAGAGTAGGAGCCACGAGCGCAGCTGAGGGACCGCAGAAGATGAGGATCGGGGCCACTCTGTGCAAAACCAACTGCACAGAGATGGTAAGTATGATATGTTTGTTATTTAAAAAAAAAAAGAGGATTTAGTAACCCTTTAATGTCACTTTCATTCCTGTTATCTTCAGCGCCAGCTACTGTCCAATATATGGTATTTTCCTGAACGATGAACATTTGACCTGTAAAGGAAATAGCCTGAGAACATAAAATGTTCTCCTATTCAGTATACGTGCCAGTTTCACCGACTGAGAAGCTATGCAAATTTTCCAAACAGACCCCTTGTTGTAGTTAAAAATTCTTAAAGCGGAAACTGCAAACTTATGCATTGGATGATTATTACAGGGATGTGTACAGACCCATGTCTTCTCATATAGATTTATACAATACTGTTGAATTTCCAGCTAGGTCACATCAGAAGTCATACGTACAAATGATCCCTGGTGGGACTTAAAGCTGAGCTCCATGCACTAAAATATTTATTTAAATATATTCATGAATAGTCATAAAGGATATAAATCTGCTTTGTGTTCACCAAATTACTTTATTGACCCAAATATTACCACGTAATAGTAGCAGTTACATCATTACTGTGCCTATGCAGTGAGCAGAGCTGTGGGTGGGGCCCAGCAGGCTCCACTCACTATAGGTTGCCTTAAAGGTACAGGAGGGGGGCGGAGACAAGACCAGTCACCCGGCACAACGAGAGGGAGCAGCAGTGAGTGGTCTTTATTACAGGAAAGTCTCACACTGGATTACTGCACAGTAAATACAAAAAGCACACAAAGATTCAAGGAGGAATTTGCATGCCTCTTATAATTAGACAATATTTGTTTAGCCCAGAGTTCAACTTTAAAATGTGCATCTCCGGCTTTATACAGTGGAGGTTAATTTTCCTGGAAACAGAACTTACGAGTGACCAGACAGAAACGTCCTTGTTAAAGTGATCAATTAGTGGATCGGTATGGCAGCCGCCATGTTTGTCTCTGGGAAGTCTTCCCTTCTAATGCCATGATGATCTAATTTTCCGTTGTTTGGTGATTGTTTTGTAGAGTTTAGTTTAATACCCATCACTTATACCCTTGTCATGTTTATGTCACCTTTTCCCTCTGGGTGTCTCTTTCCTGCAGGTAAAGGCGGAGATGGAGACCTTAGTACGAGAGAAGGGGGTCAACTCCTTCCAGATGTTCATGACTTACAAGGATTTATACATGCTGCGGGACAACGAGCTCTACCAGGTGTTCCGACACTGTAAGGACCTGGGGGCTGTAACTCGAGTCCATGCGGAGAACGGGGACCTGGTATCTGAGGTGAGGACCTGTCATTGGGCAATTTGAAGTTATTAGCAATCATCCAGATCATGTCAGAGAACCAAATTATAGAGTATTAGAAACTAGGCTATGTGTTGTCTAACTAGATAAAGGGCCCTCCAGTCATTATTTATAATAGAGTCCTGGCATGTATACATGGGGCACAGCCTTCCCTCTCAGGACATTTCCACCCAGACATTGCTGTACTTCTCTAGTCCTACATAGGGGCCCGCTCCTAATGGGCACCTGGAAAATCAGCACAGGGATGGTGGGAACCCCTCATAATGGGGACAGCGGGTGTGCAGACGTGGGAACTCAGTACATGGATAGTGGAAGTTACCCACAATGGGTACAGAAGATGAGCAGACTCAGGAACTAAGCACAGGGATGGTTGTCAACTGCCCATAATAGGTACAGAAGATGTGCAGACACAGGAACTCAGCATAGGGATGGTTGGAACCCCTCATATTGGGCACAGCGGGTGTGCAGACCTGGAAACAGCACAGGAACGGTGGGGACCCCTCCTAATAGGCACAGCAGGTGTGCAGAGCCAGGAATTCAGAGCAGGTGGGAACCCCTCATAATGGGCAGAGCAGATGTTCAGACCGCTGAACCCAGCACAGGGATGGTGGAAACTCCTCATAGTGAACTTAGCAAGTGTGCAGTTCCGGGTATTCAGTGCTGAGGTGGTGGGAGCCCCTCATAATGAGAACAGCAGGCGCGCAGACCCAATAACTTGGTACAGGGATGGTAGGAACTCCTCAAAATGGTCACAGCTGGGAACAATGATGGCATGAAAGATTTTTTAGATGGTGACTGAGTTCCATAAGGCGCTGTATCAGTAACTGTTTGATGTGTGAATGTTTAGTTTAATAGCATGTAGAGCAGTGTGTTTCCAAGTTTCCCTCCATTCCGTAATGATCTGCAGAAAAGATTTGGACTGAACACTGCGTATCTCCTTGATGGCTAAAAACAGGCTTTTTTTTCCAGTAAAGCAGACAAGGGGAGTCTGGAAAACGTATGAACAGAGCTGAGAACTCCACCTGCTGGCTGAAAATTAGAGTACAAAATATGTATATTTGAGATTTCATGTTATCTGACAAAAAATAAAGTTTTAATATTTACCTATTAGACTTTTACTTTTATAAACAATTTCCTCTCTTCTCTTACAGGGTGCCAAGGAGACTCTGGATCTGGGGATCAGTGGCCCAGAGGGCATCGAAATTAGCCGACCTGAGGAGGTAAATAAATATGCCTTCTCTTTCAGGTCTCTTCCACTTTGATGCCAGGAGGACATCTGAAGCCTGTGTATATAGCAGAACTTAGTGGTAACATCTGACCAATAGATCTCCATTGTGAATACTTGTACTTACCATACTTAACCAGTTGTGGACATTGGGCATGCTATACAAGCCCAAAACAACTTTATTGAAGTACTCAGGGCTTGTGTAGTATGCCCTGTCCTTTTGCCCTGCTGATGTTCCTAATATTAAACACCTGCTTCACATAGGTGTCATTTTACTTAGACTTAAAGTGGAACTCCACCCTCGGTAATACATAGTTGAAATTCACATATGTAAAAGGCTGGAAAAGTATTTCTTGCATGGCATCCTTGTGATTTTTACTCCCTGCCACACTATATATCTGGAGAGTGGCACCACTATCAATTGCCTACAGCTCTGTACTTCCCTTGTCACAACTTGGCTGCTCATTGGATTATGAGCGGCCATCATTCTGCAGGTAAGCTGCCCCTGGGCCTTAAAGAGAACCGGTCAGCAATTGAAATTTGCAAAAATATGGTCAATTGTTAACTTATATTCCCTCCCTGTCCTTGTCAGAACTGAATAGTCAGGCTAGGTGTTGGGCTATAAGACTGTCCTCCAGTCTGATCTCAACACTGAAAACAAATGCTCACAACTGGTGAGAAACAGCCATAAAAAGCCAACAGGTTTCCGCCATCAGGCCTTAATCATGGCAATAATCAGCCACGATTAGGTCCTGATGGACGAAACGCGTTGGATTTTTATGTTTTTTTTTCACCTGTATCAATAAAGTATAATGTTTTAGACGATTTTCGTGGGGCCAGCCTTTACCTTTTCATATTGACTGAGTATGAAGGCTTACGGAGACTTCCTAGCCTGGGAGCCGTGCTCCTGAGAAGGATAAGGAATTACATAGGAGGTAGTAGCATTGATGCACCTGTTAACACTGTCATTTATCAAGTCAGGAAAAGAAAATTTAAAAACTATTGTTTTTTTAATTGACAGTTTTACCTTGTTTATTTATTCATACAGTGTGATTTAAAAAAGAAGGTGTAAAAGTGAAGCTGATTTATTCATAACAAAATGACCATAACACAACTGTTTTAACATAAAACGGCGTATTACAAAAATATATTACAAAATATTCATACCCCTTGAAATTTTCCACATTTTGTGATGTTACAACCAAAAATGTAAATGTATTTTATTGGGATTTTATGTGATAGAACAACACAAAGTGGTACATAAGTGTGAAGTGGAAGGATAATGATAAGTGGTTTTCAACATTTTTTACAAAATAAATATGGTTTTCTTCTAATGCCCCATACACACGGTCGGAAATTCCGACCACAAAAATTGCCAGATTTTTTCAGACGGATTTTTTCCGACACTGGTGTTGCATACACAAGGTCGGACAAAGTTGTCGGAAAATCCGATCATCCTTAACGCGGTGACGTTCGTTGCGTACGATGGGACTACGTAGAGGCTAGTAGCCAATAGCTTTGGTCTTTTTAATGTCATCTGAGCATGCGTGGCACTTTGTCCGTCAGAATTCGCTACACACGATCGGAAAAAGTCCGATAGGACTTTGTTGTCGGAAAATTTGAGAGTAGGATCTCAAACTTTTTCCGTTGGAAATTCCGACGGAAAAAGTCAGTTGGAGCCCACACACGGTCGGAATGTCCGACACAGGGGCGTAACTATAGGGGGTGCAGCAGTCGCGAGCGCAACCGGGCCCTGTGCTGCAAGGGGCCCATGCGGCCCCCTCCATGCTTGACTACCGCACTGGCTGCTCTTTAGTTATGCATTCCCCACACAACCTGTGTCCTCTGCCGCTCCTCCGGGTCCCCCTCTCCTGCTCCATGCAGTGCTGCTCAGTCCGGTGTCTGTCCTCCCCAGTCCAGCCCCCTGAGTCCGGCTCACACTGCACTGCATGCTTCTCCTGGGAAAACAAACTTTAAGCACACAGATGCAGAGCAACCCTATGAGATCCGGCTCCCCAAAGGACACCGCAGGCTTGTCTGCCAGCACCCCCCCTCCTCCCCGTCATACACAGATGTTGACAGGTCTTTCTGGGAGATATGTCCCCTAAGGACAGGGACCCCATCTCCCCTGGGGACAGGGCCCTGTTCTCCCTAAAGGACAGGGACCCCATTTCCTTTAGGGACAAGGACCCCATCTCCTCTGGGGACAGAGCCAACTTCTCCCCAGAGGACTGGGACCTCATTTCCCGTGAGGACAGGGACCCCATTTTTCATGGGGACAGGGACTCCTTCTCACCTGAGGACAGAGACCCCTTCTTACCTGGGGACAGGGACCCCTTCTCACCTGGGGACAGGGACCCCATCTCTCCCCTGGGGACAGGGACCCTATCTCACCTGGGGACAGGGCCCACTTCTCCCCAGAAGACAGGGACCCTATTTCCCTTAGGGACAGGGACTCCTACTTACGTGGGGACAGGGACCCAATATCCCCAAAGGACAAGGACCCAATCTCTCCTGGGGACAGGGCCCACTTCTCCCCAGAGGACAGGGACTCAATTTCCCTTTCCCTTCTTCCTCTTTGTCTCAAAGGTGTAACATCATAGGTCTGTTTAGACCTCTGATATCTCATCAAAGTCCCCCAACAATAAAAAAAAAAAACTGCTGATACCAGTGGTGAAACTACAGGGCTCATAAAAGTCATACCTGTAACCGAACCCTGGAGTTCCACCACCGGACTCGGAGGGAAGGGCCTCAGCTGGGGTTCAGGGGGGCCCTTCATGGTTTCTTGCACCGGGGCCCTGAAGGTTCTAGTTACACCACTGGTCCGACAATATGGTCCGATAGGACATTTTCTGTCGGAAAATCCGACCGTGTGTACAGGGCATAAGATTGCCCTGTATTTGTCTCCATCCATCTTCCCATCAATAAACCAGCTTCCCTGTCTCTGAAGAAAAGCATCCCCACAACATGATGCTGCCACCACCATGTTTCACGGCAGGGATGGTGTGTTCAGGGTGATGTGCAGTGTTAGTTTTCCACCACACATAACGTTTTGCTTTTAGGCCAAAGAGTTCAATTTTGGTCTCATCTGACCAGAACACCTTCTTCCACATGCTTGCTGTGTCCCCCACATGGCTTCTCGCAAACTGCAAACGGGACTACTGTTGGCTTTTTTTCATCAATGGCTTTCTTCTTGCCACTCTTCCATAAAGGTCAGATTTGTGGAGTGCACGACTAATAGTTGTCCTGTGGACAGATTCTCCCACCTGACCTGTGAATCTCTGAAGCTCCTCCAGAGTTACCATGGACCTCTTTGGCTGCTTCTCTGATTAATGGTCTCCTTGCCCAGCCCGTCAGTTTGATGCGTCATGTCTTGGTAGGTTTTCAGTTGTGCCATACTCTTTCCATTTTCGGATGATGGATTGAACAGTGCTCCGTGAGATGTTCAAAGCTTGGGATATTTTTTGATAACCTAACCCTGCTTTAAACTTCTCCACAAGTTTATCCCTGATCTGTCTGGTGTGTTCCTTGGCCTTCATGATGCTGTTTGTTCACTAAGGTTCTGTAACAAACCTCCTGAGAGCTTCACAAAACAGCTTTATTTATACTGAGATTAAATTACACACAGATGGACTATATTTACTAATTAGTTAGGGGTATCAGAGTAAAGGGGGCTGAATACAAATGCACGCCACACTTTTCAGATATTTATTTGTAAACATTTTTGAAAAACATTTATCATTTTTTCTTCCACTTCACAATTATGTGGCACTTTGTGTTGGTCTATCACATAAAATCCCAATAAAATACATTTATTTTTTTGATTGTAACATGACAAAATGTGGAAAATTTCAAGGGGTATGAATACTTTTTCGAGGCACTGTAAATGTCCTAAGATTTACCTCTGCACAACAAATGTTTGATGTGAGCCCCCCGTTGGTGACACGACAGATGATTGGCATTTACCATTTTTGTCACTCTCGCTACAAGTTTTTGGACATAATTACAGAATGGCTTACACCACAGATGGAAGAAGATCTGCCCAACCTAGTCTATCAGCAAGATGGAGCTGCTCCTCATTTCCACTTGGATGTTCGCCGATACCCAAGTGATACCCTTCCAGAATGTTGGATTGGCCGCGCAGAAAAGAACCATTCACCAATGTTGCTCTGGCCTCTACAATTGCCAGACCTAACACCCTGAAACTTCTTTCTGTGGGGGTACACCAAGGACTTAGTGTGTGTCCCCCCTCCCCCCCATGCCACAGGACCCGAATAACCTGAGATGACGCATCAAAGAAGCAGTGGAGTCAGTATCCGAGGACATGCTGGCACGAGTTTGGACAGAACTGGATTACCGTCTTGACATCTGTCGAGTCACCAACAGGGGTCTCATCAAACATTTGTAGTGCAGAGGTAAAATTTGGACCGTTAATGTGTCTTTTCACGTTAACACAGTTGTGTTAGGTTCACTCCTTTATGAATAAATCAGATTTACTTTTGCATCTTTTTTGAATCACGCGGTATAGTGCCAACAACATACACAGCGTTTTACAGATATTGTACATTCACATCAGTCCTTGCCCTCAAAGGAGCTTACAATCTAAAGTGCCTACCTCACATGCATACACAAAATAGGGCCAATTCAGGCAGGAGCAGATTAACCTACCAACATCTACAGAGAATATGAAATGTTCCATGCAGGTAGGGTCTTGGTTGTTATTTGAATTGATGACTCTAGTGCTGAAAGTCCAGCAGCAAAGACTTGGTGTCAGTTATCAGACCTGAGCTCAGGCAGGGGACACGTTGGCCTGTATTGGGACTGATATTCCTGCTCTGACAGGGAGAGAAAGCAACAGAATAACAACACACACACTTATGCCAGAGGAGTTCAGATTCCTACAAATACTAATTCCTGACTGGTTCTTTTTAAGGTAGACACTGTTGTGTTAATAGAACTGGGTGGTGCAATAGCACTTAATTAGCTCACTCTTCTGGCACGCCCACTCTCAGTCGGATTTCAGGTGTGCTGCAGATCATAGGAAGATATTAAGGCCCCTTTCACACTGGGGCGGAGAGCCGCGGTGACGGTAAAGCAGCGCTATATTTAGCGCTGCTTTACCGTCGTTTTTGCCGCGGTATTCGGGCGCTTGCGGTGCGGTTTTACCCCCCCGCGAGCGGCCGAAAAAGCGTTAAAGACCCCTCGCAGAGCGCCGCCGTAGCAGCGCTTTGCGGCGGTATTGCCGCGGTATTACCACAGTATTACCGCGGTATTACCGCGTGTCCCATTCAAATCAATGGGAAGGAGCGGTATAGGAGCGGTGAATACACAGGTCCTATATCGCTCCAAAGATGCTGCTAGCAGGACTTTTTTTACCGTCCTGCTAGCGCACCGCTCCAGTGTGAAAGCCCGCTGGCTTTCACACTGGAGTGAATGGGGCCGGATTTTTTCAGGGGGTATACAGGCGCTATTTTTAGTGCTGTACCACCTGAAAAACGCCCCAGTGTGAAAGGGGCCTAAAAGGCAGTTTTCAGATCATTAGACTTTAAAAATATGATTTTTTTGGGGGGTTGATTTACTACAACTGGAGCACTCAGATCTGGTGCAGTTGTGTATGGTAGCCAAACAGCTTCTAACTAACTTCAGCTTGTTTAACCACTTAAAGACCAGGCGCCGCAGTTATACTGCGGCAGGTTGGCCCTCCTGGGCAAATCGCCATCATAGTACGTCAGCCGATTTAAGACCATTAGGGGGGGCGCGCGCGCGGAGCCAGAGCCGATGCACAATTTTTTTCCGGATGTGTTGCTGCTGCAATATCACCCTCTAGTGACAGAAAAGCAGAATACCTGTATTATCAAAGCCATAAAGTGGAATTAGCAGCGAGAGTATTATTACTTATTGAATGGTGACTGCACTGTCACTTCTCTTTCCTAAAAAAAAAAATTCTGTATATTACATGATTTCCGCATCTACAAAGTCACCTGCAATCCTCAGACCTTTATCAGTAGTTATTGGTCATGTAACAAAGGGGAGAGTTTGCAGCTCCTGGACCAGAATTTCCTCACTTTTTAATTTCAAGACAAACTGGCTGTAAAGATCTAAATACAAAAATTGAAACACACCCCGGACATACTGGACAGCCAGGGTGGTGATGCCGCTGCTTCTGGTGTCTCCTATCTGATAATCATCCAAAGAAACAACAGTATAATGCTGCTGATTTTTGTTGAACTAGCAGGCCGGTGGCACACAAAGTTGCAGAGATGCCATAAGGAAATATTGGTGTCACCTTCCTTTGTGTCAGGGGTGTGTGAGCTATACACTGGCTGAACACCATTGCATATATTTCCATAACTGCCCATTTAGCAGTTTGCTTGGAGCTTCACTTTAATATGTTTTTTTTTTTGCTATTACATGTGTGTTTATGTTGTATTTTTGTATTTGAGTGTAAATGACATGAGAACAGTCAGACAATTTACAGTATTTACAGAACAAGGAGTATTGTCTGGAGGGGCTAATTTCTCCAGTTTATGGTATATCTACAAGTAGGTAGTCACATTCAACTAGATTGTTCTATATTATTCATTTGTGCTGCTTGGTAGACATGTGCGCTGTCAATAAATTAGTTTTGTTCCGTTTTGTATTAGCCGTTAATTCATATTTCGTAATTTGTGTCCAAAATTCAATTTGGATTCGTACGAAATACACATTTTTCGTTAGGTTCGTTAACTTTTCATAACAATTACGAACGTTCGTTATGATGAATTTATCATTATGAGGGGCTCC
Source organism: Lithobates sylvaticus (assembly GCA_028564925.1). Classification (NCBI taxonomy): domain Eukaryota; kingdom Metazoa; phylum Chordata; class Amphibia; order Anura; family Ranidae; genus Lithobates; species Lithobates sylvaticus. Next base: position 524,536,500 of record CM053028.1, read on the forward strand.
CGCCATCCCTGTGCTGTGCTGACTTCCAGGATTTTTAACTTCATCATAACGAATAATCGTAATTAACGAACATTCTGATTTTGTCCGATTCTGAATCTCCTATCGACTACCAGTACCACTCCCAAATTAAAAAAGGTAATTTTCCCAACCCTCACCCATCAGCAGAAGAAAACCTCTGATTGGTCAACAGAACACCAGTCACGTTTCCGGAATTTGGATCTGAAAATTCGTATATAAGGAAATTTTGTATTTTGTACCAAGTTTGGAAGCATAGCAATTCATATTTCGGATCCACCCGAATGTACGAATTTACGGAAATTCGTACTAATTTTCGATTCGTACGAAACTAATCGCACATGTCTACTGCTTGGATTTCTTCAGCAGCACAGAACAAGGCCAGTTCAACGTGACTCCCTACTACTAGCTATAAAGTGGCAAGGCCCACCTATTCAAGGTGCAACCCTCCAAAAGGATGCATATTCTGTATGTATATGCTTTCACAACTTCTGTAGGGCATTAGGTGATGTCATCCTTCTGCCGACGAGATCCCGAGGAATGTTAAGTAGCCCAAATCTTGCAGGAAGACATCGTAGCACAGTGCAGGCTCATCTTCTCATGAGATATGGAATATTCAACACTCTCCCAGATCTGTCCGGAAGCAGGGTGACCTCACCATCACCTAAGATCCGCGGCAGGAAGTCGGGGAAGGGTAAGTATATTATCTAATCCCGCACATATACTTTTATGCAGCAATTTAAGAAGGGGGAGGCAACTTGATTAAGCGACCTTGCCACTGAGGCGGGAAGGTTGATTTAATAATCGATGAGAAGCATGATGAGCTCACAGAAGGGTTGTTTGATATAACACTGGTGTTCTGTTTTTTTTCCCCTATACAGCTGGAAGCGGAGGCCGTTCACAGGGCGATAACTATTGCTAATAGGGTGAGAGTTGTGACCTGCGTGCTGTGATCTGCGACCTGTATGCTGTGGCCTGTGACCAGAGTGCAGTGGTGTGTGACCCGTGTGTAATGGCCCCTGCCCCATGTGCAGTGGCCCGTGACCCATGTGTAGTGGCAGTGACCCATTTACTGCATCCTGTAAACTACATGCCGTGGCCTGTGATCCACTTGTTATGACCCATGTGCTGTGGCCGGTGTCCTGCATGCTGTTGCTTGTGTCCCACATGCTTGCCTGTAACCCGGATTTGATGAGGGGCCTATTTATAAAGATTGCCTATATAACTGCTTTTCATTTTGCCTCTGTTTACTCTATTCCACCTGATCATACTTGTGTTTATAAAAAGTTCAATGGGGAATTGAACTCTAAAAATTGGTTGCTACAAAAAAATCCTTCCCCTGAAATAATTAGTGTCCATGTACTGGTGGAGTACATGGAAAGCCTTATAAAACTGGGAAAACCTGTCGACGGATTTTTGCTTGACAGTTTTTATCAGTATTAGTCAGTGCACTTTGCCCAGGGCAGTTATAGTATCTCACAAAAGTGAGTACACCCCTCAGATTTTTGTAAATATTTTATTCTATCTTTTCATGTGACAACACTGAAGAAATGACACTTTGCTACAATGTAAAGTAGTGAGTGTACAGCTTGTATAACAGTGTAAATTTGCTGTCCCCTCAAAATAACTCAACACACAGCCATTAATGTCTAAACCACTGGAAAAAAAGTGATTACACCCCTAGGTGAAAATTTTCAAATCAGGCCCAAAGTGTCAATATTTTGTGTGCCCATCATTGTTTTCCAGCACTGCCTTAACCCTCCTGGGCATGGAGTTCACCAGAGTTCACAGGTTGCCCCTGGAGTCCTCTTCCACTCCTCCATGATGACATCACGGAGCTGGTGGATGTTAGAGACCTGGCGCTCCTCCACCTTCTGTTTGAGGATGCCCCACAGATGCTCAATAAGGTTTAGGTCTGGAGACATGCTTGGCCAGTCCATCACCTTTACCCTCAGCTTCTTTAGCAAGGCAGTAGTCCTCTTGGAGATGTGTTTGGGGTCGTTATCATGTTGGAATACTGCCCTGCAGCCCAGTCTCCAAGGGGTGGGGATCATGCTCTGCTTCAGTATGTCAAAGTACATGTTGCCATTCAAGGTTTGCTAAATGAACTGTAGCTCCCCAGTGCTGGAAGCACTTACAAAGACAACCGCTGGATGTGACTGTGAGTGCGTGCACTCAACTTCTTTGGATGACCATGGCGAGGGTCTGTTCTGAGTAGAACCTGTCCTGTTAAACCGCTGTATGGTCTTTGCCACCATGCTGCAGCTCAGTTTCAGGGTCTTGGCAATCTTATAGCCTAGGCCATCTTTATGTAGAGCAGAAATTATTTTTTTCAGATCCTCAGAGAGTTCTTTGCCATGAGGTGTCATGTTGAACTTCCAGTGACCAGTATGAGAGAGTGAGAGCGATAACACCAATCTTAACACACCTGCTCCCCATTCGCACCTGAGACCTTGTAACACCAACGAGTAACATGACACCGGGGGAGGGAAAATGGCTAATTGGGCCCAATATGGACATTTTCACTTAGGGGTCTACTCACTTCTGTTGCCAGCGGTTTAGACATTAATGGCTGTGTTTTGAGTTATTTTGAGGGGACGGCAAATTTACACTGTTATACAAGCTGTACACTCACTACTTTACATTGTAGCAAAGTGTAATTTCTTCAGTGTTGTCACATGAAAAGATAGAAGAAAATATTTACAAAAATCTGAGGGGTGTACTCACTTTTGTGAGATACTGTATGTGACTGTGGAAGAATCCACAGACTCTTTCTAAATAGGCCTTTACATAGAACCTAAAATAAGATAACTGAAAACTCTGCTGATGTCACATAGCAATCTTTATGGGGTTTCTCCTATCTGGTCAGTTGTGTACTTCACCCCCCCCCCCCCCATATTGCTTGGGATCCTAGTGTGCTCCGATATGCAAATATTGACCCTGTTTCTGTGGTTAAGAGCCTGGCCCCCTTCCAGCCAAGCCTCTTTTGGCCCATCACTGTGATGGTCAGCCTCTAGCCAAGAGTGAGGTTTAAGGGTCTGAATAAGGGAAACTAGGTTGGTATTGGCATTTAAAGAGAAAGTAAACCCTGATGGGTTTTGCTTCCTCTTTTTTCCCCTGCAAAGTAAAAGCATAATGGGCTAGTATGCATAGTATGCACTGACCGGAGTCGTGTGACTGTGACTACTCCCATGCATGCACGAGCCCTTTAGAAATGGCACGATCATGTCCTTTCTTCAGTGTGCATGCGCCGATCACAACGGTGCAAGGGTATATGGTAAATATCTCCTAAACCATGCAGGTTTAGGAGATATTTCCAGTACCTACAGGTAAGCCTTATTATAGGCTTACCTATAGGGAAAAGTGATGTGTACGGGTTTACAACCACTTTAAGGCACCCATGCTACTGACTAGGACAACTGACCTGACGAGCTGGCATCTAAGATGTCTGCTATATAGTGCCAGTAAGTGTTCAGGCTATTTATAAGTGTATCATTCTCATTTCTGTATGTGATGTGTTCTCATTCTGTGTGTCCTGTGCATTGCTCCTTTGTCTAGTACAATGAGCCATATTAGTGTTCTCATTCTTTGCAACCATTCAGACTCACCCTTTTGTTTTGCCATGTTACACTGCAAACATTACTTCCAGGATGCAAAAGTTGTCTAAACATTCACTGGCAGTTTTTCCTTTTTTTAGATCGACTTTTGTCCAGCGGGAACAGTCATAGATGGATTGAAACTTGGCTGGTCCCTGCTGAAGTGGCGGAATTGTGATCCATCTATGAGCAGCTTAACTTCAGGTTTTCTGTCACATTTGTTTGTTTTGGCCAATCTGGTAATCAGGAAGTGTGGTTGTGAGCGCTATATAAACTGTATGTACCATCAGCTACAATCAGTATACAGCGCTGTGTTTCAATAGCGTTTTGAGAGACTTTTTCGTCTTTTACTGTAACAGAATTGGAGTGAGAGTTGGCCTGATTGCTCCTCAAAGGAAGTCTTGTGTTTTTATCAAAGAATACAAGGTTTCATCTGATTGGCTGAGGTGAAGAGGTGGGTGGATATCATGATCTTCAGCCAATTAGAAAAGGCTTTCATTTGTATTAATTTATAAGAATACAAGGCTTCCTCTGAATGACTGAGAAGCACACAGCCCGACTCAATTTTGTTCAGCAGAAGTCTCCCGAAATGCTACCAAAGCACAGCGTTGCATTGTACGTAGCTGATGCGTGGACCAGCTTGGCCCAAACAAACTTTTTAAAGTGACAGAAAACCTGGAGTTAGACCCCTTTCACACATATGAACCAATCAGGTCCACCTTTCAGTTTTTTAGGTGGACCCGATCGGACCATCCATTGCTCTTTGGACCGGCGGATGTCAACAGACATGTCCTTTGACACCTACCGACATCTGATCCTGTCCACTAAAAACATCCCACCAACATCCGATCAGCTCCTGTCTATCTGGCGGATCAGATGACAGTCGGATGAAAACAGACAGGTAGTCTGATCCTGTCCACTAAAAACAGACGGATGGGATCGGTTCCCCATCCGCCTGGCGAATCGGATGACAGTTGGATGGAAACAGACAGGTGGCCTGTTTCCATCTGACAGCCCATAGAGGAGAGTGGGCTGTGTTTGTGTCTGCTCTGCATCAACTGAGCGTACACGGACCTGTCATCCCCCTGCTCAGAGGGGGATCCGCTGGTGTACTCTGCCAGTGTGAAAAAGGACTTAGACTTTACGTACATACAGTGAGGGGAAAAGGTATTTGATCCCCTACTGATTTTGTATGTTTGCCCACTGACAAAGATATGATTAGTCTATAATTTTAAAGGTCGGTTTAACAGCGAGAGACAGAATAACAACAAAAATATCCAGAAAAACACATTTCAAAAAAGTTATAAATTGATTTGCATTTTAATGAGTGAAATAAGTATTTGATCCCCTATCAATCAGCAAGATTTCTGGCTCCCAGGTGTCTTTTATACAGGAAACAAGCTGAGATTCGGAGTGCTCCAAATCTCAGCTTGTTACGTGTATAAAAGACACCTGTCCACAGAAGCAATCAATCAGATTTCAAACTTTCTACCATGGCCAAGACCAAAGAGCTATCCAAGGATGTCAGGGACAAGATTGTAGACACACACAAGGCTGGAATGGGCTACAAGACCTTGGCCAAGCAACTTGGTGAGAGGGTGACCTGTGTGATTATTAGCAAATGGAAGAAACACAAATTAACTGTCAATCTCCCTTGGTCTGGGGCTCCATGCAAGATCTCACCTTGTGGAGTTTTCAATGATCATGAGAGTGGTGAGGAATCAGCCCAGAACTACACAGGAGAATCTTATCAATGATCTCAAGGCAGCTGGGACCGTAGTCACCAAGAAAACAATTGGCAACACACTACGCCGCAAAGGACTGAAATCCTGCAGCACCCGCAAGGTCCCCCAGCTCAAGAATGCACATGTACAGGTCCGTCTGAAGTTTGCTAATGAACATCTGAATGATTCAAAGGAGAACTGGGTGAAAGTTTTGTGGTCAGATGAGACCAAAATCAAGCTCTTTGGCAGCAACTCAACTCATCGTGTTTGGAGGAGGAGGAATGCTGCCTATGACCCCAAGAACACCACCCCCACTGTCAAACATGGTATTGGAAACATTATGCTTTGGGGGTGTTTTTCTGCTAAGGGGACAGGACAACTTCACCGCATCAAAGGGACAATGGACGGAGCCACGTAACGTCAAATCTCCCTCAGCCAGGGCATTGAAATTGGGTCTTAGATGGGTATTCCAGCATGACAATGACCCAAAATACATGGTCAAGGCAGCAAAGGAGTGGTTTAAGAAGAAGCACATTAAGGTCCTGGAGTTGCCTAGCCAGTCTCCAGACCTCAATCCCATAGAAAATATGTGGAAGGAGCGGAAGGTTCGAGTTACCAAATGTCAGCCTCGAAACCTTAATGACTTGGAGAGGATCTGCAAAGAGGAGTGGGACAAAATCCCTCCTGAGATGTGTGTAAACCTGGCGGACAACTACAAGAAACGTCTGACCTCTGTGATTGCCAACAAGGGTTTTGCCACCAAGTACTAAGTCATGTTTTGCGAAGGGGTCAAATACTTATTTCACTCATTTAAAATGCAAATCAATTTATTACTTTTAGGAAATGTGTTTTTCTGGATATTTTTGTTGTTATTCTGTCTCTCACTGTTTTTTTTTTTTTTTTTTTTTTAAATTCTTTTTATTTATTTTTGTAGAGAAAGAAAAATTACATAACAGAGCCTCTGGGCATTCCCCGGCTCGAGGAAAAAAAAAAAAAAAGAACATTAGGCAAGGCATATCCTACCTAAAATTCTAGCCTAACTTGTGAACAAACAACAAAACAACCCCTTAGCTTGCTGCTATCTTTAACAGGATAAACATAATGCTCAGCAATTTACATGAATATGTGATAAATGACAGGCGTCTCTCAAGAATAAGTCTATAAGTGGGTAACTCTAGGTACGTGGTCAGTCGGAATGCACCCCCGGGGGGGGGGGGGGGACAGTCATAGGAACCATCCCCTCATATGCAAATCAAATCAGACCGGTAGTCCTACAGGGTCCTCCCGTTCTATAGTTGTCATTTCAGACTCTAGCCATATGTTCCAAACTTTCTGAAACTTTAGGGGGCATCCTCTGCTGGAATATGTTTCTTTATACAAGGGCACTGCAAAGTTAACCAATGTTTTCCATGCATTCAGAGTAAGGGCAGACACGGGTGCCCTCCACCTGAGAACAATGAGTTTCCTGGCATAAAAGAGGAGCAATCCCAGTAATGTGCGGACTGCCCTTGAGGGGGCCAAAGCATCCACCAAGCCAAGCAGGCAAATCTCCATATTTTGGGGTATAGGAATTGTTGTTAGTGTAGTGATGAAGGTTGTAATCAATGACCAGTAATGCTGGATTTCCGGGCACGACCAGATCATGTGGATGAACCCCGCAGAGTCAGCTTGACAGCGCCAACACTGCGACGTGCAGTCTGGGTAAATTTTATGAAGCCTGTATGGAGTATAATAAAATTTGTGTAGTATTTTAAACTGGATCAACCGATCTCTAGAGGAGACCAAGTGTCTAAAGGGGGAGTCCCAGACATCCTCCCAGTCTTCCCCATCTAGCTCCGGCAGCTCCGCCACCCAGAAGTCACGAAGCCTTTCCAAACCGTGATGGACAGTAGGCTGCAGGGCCTTGTAGATTGTGGATAATGGTTTGGTCAATGTTTCCTGACGTAGGAGCAATTCTGTATTTGACTGGTAAAGGGTTATGGGAGCGCTTCCGAACTGTGCCCTATAAGCGTGGCGGAGCTGCAGGAACCGGAAGAAATACACATTGGGTAAGTTAAATCTACATTTGAGCTGGTCAAATGTCAGTAGTGCACCATTCTCACAGATATGATGTAGATATCTAATACCCCGCGACGCCCATATGACCGGGTCCGGTATGGAGTAGAATTCAGGTAGAGAAGGATTAATCCATAGTGGAGTATTTGGGGAGTGCACCTGAGGATCAGCCACCTGGGGGCCAGCTGCCCTGGACCATGCTCTCAGCACCGTTTTCATTGAGGTAGTGAGAGGATGTGGAGCCCTAAGGCCCCGAAATAAAACGTTCCGCAATGCCTCAAACGACCCCACAACTGCAGCCTCCAAGGCAACCGCTGCATTAGAGGCATCCGATGCGAGCCAGTTGTGGGCATGGGTGAGCATCGCCGCAATAAAATAAAGGAAAAAATCAGGACAGGCTAGGCCCCCCTGTGTCCAAGGTCTTTGGAGTATAGACAATCGGAAACGGGGAGGGGCGGAACCCCACAAAAAACTGGATATGTGAGAATTTAGTCGCTTAAAAAAAACTTTGGGTATCCATATTGGAGAATGACGCACTATGTATAGAAGAGGGGGAAGCAATTTCATTTTAATCAAATTGATCCGTCCAATCAGCGTGAGGGGGAGGTTAGCCCAAACCTTCAGCCTATTCTGAGTAGTTTGTAGAATTGGAAGAAGGTTAAGCCTACAGAAGTCCTGTACTCTGGGGGAAATAATAATGCCAAGATATTTTATATTCTCCGCCCATTGCAATGGAAGTGATGAATCCGCCAACTGTTTAGCACCTGGGTCCACTGGCATTATCTGGGATTTTCCCCAATTGACCTTTAGCCCCGACATGTCAGCGAAGCGTGAGAGGAGCTCCAACGCTGCCCGGAGGGAGGGCCCCGGATCCCGGAGGAAAAGGATAATATCGTCGGCATAAAGTGCTATTTTTTCCTCCAGGGACCCGACCCGCACCCCCCCAACAGCATCCGAGGACCGCAGCGCAACCGCCAGGGGCTCAACCATCAGGGAGAAAAGAGCGGGGGATAGAGGACACCCCTGTCGGGTACCACGCTCCACCGGGAATGATGAGGACAACACCCCGCCAAGTTTAATCTGTGCTGTCGGTTTCTGATATAGGAGCTGAATCCACTTCCTAAAAACGGGGCCAAAACCATAAATCTTGAGTACCTCCTCCATGTAGGGCCAGGCAACAGAATCAAATGCCTTTTCAAGGTCCAAGGCAACTAAGACTCTGGTATTCTGTTCTGTAGGAGGGATTTGTAAGTGGGTGAACACCCTACGGATATTGACATCAGTTGATTTCCCTGGCATGAAGCCAGTTTGATCCATGTTTACTAAGAACGGGAGGATCCCCATCAGTCTGGTGGCTAGCACTTTTGTTAAGATCTTTAAATCATAGTTAAGAAGGGATATGGGACGATATGCTGAACAATATGAGGCATCCTTCCCTGGCTTTGGTATGAGTACTATGTGGGCTTGCGACATCGAGTCAGGTAGGCTTCCTGCTTCTAAACTAAGGGCATACAGCTTTTGGAGACGCGGGGCCAAGTCAGCTATATACATTTTGTACCAGTCTCCTGGGAGCCCGTCAGGGCCCGGCGTCTTGTTAGGGGGAAGTGAGCGAATTGCTGTTTCAATTTCGGTCACTGAGACTTCGGCCTCCAGCGAGGCCATGTCCTCCTCCGTCAGAGCCGTCAGAGCCAGCCCGCGGAGAAACGAGAGATGTTCAGGGGATATCTGCGAGGTGGTAGACCTGTACAATGAGGAATAGAATATTTTGAATTCATTTAGGATATCAGACGGGTTTGAAGCGACTCCCCCTGCCTCAGTATGTATTGTGGGTATAACTGTTTGAAATTTGGGGTCGGCCACCAGACTGGCTAAAAGCCTCCCGTTCTTGTCCCCAGACTCAAATATTCTGGCCCTGAGCAACCTCTCCGAAGAGGCAGTCGAACCTGAGAGGTGTAGAGAGAGTGCCCTTTGAGCCTGTGCCAGGGAGGAGTACGCCCCAGGTGAAGGATCAGACGCGAATACCTCCTCTGCTGTGCTCACACAAGACTCCAGGTCTTTAGTCTCAGAGGCGTAGTCCACCCTGGCAGCTTTAATTGCAGAGATGTAATCCCCTCTTATAGTTGCCTTAAAGGCATCCCAGGTCACCTGTGCATTGGTTATATTGTCATTATGATCCCAATATTGGGTAATTTTCCCTTGCATATTTTCTTCCACTCTGTCATCCTGTAGCCAGCGTGTAGCCAGCCGCCAACTACCCCTGCGGTCCCCCCCTCCAAGCTGCAGAATGACCTCTAGGGGGGAGTGGTCTGAGATCCCTGCTGGCAGATAAGTTGCCGAGGCCACATAAGGAAGTATAGCCGAAGAGCAAAAAGCCAGGTCTATTCTAGAGCCCGAGCGGTGGACGGCAGATGAGTGGGAGTAGCGCTGTGCTTGTGGATTTTTCCATCTCCAGACCTCTGTGAGCTGCAGGGCCGTGGCCCATTGCCCTAGTTCAGGGTCCGGGAGTCTGGTTGGGTTGGAGGTGTCCAAGGTCCGATCCAGAATGCCATTAAAATCCCCTGCTATAATGAGTCTAGTGACCACATAAGGAGCCAGTCTGTCATACACTGCATAAAGTACAGATGTTGAGAAAGGGGGCGGAACATATATGTTCACAAAAGCAAACATTTGGGCCTCTATCAACAACAGCAATATGACAAACCGTCCCCCAGGGTCTAGAAGAACATGTTCCACCTGGCAGTTAAGAGATCTGTTTAGGAGAATGGACACCCCCCTGGCATAGTTAGAATACGTGGCGTGGAAAGATTGCCTCACCCATCTCTTGCGGAGGGCCAATTGTCTACTACCCGTCAGATGGGTCTCTTGGAGAAACAGGATATGTGGCTTATGTGCTTGTAGATACTTAAACATAAGTGCTCTTTTGAAACGACTGTTTAAACCACGCACATTCCATGACACCAATCTAAGCTCCATCTAACACATAGATATAAAACAGGACAGCCCACTGAGGAAGGAGGGAGGAGCCAACCGCTCTGCCCCCTCCTCCCCCAGACCAGCCACCCCAGCAGAAGGATAAGAGAACTATTACCTGTATGTAACCAATGTCGAAATCACATGTGCAGATAGATAATATCAATGAATAGCAACATAGCAGCAAGCAAACAACCCCTGCCAACCCGCCAAAACCGTCAGGACAGGTCAGCTTCATCCCTAAACAAAAAAAAAAAAAAACTAGAAAAGTCTGCAATCCAAGCTAATCGCTAGGACAAGAGAAACTAGGAAGTCCTATTTCTCCTATACTTGTGGGGCGATGACAGTACTTGTAGTGGATACAGACTCTAAAAGAGGGGGTAATGTCCAAAGGTGTAAAGGTCTTCCATTCTGTAATGCTCCGGTTACTCCAGTTAGTAGAGGATGACAAAAGGAGTATACAGGAGGAGAGTACCTAATCATGCGCAAGGATAGTTAGACCTGTTAGGGTACGACACTGCAATGGTCAAACACCACGGGAAGTTTCAGGCAGCTACAGCTTACCGCAGAGCAGAGAACCAGGAGTCGGCCTCCTCCGGGGAATCAAAGAATTTTGCAGTGCCAGCATGCACCACTCTCAGACGACTCGGATATAGCATGCTGTAGGGCAGGCCTTTTTCTCTGAGGCGCCTGCGGATGTCTTGGAAGGTCTTTCTCTTCTTCTGTAGGTCCGCCGAGAAGTCAGGATAAAAGTGGACGTCAGCGTTTTCATATTTGAGGTGAGGATGTTTCCTGGCTTCACTGAGGATGCGGTCCCGATCCCGATAATTGAGGAACCTTACCAGAAATGGACGAGGTGGTGCCCCAGGGGGGCGACGACCAGTGGGAACTCTATGTGCTCGTTCAACCACGTAGGTCGGCGAGACAGGTGCTAGCTCGAGGATGTCCTTGAAGAAAGCTTCGGCGAATTCTGCAGGTCTTTCGCCCTCGGAGCCCTCAGGTAGGCCAAGCACTCGCACGTTGTTCCTCCTGAGGCGGTTCTCGGCGTCATCGGATTTAGCTACCAGTGACTTGACCGCGTTCTCTAGTACTTCAAGGCGGTGGTCATGACTGGTGGTCAGGTCTTCCGTGGCTGATATGCGTGATTCAGATTCTGTGAGGCGGCCTCTGAACTTATCTAAATCAGCCCGAATACAATTACATTCTTCTGTGAGCTTGTCGATACGGGTCAGCAGTGAGGATCGACTGTTTTCAATGGCTAGCAGGATCACCGCTGTGTCTCCAGAGGTTGTGGATTCCGTGGCGCTCGGGCCCCCCCGACTCGCCTCCATGTTCAGCTCGGCCAGTAGCGCTTGAAGTCTGTCGGCCAAGATGGCGTCCGGACGCTCCGCCTGCACCGGCGGGTGCTTTTTACTGGAGTTCGGGGCAGTGGTTTTACCCTTTGCTGGCATGGGTGGAGAAGCGCTGTCTGTTCCCAGTGTCTAGGGCCGTCGCACAGGGTCCCGCTGGTGCTGATGAGGACGGTGTTTGTCCAGGGGCAGTCAAGCGCCAAGGTAAGCAGTACTCACCAGCAGCTTCCCCCCTCACAGCAGGCACATAGACTATAGCAATATAGGAAGTATTTGGGGTTGGAAATGTCAGGGAGTGGAGGGCTGCAGACAGTGGAGCACAGACAGCAGCAAAGCAGCAGCAAGAGGGTGCACGTCAGGCCTCTGGACACCCCAGCTGATAGGCAGGCTTTATTGTCTCCCCAGGCTCTGGCAGGGACTAGGATGGCTGGTGGGACGGATGTAGAGAAGGCCTGCACCTCCAAGCCAAGGCCGGACCGACCGATGTGCCTCTCCACGGGGTTGCAGCCGCAGGAAACAGTGGGGATCCACAGGCCGCACTAGGCCGGACCAGGCCGCGGCCGCCACGGACGTCCCGGGAGCCCGGCCGGGCCTCCGGAGTGTACTAGGAGGGTGGCTGAGCAGGGTGTAGGGCCTGGTGAGTGTCCCTTACCTCCGGATCCGTCCGGATTGAGAGTTTTCCCGGGAGGCCTCGGATCGGCAAGATGGCGGCCGCGGGTGCCTGGAGATGATGTCCCAGGGGCAGATGAAAGCAAGAATCCCAGGAAATAATGCTGGAAATCACTGCAGGGCACCTGGATTGGTATTGCTGTGTGGTTATTGACCCTTAACAGGTGATATTAAGCACGGATGGTTGCGGATTAGACTCAGGATGCCGGAGCTCTCACAAAACACATCCGCCGCTGCTCACATCCGGACACGCCCCCTGTCTCTCACTGTTTAAATAAACCGACCATTAAAATTATAGACTGATAATTTCTTAGTCAGTGGGCAAACGTACAAAGTCAGCAGGGGATCAAATACTTTTTTCCCTCACTGTATTTGTTCAGATACTGGGAACAATAAAATTATAGCATTTTGGCCAAAGGCTGATGTCTTTGTTAGTTTGACAGTATTGATAGTTTGATAGTTTTGCCCAGTATTGGCTTATTTCCAGCTCAACAGGTCCCCACTGAGTCTGATACCACCCAGTTTACCATATAGTCATCTGACATCACCGTATGGTGAATAGTGTACACCGTTAGCTACACAGAGTCTTTTAATGTACCGGGCCCTAGATTTATTGTGCATGGTGCTTGTCCTGTGTTATGAACTTCTTTTCTCTTGTTTTCATATTGCTAACTGCTCACCTGTGGTGATCAAACATCAAAATTCCTTACTAAGAGGACCTGTAGGTCTGTCTAATCTGCAGGGAATCACACAATTCAGGAATCGACCAATTGTGACTTTTGACCTGTCTGGTTGTCTGCAGATGGGACATGTGAATGAAAAGATTTGCCATCGGCCAGTTTGGTTTTTGGGTGGATTCACTCATCTCTTTTCCTGTGGTTTGTCTGTATCGGCTAATATAACCTCTTGTGTTGTGGTCCTTCTCAGTCTAACCAGCGTGTGTCTGACTGTACTAATCTTGTAGCCGCCTCTCTGTCTCTGCTTCTCAGACCTTCTGCCCTGTCTACTTGGTGAACATTTCCAGTATGTCAGCAGGTGATGTCATTGCCTCTGCCAAAATGCAAGGTGAGCACCCTCAGCTGTGTGTGCGTGTTACCCGATCACTGGTTTCCAGATCCAGGGCTGTTTAGGATCACACCCAACTACCACGAGACATATCCAGATCACACCCAATATAATATTATTATTCACATCCAATCACTAGACTTCTATCCAGATCACATACAATCGCCAGACATATCTATATCACACCCAATAACCAGACTATGATCCAAATCATATCTGCTTACCAGACTTCTATCCGTATAACACCCAATCACCAGACTATGATCCAAATCACATCTCCTCACCAGACTTCTATCCGTATCACACCCAATCACCAGACTATGATCCAAATCACATCTCCTCACCAGACTTCTATCCGTATCACACCCAATCACCAGACTATGATCCAAATCACATCTCCTCACTAGACTTCTATCCGTATCACACCCAATCACCAGACTATAATCCAAATCACATCTCCTCACCAGACTTCTATCCCTATAACACACCCAATCACCAGACTATGATCCAAATCACATCTCCTCACCAGACTTCTATCCATATCACACCCAATCACCAGACTATGATCCAAATCACATCTCCTCACCAGACTTCTATCCGTATAACACACCCAATCACCAGGCTATGATCCAAATCACATCTCCTCACCAGACTTCTATCCGTATAACACACCCAATCACCAGGCTATGATCCAAATCACATCTCCTCACCAGACTTCTATCCGTATCACACCCAATCACCAGACTATAATCCAAATCACATCTCCTCACCAGACTTCTATCCGTATAACACACCCAATCACCAGGCTATGATCCAAATCACATCTCCTCACCAGACTTCTATCCCTATAACACACCCAATCACCAGGCTATGATCCAAATCACATCTCCTCACCAGACTTCTATCCCTATAACACACCCAATCATCAGGCTATGATCCAAATCACATCTCCCCACCAGACTTCTATCCGTATAACACACCCAATCACCAGGCTATGATCCAAATCACATCTCCTCACCAGACTTCTATCCGTATCACACCCAATCACCAGGCTATGATCCAAATCACATCTCCCCACCAGACTTCTATCCGTATAACACACCCAATCACCAGGCTATGATCCAAATCACATCTCCTCACCAGACTTCTATCCGTATCACACCCAATCACCAGGCTATGATCCAAATCACATCTCCCCACCAGACTTCTATCCCTATAACACACCCAATCACCAGGCTATGATCCAAATCACATCTCCCCACCAGACTTCTATCCGTATAACACACCCAATCACCAGGCTATGATCCAAATCACATCTCCTCACCAGACTTCTATCCGTATAACACCCAATCACCAGGCTAATATCCAAATCACCCCTCTGATCACCAGACTTCTATCCAGATCATATACAATCACCAGACTTACATTAAATTCATATCACATACAATCACCAGATCACAGCCAATTACCAGTTTCACATCCATACAACACCTGGTCCTTAAACTTATATCCAGATCACACCCAATGATCAGATCAAAGCCAATCACCAATTTCGTAACTACTCAAAAACATAAAAAAAACAAAAAACATAAAACAAAAAGATACTACACACCAAACTGAGTTAACTACACGTTTATTGAGCAGTAGGCTCAAAATATGTGCAAGCATATAGACCTAAGACCCCTCTGATCACCAGACTTGTATCCATTCAGTAATACTGGAAGGGGGAAAAAGGTAACAAACCTCGGGACTTTAAAGGTGTTAGATTGGGAAATTGAAACTCGCTAGATAGCAATGTAAAATCAATACATTTTTATTTAATACAGAATATTTCCTATATAAAGATGTTTCCTATATTAAATAAAACTGTGTTGATTTTACATTGCTATCTAGCAAGTTTCAATTTCCCAATCTAACACCTTTAAAGTCTCGAGGTTTGTTACCTCTTTTCCCCTTTCAGTATTTTTGAATATATTTCTTATTGGGATGTGGTGTTTTCATTTAATTCCTCCATCTTGTTTTATAAAATGATATCCATTCAGATTACACCCAATCACCAGACTTATTTTTAGATAACACCCAATCAACAAAACACAGCCAATTATTTGTCTCAGTCTCTAAGGCCCCTTTCACATTATACGACTTGTCCCACGATTTGGGACTGCAAAGTAGCATGACAAGTCGTTCCCCATGATATCCAATGACAGCCATTCATATTAGTACGACTTCAAGTCGTTACGACTTCAAAGTAGTCCCTGCACTACTTTGGTCAGATTTTGATGCCACTTACACAGGCATTCCGTAAAATTGCGCGACTTTGAAGTCGCACAAGTGTGAAAGGGGCCTTACCAGACTCATATTCAGATCACAGAAATCACCTGATCACATCCAATCACTAGACACATATCCAGATCAAATCCAGTCACTAGACTCAAATTTAGATCCCAACCAATTGCTGGACTCTTATCTACATCACACCCAAATCATCAGATCATCATGATTAGAACTGTTCACAAGTGTCATACAGGATCACACCCAGTCACCAGTAACATACAGATTCATACCTGGACATTTCTGTTATGAAGGGTCAATGCTATACAGCAGGGGTAGGCAACCTTAAAGAGTTGAAGATCTATCTGAACAACATGGCAGAAGTCAAAGATCACCGGGCACAGTGTTGCCTCCTCACACCTGATTTAAACCTCTAATTGCCACACTACCGTGTCACAATCGCGTGCATTGCATGGCAATCATGGGTTTAAATCAGGTGATGAGGAGGCAACATATCGTCTCCTCACCACCTGTCAAACACACTCGGATCGCTTTTCAGAGAAGCAGCAGTGTCTGCTGCACTTGTGAATGAGCCCTTAGTTGCATTCAGCAGCAGCACCCATAGGGCTCATTCACACGTAAAGTCGGGAGGTGGTTTTACAGCCACGAATCCCTACCCCCTTTAGCTTCTGAGGCAGCAGCCAAATATGTACATATATCACAGCAGGAATTAAGCCCCACGTTGCTTTTGGTGGGTGCCACCGCTTGCCAATCCTGACCCATTCAAGTAAATAGAGCCACTCTGCCAGCGCCCCGCAACTGCATGCTTCTGCGGGGTCCAAGGGGTTGACGCAAGTGGTGAGAAAGCAACACAACGCTGCCTGCTTTGACCCTTGTTTGCTGTGCTTCACAAGATTGCAGGGCACTTGCAGAGCGGCCTCATTCACTTGAATGGGTTATACTTGGCAGGTGCTACACCCACCAACCATGACAGGGCATATAACTTCTGCTGCAGCTGCACAGCATTACACTAAATGACCAGTCATACTGGATCCCACCTCATTACTAGTGTCACGCTTGATCACTAGGTCCTGACCTCATCATCAATGTCATATATTATAACGTCTGATCACTAGCATCACACAAACGGTTTATACGATCACCAGTGTCCTACAGAATCATACCTGGTCACCAGGATAAGAGAGAATCACACCTGATCACCAGGATCTTACAGGATCCCACCTGATCATAGGTACTATTCTGGGTCACATTTAGGGATCCCATATAATCTCAGTGATCCGGGTGGGTGATTAATATTATGGATATAGCGTATGTGTCCAGAATGACCTTGCCTGGTAATATTTAAGAAACCAATTGTAACCTCCAGGGAAGATTGTCTATGGGGAGACGACCACCGCCCACTCTACCCTGAATGGTCTCCACTACTATCACCAGGATTGGTCACATGCTGCAGCCTACGTCACCGTCCCCCCTCTCCGGCTGGATCCTAACACCCCCAACTACCTCATGAGCCTGCTAGCCAAGTAAGTGAGGGATCGGTGGCCATAACCTACCTTCCCTACATATATTCTCTTGGTTGTAAATATAAAGCCAGAAAAGATCTCTTTATAGCTTATGTTACAACTGTTTTGCACTAATGTCTATTATGACTTTGTAACCGATTTGTTGTAACAGATTCAAGTTCCTGTACCCTGAAGTATCAGAGCAGATTACAAGCACTGTACTGGAGCCATCTAGTGGTGGGGGGAAAAAGTGTTTTTCGTCGCAAAACTTACATTCGCATTCTATGTGCAAACAGATTTGTGTTCCCTGGACCATGCATTACAGAAATGGATATATATATATATATATAATTTAAAAAGCACATAAATGAAAAATGGACTTTGTAGGCACCAATTATAAAAATAGCATAGTCGTTTATTAAACACATAATACAAAAGGGGATTTTCATCAAAAGATTATTTTGCAAAATAAATACATGCAAAGATATTTTGCTACTTTCTCTCTAAAACAGCAGAAAAATTATATTGAAACATCATAATAATCCTGCAATATTATATGGTGTGCAGAAAAACGCTTGCTCTACATGTTTCGTTTTTCTGCACACCATATAATATTGCAGGATTATTATGATGTTTATTTTGTTGTATTTTTTTGTTGTATTTTTGTTATTTCACATCTAACATATATTGTTATATTCATTTATATAACATTATTTTCCTATCCTGCATAGTCTGCGGAAAACATCCCTACCTCATATCAGTGGACCAATCTTTTCTACACATATAATTGACAAAAAAATGCATTCTGGCATTCTACAAAATGCCTTCCCACATTGATTGATTCCTGTTTTTTAATTAATAACCCTGAAACGATCGCCTGTCCTGTCCTTTACTTGTCTAGACATCCAACATACTGGGAATTACAACATTGGCATGGGATCAATGTTCTTTGTATGACAGTTAATTTATTGAACTAAGATTTACACTGGTGCGATGCGGGAAACCCTGCAAATCCTGTGCCGGTCCCGCATCGCACCTAAATCGCAGACGGTTCACACTGATATCTATGAACAGCTGTGGGCGTCAATGTAAAGTTAATGACACCCCCAGATAGGTTTGCAGATAGCAGTCCGAACTGTAAAATGGTACAGGAATCAGATCGCATGGGTGTGAACCCAGCCTAAAGCTGATTACTTTGAACCTGTATGGGCTAGCCTTATCTCAGATGTTGATACATCATCACTTCACCTAAAACATATATATTTTTATTCTTTATTTTTGTTATGTTATCATGTAAAGTCCGAAAACATTTTGTTTTGGTTGAACTAGATGGACTTGTGTCTTTTTTCAACCTGACTATGTAACAATATATACAGTATCTCACATTTTTTGTAACTATTTTATTATATTTTTTCATGTGACAACACTGAAGAAATTACACTTTGCTACAATGTAAAGTAGTGTGTGTACAGCTTGTATAACAGTGTAAATTTGCTGCCCCCTCAAAATAACTCAACACACAGCCATTATTGTCTAAACCACTGGCAGCAAAAGTGAGTACACCCCTAAGGGAAAATTCCCAAATTGGGCCCAAAGTGTCAATATTTTGTGTGGCCGCCATTATTCTCCAGCACTGCCTTAACCCACTTGACTTAACCCTCTTCACCAAACCTTTACAGGTTGCCACTGGAGTCCTCTTCTACTCCTTGATGACGACATCATGGAGCTGGTGGATGTTAGAGACCTTGCGCTCCTCCACCTTCCATTTGAGGATGCCCCACAGATGCTCAATAGGATTTAGGTCTGGAGACATGCTTGGCCAGTCCATCACCTTTACCCTCAGCTTATTTAGCAAGGCAGTGGTCATCTTAGAGGGGATCATGCTCTGCTTCAGTATGTCACAGTACATGTTGGCATTCATGGTTCCCTCAATGATCTGTAGCTCCCCAGTGCCGGCAGCACTCATGTAGCCCCAGACCATGACACTCCCACCACCTTGCTTGACTGTAGGCAAGACACACTTGTCTTTGTACTTCTCACTTGGTTGCCACCACACACGCTTGACACCATCTGAACCAAATAAGTTTATCTTGGTCTCATCAGACCACAGGACATGGTTCCAGTAATCCATAAAAGGTCTGCTTGTCTTCAGCAAACTGTTTGCGGGCTTTCTTGTGCATCATTTTTAGAAGAGACAAAACCAATTTGATGTAGTGTGCGGGGTATGCTCTGAGCACTGACAGGTTGATCCCCCACCTCTTCAACCTCTGCAGCAATGCTGGCAGCACTCATACATCTATTTCTCAAAGACAACCTCTGGATATGATGCTGAGCATGTTCACTCAATTTCTTTGGTCGACCATGGCGAGGCCTGTTCTGCATGGAACCTGTCCTGTTAAACCACTGTATGGTCTTGGCCACCGTGCTGCAGCTCAGTTTCAGGGTCTTGGCAATCTTCTTATAGCCTAGGCCATCTTTATGAAGAGCAACAATTCTTTTTTTCAGATCCTCAGAGAGTTCTTTGCCATGAGGTGCCATGTTGAACTTCTAGTGACCAGTATGAGAGACTGAGAGTGGTAACACCAAATTTAACACACCTGCTCTCCATTTACACCTGATACCTTGTAACACTAACGAGTCACATGACACCGGGAGGGGAAATGGCTAATTGGGCCCAATTTGGACATTTTCACTTAGGGGTATACTCAATTTTGTTGCCAGCGGTTTAGACATGGCTGTGTGTTGAGTTATTTTGAGGGGACAGCAAATTTACACTGTTATACAAGCTGTACACTCACTACTATACATTGTAGCAAAGTGTAATTTCTTCAGTGTGGTCACATAAAAAAATATAATAAAATATTTACAAAAATGTGAGGGCTGTACTCACTTTTGTGAGATACCCTGATGGGCCCGGATTGAATTTTTAGCTTATTTATATTATGAAGGATGAATAACCCCAAAGTATTCAGAAGCACCCAAGTGGGCAGAAATGTAGCCAGTGTCTGCGGAGGGAGATCTCATCTCCTGGAATTGTTAGAAGGTCCTCTAGACTCTATAAGTAAAGACATCTCATTGGGGTGGACTGATTTGTTAACCACTTTAAAGCAGCTTGCTCCCATTCTGTATGCCTGACCTTGCTTTGCTAATCTTTTTATAAATGGACAACGGTAATAACTAATTGCACGTGTCTCTCCCTCCAGCGACACGCTGAACGTGGTGTCCTCAGACCACAGAACATTCACCACCAAACAGAAAGCCATGGGCAAAGAGGACTTCACCAAGATTCCACACGGGATGGGCGGAGTTCAGGACCGCATGAGCGTCATATGGGAGAAAGGCGTGGTGAGTGTGTCTCAGCCTGTACTCAGGTCACATCAGAGGGTGTCTTTATATTTGAAATAGCCATTTGTTTACCAGTTGGTCTTCCCGTCTGGCTGTAAATGGCCCCGGTGCGGAGGTTGTCTCGTCCAGCCATATGTGTAGAATATCATAAAATCCAAAAACAACCATAACCTTGGGTTGAGGATTCTGTTAAATCCTGAACTAAGAAGCTTTATTTAAACATAATGTAGAAAAGATGGGGGGTAGTGAACCAGGCACACTGCTGTACTCATTAAACTTTGATTGGTTATTGTTTGTTCTGGGCCACTGCTCATGTAGAAGCTATAGTGTACTGTCAGCACATTGAGGACACTGTTCACACTTGTTATTCCATATTTAGATGATTATGGGGGTGATTTACTCAGAAGAAGGCACTTCACCAGTTCATACATTAATTGGTACGCTGGAAAAGTCATTAATCGAACGTGCAAACCAGCGCACATTGAAGCGCAAATAGCCATAATAAATACCTGCATATGTAAACTTCAACTGGTGCGTTTTTCTCATTGATAATAGCGCATGCCCAATACAATTGGTTAATTTCATCTCAATGTGTCTTGTTAGGCAATTAGTAGGTGTTCTCAGTTAAAGCGGAGGGCCACCCTAAAATAAAAAATTGCATTAATATTCTTAAAAAAATGTAAAAGAAAACATTTAAAAAAATATATTTTTTTAACTTACCAGAAACCCCTGTTGCTAGGCAGTCTTCCTAATCTGCCTCTTTCTATTCTGCGGCGCTCCCTTCTCTTCGGCGAGCAGCCCCGTTGCCTTCTGGGACATGTGTGTGTCACAGAAAACGGGGCCATTCACAAAGTGCCGACTCGCGCATGCGCAGTAGGAAACGGGCAGTGAAGCCGCAAGGCTCCACTGCCTGCTTTCCTTAGTTAAGATGGCGGCCCCGGCAGCCGATCCGATGGACAGATCGGCCTCGGGGGGGGGGGGGTTGATATCGCAGGGTCGCTGGACAGGTAAGTGTCCTTATTAAAAGTCAGCAGCTACAGTGTTTGTAGCTGCTGACGTTAAAAAAAAAAAAAAAAAAACACGGCCGGAACACACCTTTAATTAACCCTTTTGATGCTAATCTCATTCCTATCAGTTCTAATATATCTTTGAAATGTGTTTTTTTTTCTTTTTTTTTACCCGAAACTTTCAATACAATACAACAAAGTGTTTCTAACCCCAATAAATTAATATTTTCAGATCTTGATCTTTAAAGGTGACCATACAGTGCACTGCAGTTAGATCTTAAATAAATTTGATTTAGTGCAAGAGCCTGCTTGATTTTCTATAATTTAAATGAATTGTTCAAGTGTATCTTCCTATTACTAGGTCATTGCCCACCTCTTACATTTTTTAGCTTTCTTTCCTATTAATCATTTTGTTCCAATGCATTATATGAAAGAAAACATCCCCGGTATCCCTTTAGATGTACATGTTCAAACAACTCACCAGCAGATAGCACAGCATCGGTTGGCCATCAGAGAGGAGCATGCACTTCTAAAGGGATTCTTGGGATGTGTTCTTTCATATAATCTTCTTGAAAGAAGATCTGAGTCGGGGTGCTGTGACTTTTAAAGGAACTTGCCAGCCCCTCCCAGCAAACATAGAACAAAATGCAGGAAGCAGACCCAGTGATGGCACCAATGGGTCCAAAAAAAATGTATTTCTTAAAAAATAAAATGGTTTGATTGAAAATGATTAATTGTATGGTGATCGCATAGTAAGGGGTGGGGGCAGAGTGAACAAGAGAAGGTATTATATATGCATACATCACACTTCAGGTTTAAGGCAGATTTCCCCCTTCGAGTTATTTAGTTTTATTGGCTTTATATTTCTCTCCCGCTTTATGCTGTCCCTGTCTTTACACAATAATGTGTTTGTGTTGCAGGTGGGAGGAAAGATGGACGAGAACAGATTTGTAGCTGTGACGAGCTCCAACGCAGCCAAGATTCACAACATGTACCCACGTAAAGGGCGTATTATCCCCGGAGCCGATGCCGACATTGTGGTGTGGGATCCAGAAGCCGCCAGGTACGTAATAATAATAACTTTGTCCCAATACCAAAATCGATACTTTGTGGTGTGATTTGCGTCAGTACGAAATTAATGGGCGCAGATTGCACTGCAAAGAATCGCATGCGTTTTGAACAGGAATGCGGTTCGATTCCTGTCCGAATCGCATGCGATTTTCCCCTCCGTTCCTGTGTGTGTGTGTGTGTATAAAGAAAGGGAAAAGCGCCATCTAGTGGGCAGTTTATAAAAAATGTTAGCACTCACATTACATATCTGGCCAAATGCAAAATCTGCATAGGTGTCCCGGTCCCGCCAATGATAGCAAATCACGGCCGGTGGAGGTGCTTACAGGGCTGGAGGAGATGTAGAAGCGGTCTGCCCCCAGCTGACATCACTTCCACCCTATATCTACGGGGTCCCGGAACATCTCCTCCAGCCCTGTAAGCACCTCCAGTGGCCTTGATTTGCTATCATTGGCGGGACCGGGACACCTATGCAGCTTTTGCATTTAGCCAGATATGTACTGTGAGTTCTAACACTTTTAATAAACTGCCCACTAGATGGCGCTTTTCCATTTCTATACACACACAGGAGCAGTGGGGGAAATTGCATGCGATTCGGACAGGAATCACTCCACATTTCTGTTCTAATGTAAGTGATTCTTTGCAGTGCGACTTGCGACAGTTTTTTTGTATTGACTCAAGTTGCAAAGTGTCAGTACTCAGTATCGGCGAGTACTTGACTGAAAGTATGGGTACTCTTACTCGCCGATAAAAAAAAAAACGGTATTGGTGCAACCCAAGACTTTACATATATTGATTCTTTCAGTCTTGTAGGCTGTTTATTGCAGGTTGTCTGTCTGTATCTGCTCTGCAGGACCATCTCTGTCAGCACCCAGGTCCAGGCTGGAGATTTCAACCCCTACGAGAATATGCGATGCCATGGAGTGTCACTGGTAACCATTAGCCATGGCCGTGTGGTGTACGAGAACGGCGTCTTCATGTGTGCCGAGGGCTCTGGCTCCTTCTTCCCGATGAGGACCTACCCAGATTACCTGTATAAGAAGATGATCCAGAAAGAAAAGGTGAGTAGCGGTATCAAGGAGAAGGGAGATAGGGAATATGCCAATGTAGGTACAGTGGAACCTCGGTTTGCGAGTAACACGGTTAACGAGCGTTTCGCAAAACGAGCACTGTATTTCTAAAAATCCTAACTCGGTTTGCGAGGGTTCTCTCGCAAAACGAGCAGGATTCAGGCCAAAAGCTGTGTGTAGTACCGCCTTTGGCCTGAGGTGGGGGCGCCGAAGCCAAAACAGCGCCGATCGTCGGCGTTCGGAAATGCACGGTCAGTTCGGCTGACCTCGGAAAGGCTCGTGAACAGTCTTTCCGAGGTTTGCCGAGGCCAGACGGAAGTCTGCTCATGCGTTTGAGGCTCTCCGGCGCCCCCCCCTCTGGCCGCATGCGGTATTGCATCCCATTGAAGTCAATGTGGTACTAATTATTTTCGTTTCCATTGACTTTAATGGGAAAACTTGCTTTGATATGCGACTACTTTGGATTACGAGCATACTCCTGGAACGGATTATGCTCGTAATCCAAGGTTCCACTGTACAGGGTAATAATGTTATTAAAGCAGACCTTGCAGTCCACAGCAGATATGGAGCTGTAGAGTACCGCCTACCCAATGAGCATCCCAAATCCCATGAGAATGTACTCCTGCAAAGTACACAGAGATTTAGTATCCCCAGCTTTCCCAAAATCCCACAGAAAGGTCAATTGAGAACATTGGCTCTTAGGTGAAGAAGTAAGATGCCAAGGTACTGTAGGTAGGTTCTTCCCCCCTTTTTTTTTTTGTTAATGGTTTTGTTTTTTTAGCCTTAGTGGTGTAGGATGATGTAGATTGGGGAATAACATATAGCTCCAAGTTTTGCTTTAACCACTCCAGCTCCGGAAGGTTTACCCCCCTTCATGACCAGGCCATACTGCGTTACTTTGACTGACAATTGGGCGGTCGTGCAACGTTGTACCCAAATAAAATTGATGTCCTTTTTTTTTTTTCCACAAATAGAGCTTTCTTTTGGTGGTATTTGATCACATCTGCGTTTTTTATTTCTTGCGCTATAAACAAAAAAATACAGACAATTTTGAAAAAATATATATTTTTTACTTTCTGCTATAAAACATATCCAATAAAAAATTAAAAAAATCAAATTTCTTCATAAATTTTGGCCAATATGCCAAAAAAATCCCAATAAGCGTATATTGATTGGTTTGCGCAAAAGTTATAGCGTCTACAAACTATGTGAATTTTTTTTTTACTAGTAATGGCGGCGATCATCGACTTATAGCGGGACTGCAACATTACGGGGGACAAATCGGACACTAAGTGACACTTTTTGGGGACCAGTGACACCAATACAGTGATGTGATCAGTGCTAAAAAAATATATGCTGTCACTGTACTAATGACACTGTCAGGGAAGGGGTTAACATCAAGGGCGATCAAAAGGTTAAATGTGTTCCCTCAGAGGGTGTCACGCTCGGGGTATGGCGGGGAACAGGAGGTGGATCCCCTATGCCAGTGAGGCGATAGCACGGGTTGTATTGGAGGACCGGTTCTAATGTTGCTACTGGTTTTCACCAGAGCCCGCCGGAAGGCGGGATGGACTTGCAGCGGCGGTAGCAACCAGGTCGTATCTTCCAATAGCAACTCGACCACACTGACAGCTGAGACAGGCGAGGTACACAGGGATAAGGCAGAGACGAGGTCAAACGTAGCAATAGGTCAAGGCAGGCGGCAATGGTACGTAGTGAGGGGCAACAGGCAGAGATCTGGATACACAGGCAGGAGCAACACAACGCTTTCACTGGGCACTAAGGCAACTCAAGATTCGGCAAGGACAGGAAGGGGAAGTGGGTTAATAAGGATACAGGTGAACCATAATTGGGCCAGGCACCAATCAATTGTGCGCTGGCCCTTTAAGAGGCAGCAGAGTCGCGCGCACGCGCCTGGGAGTGGGGACGAGTGCGCTGGAGGAGGCAGGCGGCAGAACAGGCGGGGACGGGTGAGCAGAGCGGGATGCAGACTGGGGACGCCGCGTGGATCGCATCCCAGAGACAGAACAGTGCCTACGGCCAGGGGAGCTGGCCGGGGCACTGCAGGACGGGGGACGCTGTGAGCGCTCCGGGATGGACGGAACACCCGGAGCGCTCGGCGTTACACAGGGGTTGCTTTGACTGGGGTAAGACAGAGATCTGTGTTCCTGCTTAGCAGAAACACAGGATCTCCATTTTCCCCTCTCACAGAATGGCAATCTGCCTTGTTTACATAGACGGCCGTTCTGCCTCTCTCAGGAATGATCACCGAGTGCTGGCGAACATCGCGTCTACCAGACCCGTTGATTGGCTCCTGCTGTGTCCAATCACAGCAGGAGCGGGTCGCCAGCGGCCTACATGTGCACCCCAGACCCGGAAATGTAATCAACGTAGAGGTATATGATTTCGCTCTGAAGGGCGGTTAAAAGTGAATTCCATCTTACAAAGACTACATGCTGTACAAAGGTGTTTGCCCACCGGCATCAGCCCTTCACAAACCACAGAACTTTTGATCCAGAGGAGACTATATTAACTTCTACTCAAAGAGAAACTGAAATCTAGTAACTTTCCCAAAAAATGCAGGCAGAGGGCAGCTGATCACTGACTTACCATGTCATATTCTGCACTATGGGGATTATTTACTAAAGGCAAATAGACTCTGCACTTTGCAAAGTGCACTTGCGCCAGAGCTTAGTAAATAAGGTAAATGTTCACTTTGCAAAGAATAACCAATCACATGCAAAGAAAATGAAAGAACAGCATTTTTGCTTGCACATGGTTGGTTGATGGTAGTCAGCAGAGCTTCTGCTCATTTACTTGGCAGTCTTAGTAGTGTGTATATCTGTAACAAATAAGTGCTGTATACATCGATTTGCCATAACATTAAGATCACTGATAGATAAAGTGAATGACATTGATTATCTCTTTACAATGGCATCTAAAAGTCAGTGGGATACATTAGGCCATGGTTTCTCAACCAGGGTTCCATTGAATCCTAGGGTTCCTCCAGATGTTGCTGGGGGTTCCTTGAGCAATGAGCAATTTCTATCACTCAGACAAGTTTCCACTGACACCATTGATCTCGTTAACTATCTATAAAGGAGTTAATTCTACCCAATGACCACAAGTGTAAGGAGCATTCTTCCCACTGACCATCACACCAATGTATCATGATTTGTAGATATGGTCCTTTTTAGCAGGGGTTCCCTGAGACTGGAACATTATCTCCAGGGTTCCTCTGTGTTGAAAAGGTTAAGAAAGCTGCATTACGCAGTAAGTAAACATGTTGTCCCTGAAGTTGATGTGTTAACAGCAGAAAAAATGGGCAAGCGTAAGGATTTAAGCAACTTTCAAGTCATTCATGTGGATGTTACTTGACACTTTCCCTATACCTAAACGTTGTTGCTGACTAAGTACACCCCTTCATGGAAATGATATTCCCTGTTGTCAGTGGCCCCTTTCAGCAGGATAATGTGCCCTGCCACACTGAAAAAATGAATCAAGTATGGTTTGAGGGACACAACTTTGGGTGTTGACTTGGTCCCAAAATTCTCCAGATTTCAATCATCTGTGGGCTGTGCTGGAAAAACAACAGCTTAAGTCTAAGATTACATTTTTGGGTTCAAACACAAACTACTCACATAAAGATGATAAAAACACAGCATGTAAGCGTGTAGTTTCGTAGGGCAGCAGCGGGTGACGTCATGGGTAGCTCCTCCCCCGTACATGTTACGTTCAATCAGAACTTCGCCGTCACCGCACTCCTCCCCCATTCGTTAGCAGACGAAGAAACTTGGGGGAGGAGTCTCCGACGGAACTCCCTGAAGACCTGGAAGCTAGTGGAGAGGTGAGTACCGATCAAAATAATTTTGACCGATCAAAAAAATGTACGATTAATCGAGGAATTAATCTTTAATTTCCATAGCCCTAATTTTTTCATATTTGTCACACTCAAATGATTCAGATCATCAAGCAAATTTTAATATTACTCAAGGATAACCCGAGTAAATACAAAATGCGGTTGCTCCTCCCCCCTTGCTAAATCACGAATGAACTCAGATTAACCACATTTTTTGTAAAGCTGAGTTAGATTTCACTTGCCACACTCTGGGCTGATTACTGTCAGACCTGTTGAATCAAGAAATCACTTAAAGCGGAACTCCAGTCTCCACAACAATTTTGCTTTAAAAGCACCACCATGATTGTTATAACTTGTACTGCATCAATTGGCTATGTAACTGTATTCATACCTGTTATTGTTACATCTGTAATCTATCACACAATCTCGTCAGCATGCAGGAACCATAGTGGATGTGGGCATCTGAAGCCTGCTCCTGTTTACTTCCGGGATTTGGTGCAGCTGCCTACCCAGCATGCACCTCCCGATCCTGCGCCTGCGGAGTAATAACACTGCGCAGCGCAGTTTGTTGATTGCAGGTTACCATAGCAATGGCGGCGGTGGAAGTTTTCTGCAATTTGTTATGGCAACCTGTCAATCAGAAGCCACCCCGGAAGTAAGATATGGTCGGGGAAATAATGTGAGATTTCAGTATTAGGCAATTCCCTTTGACTCCTGGGATAGATGATGTCAATATCCCAGGAGTCCAAGGAAATCGCCTTATGTCGACATCGCCTAGGTGGCTGGAGGACCAGAAGTGCCGCTTACACAGATAAAAATAAGGTATTCAGACATTTAAAAAAAATTAAAATAAAATGATTATCCATTTAGGAATGCACTGTGGGTGGGCATGTGATTGAAAGCAACTAAAAATGGGTGGAACTCTGCTTCTGACGAAGTGAAGCATGCTAAAAGATCTCCAAAAGCAACACAAAGAAATTCAAGAACAGATGAGAAACAAAGTAATTGACATGTATCAGTCTGTAAAGCAGGGGAGGGCTGGCAGCCTTAGGCCTGGGGGGGAGTTCCAGTCAAGGGGCCCATTGAATTACCGAATCAGCTCACCATCCATGCCCAGCTGTTTTTTTCAATGCAGCCTCACCAGTGCCCCTCAATGCAGCCTGATCAGTGCCCATCAATGCCGACTCATCAGTGCCACCTCATCAATGCCCATCAATGCAACCTCACCAGTGTCCATAAATGCAGTCTCACCAGTGCCCATCCAATGCAGCCTGATCACTGGGGCAGGGTAAATGGGGTGTATGGGGGGATGGGGGTCAGCTGGGGGTGTCAGGGTCTCTTACTTGGCAGCTCAGGTTGCACGCCATGGCCAGCGCAAGCCAGCACCCAGCCCCACAGCCCGAGCCAGTCACGGGCACCCTGGTCTCTGAGGGTGGTAGTTTCCTCTGCGCTGCTTGGGAGCTTGAGTGTGGACTACAACTCCCGGAATGCAACAGTGGCCGACTGCCGCAGCTGTAAAAATAGCAGCGGGCGCCAGCCATTTCCAACGTAAGTTAGGGCAGCCTGGGGGGCAATTGCCACTCTCCCCCCCAGCCCAGCCCTCCCCTGCTGTAAAGGGTTACAAAGCCATGTCTAAGGCTTTAGGACTCCAGCGAACCACGGTGAGAACCATTATCCACAAATAGAAAAAACTTGGAACAGTGGTGAACCTTCCCAGGAGTGGCGGGCTTATCAAAATTACTCCAGGAGCCCAACTCATCCAGGAGGTCATAAAAGAACCCAGAACAACATCTAAAGAACTACAGGCCTCAGTGAAGGTCAGTGTTCATGATTCAACAATAAGAAAAGAGACTGGGCAAAAATGCCATCCATGAGAGAGTTACATGGCCAAAGCCACTGCTGACCAAAAAGAACACAAAGGCTTGTCTCATATTTTCCAAAAAACATATTGATTATTCCCAAGACTTTTAGGCAAATATTCTGTGGACTGATGAGACAAAAGTTTAACCTTTTGGAAGGTGTGGAAGGTTACATCTGGTGTAAAACCAACACAGCAATTAAAAAGAACATCATACCAACAGTCATACATGGTGGTGGTAGTGTGATGGTCTGGGGCTGCTTTGCAGTTTCAGGACCTGGATGATTTGCCATAATTGTTGGAACCATGAATTCTGCGCTCTACTAGAAAATCCTGAAGGAGAATGTCTGGTCATCAGTTCGTGACTTCAAGTTCACTTGGGTTATGCAGCAGGACAATTATCTGAAACACACCAGCAAGTCCACCTCTGAATGGCTCTAGAAAACAAAACAAAATTAAGGTTTTGGAGTGGCCTAGTCAAAGTCCGGACTTACCGTAAATCTGATTGTGATGCTGTGGCATGACCTTAAACAAGCCATTTATGCTGGAAAACCCTCCAAAGTGGCTGAATTAAAACAATTCTGCAAAGAAGAGTGGACCAAAATTCCTCCACAGCTATATGAAAGACTCATTGACAGTTATCGCAAATGCTTGATTGCAGTTGTTACCACCGAGGGTGGCACAAACAGTTATTGGGTTTAGGGGGGCAATTGCTTTTTCACACAGGGCCAGGCAGGTTTGGACATCTTTTTTTCCGTAGTAAATGAAATCATCATCTAAAAACTGTATTTTGTATTTACTCGGGTTATATTCGTGTAATATTAAAATTTGATGATCTGAATCATTTAAGTGTGACAAACATGCAAAAAAATAAAACAGGAAGGGGGAAAATACTTTTTCACAGCACCAATGTGGAGATCCCTACCTAGGGAGTGGTATTTTGGGTGCAAGGAATTCAACTCCAAGTCGGATGGGAAATCTCTAGTGAGCTCTCAACTCTGAGTAGGAGGGGGCAAACTCTATATAGTAAGCTCTCAACTCCAAGTCGGAGGGGCAAACTCTAAATAGCGATCTCTCAATTCCGAGTCGGAGGGGGCAAACTCTATATAGCGAGCTCTCAACTCTGAGCCAGAGGGGCAAACTCTTAGTTTCAAAATTCAGGCAGGTCAGTCCTGATTACAAATATACAGTATATATTTATTGTTTGCAGATGTTAATAGCCAACATGTTTCAGTGCAGTTGCAGTGTTACCTTCATCAGAGCTGTTTTCCTGGAGCTCCAGATTCTGAAGCATGATTAGGTATTAAAACCTACAATAAGAATCTAAGTTTGTATAGGTAACAGATAACATAAAAGTTTTGGACCTTACAAATATCTGTCTGCTAGCAGTTGTTATAGGCAAATGGGCATCGTGTTTCATCTCACTGATTACAATTTTTTTTATAATAGTGCACAAATTTGTGATCCTATGTTTCCTTACCACTGAATCATATCCTCACCTCTCCTGATACCAAATTTCCAACAGTGGCCTCAACTCTCTCACCCCCATATTTCTGAGTTGTATAGTCATCCATAGAAGGAATGTACACAGTGTTCCATGACTTGCAAAAAATATTCTCTCTTCTTTCATTCAGATTCTGAGCCTGAAGTGCGTAGACCGCACCCCGTATCAAGGAGATGTAGCCGTGGTGGCACATGGTGGGAAGAAAGAGACAGGAAGTCCGCTGGCAGACACTCCCACTCGGCCAATCACCCGTCACGGAGGCATGCGGGACCTCCACGAGTCCGGCTTCAGCTTGTCTGGTAAGTGGGGAGGGATGTGTACATTGTGCGAAGAGCTACTTTAAAGCTTAAATTAAGGTATCTCTCAAGTTTTACTTTGAGGCTGGGTTCACATTAAGGAACGGAGCGGCTCACAGCAGGGGGTCCGCTGCATCCCCATTCACCGTTTCAGGTCCGATTTCAGCCCAAATTTTTTACTGAATTCGGACCTGAAACGGACCAGAAACCACACAGGGCTCCTGTGCAATTCGCACCGGAGCTGCTCCAGAGATGTGTGAACCGGCTCCATAGAGAGCCGGTCACAATCTCCTGCTATGCGAATTGGATGCGGAGAAACCCACATCCAATTTGCACTGTTGTGAAACCAGCCTGAAGGGGAGTTTAGCTTTAAAGTATACTTAATATCTAATTTTGGATGGCGTAGGGAATAGTTCAAACCTTTTGTTGGATTTTATTTTTTACTTCTGTCTGTTCCACTGGAGAGATTTCCCTTCACATCCTGTTCTGAAAACACAGTAGGGCCCCTTTCACATGTGCGGACCGTTCAGATCCGCCTGTCAATTTTTTCAGGCAGATCTATATGGTCGCTTCATACATCTCTATGGAGCGACGGATGTCAGCGGTGACATGTCCGCTGACATCCGATCTGCAAAATCCAGACGGATGGATGTCCTATTTTCCATCCGTCTGGAGGATCGGATCGGATGAAAAGGGACAGGCGGTCCATAATCATCCGATCCCCCCCCCCCATAGAGGAGAGCGGAGATCTGACAGGTCCTTCCCTGAGCAGTGTGCAGAGATGGACTTGTCATCCGCTGGCTCAGCGGGGATCAACGGAGCAATCCCTACTGAGCAAGCTGAGGAGTAAAAACGGACAGCCCCATGTGAAAGGGGCCTATGAGAAAATCAATCCAAAGTGAGGGGAATCAGCTCTCATTATTCACTGCAACAAATGTCCTCATTGGACAATATTCCCTCTTTCTTTCTCGTACATCACAGGACACACAGTAGCCATATACATTACTACCTGGGTTATGCGCCACCTATAGGTCAATGGACAATGGTAGAATAACCAAAAACAGGAAGTGATCCCCTATATAACCCCTCACATACAGGAAGTACTCCAGTTTTTTTCGCCAGTGTCTAAAATGTAGGATGGTCACTTTTGAGCTCTCTGTGAGCTTCCATGCTGTAATCCCGCACAGGTTCTTAAGAATCAAGGGACAGCATTTCCAGATCGGATCCATTTAAAAAAAGCTACTATGCTAAGTAAATGGTACCCGAGCCTTGTACGAACGAGGTTTTGCCTGTATTGCAACCTTCGGGTGCTGGACCCTGCGTAGTGGAATACTGGACACCACAGTGCTAAGGTATTCCTGCAGGGTGTTTTACAGGTCCAAGGGAGTGGACCCTCATACTAAAAGGGTACCCAGTCCTTGAAGGTCCGTGGTGACAGAACCCGCCGCGATGGGTGAAGGCTTGACCTCTGGCTTAGGCTATTGTCCTGCTGCAGGAGTGGTAAGTGGCCCTGTGAAAAACCAGGGTCCAATTATTATATATTCCCCTGCAACAATTTATGTTTAGGCTAAAATGTTTTTTAAAAAAAAAATGTTTTCCTTGCTATGCTTGTTTTGCCCACTAGAGGGCATGGGTTTGCTGCTCTGTGTTTATCTTCCCAGAGCTGCACAACCTGTGGGAAGCTTTAAAAAAAAAAAAAAGAAGTTCTGCTTGCAATGCTTTTTTTTTTTTTTTTTGCCCACTAGAGGTGGTAAGTTGCCATGTGAAAAACCAGGGTCCAATTATTATCTATTTTCCCCTGCAACAATGTTGCTGGTTGGCGGAGGGGACACAGAGCAGTCTGTCCTGGGTGACATGTGAGTCCTATGGGTGATGACAGACACAGCCTAATTATGTTGCAGTAGCTGGAAGAACAGTTCATTGTATAAGATTCTTCCAAGGGGGAATTATGGTAGCGAGGAACTTGTGTATTGTGTCACAAAGCCAGTTACCATTGCATCACCAAGCTATGTCTTCCAAGACAGCAAAAGGGCACATGTGTTTCATCAGTGGCCCCTGTAGAGGCTAAACAGAACTCTGCTGCAATAGCCTCTCCTGAAAGCCTGGATGTCACCGGGCAATCTGAGCAGCGGTGTCTATCCGGCATTGTGGCTACTACCAGTACTACTACCTTAGAGTTAGCTAAAAAGCTGATCAGCAGAGCTCCCTTGTAAGAGGATTCTAGCTGGTTTTCCTTTTCATGGAGAACGTTTGTTTGGGGATGATCTTGATAAGTACATCCAAAAGATATCTGGAGGAAAGATTTCCCTCCTTCCTGTGAAAAAGGTAGCTACATGGCCCTTTTTTAAGGTGGCACGTGCTAATTCCTTAGGTTTTTCAGGCCCTAGGCAGTTCTGACAGCACCAGGGATCTGCTGCCAAAGGTAAACAGCAGGGCCAAAAGAGGCAGTGGGTCCAAAAGTCTGCTAATACTGGCACCAAACCTTGCTTGTGAAGGGATGCCCCCACTCCTGCGGGTGGGGGGAAGGTTGCTGCAGTTTGCGGGATTGTGGTAAACGCTAATTCAGGACAGGTGGGTCATCTCCACAGTGTCTCAGGGGTACAGGCTGGAATTATGCTCTTACCTTCCTCAAAGATTTGTGAGGTCCAGTGTTCCCACGGACTAGACTGTTTAGGGCAGCAGGGGGTGATCATGGAGGTCCCAGTTCCTGAAAAGGGGAACAGGGTTTTATTTGAATCTGTTCACAGTTCTAAAGCCAAATGGCGACTAATTCTGGATCTAAGAGCACTGAACCGTTATCTCTCAGTGTGGCCCTTTCAGATGGAATCAGTCCAGTCTGTCGTGACCTCTCTCTAAGAAGGAGATTTTCTGGCATCCATAGATATAAGGGATGCATACCTGCACCTGCCAATTTTTCAACCTCATCAAAGGCTTTTGTACTTTGTCATAGAGGAACAACATTTTCAGTTTGTGGCTCTGCCCTTTGGGCTCACAACCGCACCCCGGGTCTTCACAAAGATCCTAGCACCCGTACTGGGTCTTCTAAGATCTTGAGGGATCTTGATTGCAGGCTACTTAGACGATCTCCTACTCAGGAAACAATCGCTGCAGGTTTTGATAAGGAACGTGACCATTACGGTCCAATTCCTGGAACATCTTGGATGGATCATAAATTCACCGAAATCTGCCCTAAAACCGGTTCAAAGTATAAGTATACTTAGACCTTGTTATAGACAATGTCCAGGCAAGAGTGTTCTTGCCTCCAAGAAGGGTCAAGTCCCTAAAGGATTAGGTTCGGCAGGTAAGCCAGAAAGAGACGCCCTGTCCAACTCTGTATGAGTCTTCTGGGAAGGATGGTTTCCTCATTCGAGGCAATTACGTATGCCCAGTTCCATTCCAGGCCAATGCAGCAGAACATCCTGTCTGCATGGAGCAGGAAGATGCAGGCTTTTTATTCATGCATGATCATAACCCCCAAGGCTCGAGGAAGTCTCGCCTGGTGGTTGTTAGACCAGAATCTGGTACAGGGAAGGTCTTTTCTTCCACTGTCGTGGAAGGTAGTGACCACAGATGCCAGTCTTTCCAGCTGGTTCCACAGTCCAGAGGAAATGGACTCTTAAGGAACAGGGATTGTCCATCAATGTTCTAGAGCATGCGGGCAATATGCCTCGCTCTGAATTATTGGACGTCAAAGTTACAGGGTCAGCCCGTAAGGGTGCAAACCGACAATGCCACAGCTGTGGCCTAAGTCAACCATCAGGGTGGTACCAAGAGTCGCCTGACCCACATGGAGGTCAGTCATGAGTTATCCTGGGCAGAAAGGCATGTGCCAGTGCTGTCTGCCGTCCACATTCCGGGTGTAGAGAACTGGAAGGCGGACTATCTCAGCCGCCAACAGAGACATCCAGGAGAATGGTCTCTGCACCCACAGGTGTTTATGCAGATCTGCCAGTGGTGGGGTACACCGGATGTAGACCTGCTGGCATCCAGGTTAAACTGTAAAATTCAGCAGTTTGTCTTCAGAGCAAGAGATCCACTTGCGATCGGGATAGATGCTCTGGTAGTTCCCAGGACTCAATTCTCTTTGATTTATGCATTCCCCCCAATTACTCTTCTGCCACATCTTTTGCGCAGGATCCGAGAGGAGATGACATCAGTCATTCTAGTAGCTCTGGCCTGGATCAGGTAGTGAGATTAGCAGTAGGCAAGCCTTGGATGCTTCCGCTCCGGCTCGATCTACTGTCACAGAGCCCTATATTCCACCCTAATTTATGCTCGCTGAATTTGACCGCGTGGCTATTGAAGCCAGGGTGCTAGGAGATCGTGGTATCTCAGGACTAGTGGTAACTACTGTGGTGAATACCAGAAAGGCAGTCACCAGGAAGGTTTATCACAGGGTTTGGAAGGCTTACATTGCGTGGTGTGAGGCCAGAGGTTGGCATCCTCGCAGATATTTGGTAGAGAGAATCCTCTCTTTTCTTCAGTCAGGCTTAGATAAAAGATAACCCTTGACAAAAATTAAAGGGCAGGTTTCAGCCTTATCAGTCTACTTCCAGAAGCCTTCGGCTTCACATTCCATGATCCGGACTTTTCTTTAGGGAGTGACTCACTTATTGCGTCCCGTTAAATCACCTCTTTGCCCTTGGGATTTGAATTTGGTTTTGTCGGTGCTACAGGAGCAGCCTTTTGAGCCAATCAACAAAGTTAGGTTAGTTCTTTTGACATGGAAGTTGGCTTTTCTTTTTGCAGTTACTTCGGCTAGAAGGATCTCTGAATTGGCGGCCCTTCCTGTAAGGAGCCATATTTGATTTTGCACCATGATAAAGTGGTGCTACGTCCTGTTCCATCCTTTTTGCCTAAGGTAGTTTCTGAATTTCATTTAAATCAGGACATTGTTCTACCTTCTCTTTTCTCTCAGCCTGGCTCGCCAGAAGAGAAGCAGTTGCACCTTTTGGATGTGGTGCGGGCAGTCAAAATCTACCTGGAAAGGTCTGCAAGCATCAGAAGTTCTGATGCACTTTTTAGTTCCGCTGGAAGACCCCAAGAAGGGTCAAGTGGCTTCTAAGGCGTCCATTTCACTTTGGATTTGCCAGTTAATCACTCAGGCCTTTGGCCTGAAAGGTAAAGCTCCTCCCTTTGGGGTTAGAGCTCATTCTACCAGGGGTGTTGGAACCTCCTGGGCTTTTTCGCCATCAGTCCTCAGTGGCGCAGATTTGTTAGGCCGCTACTTGGTCTTCGGTACATTCATTCACAAGATTTTATCAGATGAATGGTAACGCTGCAAAGGAATCGGCTTTTGGCTGTAGTGTCTTGTGGGCTGCTGTATAAATCTGATGGTGTTTTCATACAGTGTATCTCCCTCCCCTCAAGGCTATTGCTCTGGGACGTCCCAGGTAATAATGTATATGGCTGCTCTGTGTCCCGTGATGTACGAGAAAGAAAATGTGATTTTTTTCTTCATACATACCTGTAAAACCCATTGAGTACATCACGGGACACAGAGGCTCCTCCCCTCTCTTTTTGGGAGTTCATTGCTTGCTACAAAACTGGAGTACTTCCTGTATATCAGGGGTTATATAGGGTATCACTTCCTGTTTTTGGTTGTTCTACCAGTGTCCATTCACCTATAGGTGGCACATAACCCAGGTAGTAATGTATATGGCTGCTCTGTGTCCCGTGATGTACTCAAAGAAATGGATTTTATAGGTAATTATGAAGAAAAAATCCAATTATTCCTGTTCCAGTGACAGCTCAACATTTGCATTTCCCATCACTTTTTGAATTGGTGACAACTCTCTAGGACAGAAAAAGAGGGTAAATCTCATCAGCGGGTACACAGACCCCAATAAAACCTGGCAGGGGGTCTAACCCTTCCACACTCTAAAACAAAAAAAAGTTTTGGATTTAGATGCACCTCATCTCCTGGATAAGATTACAGATCCCAGTCATGTTGTTTTCATGATATCTCTGTCTCTTTTTAGGTGCTCAGATTGATGACCATGTCCCAAAACGAGCCTCAGCCAGGATCCTGGCACCCCCCGGAGGCAGATCCAGTGGGATCTGGTAAAAAGCACTGACCGAAACCCACCGATTCCCTGGTCCACTACACCCCACTCCTGCAGGAGATCCACACAACTTCCTTCCCCACTTCACAAATCGCAAACACCTGTAATATGTCAAGAGAGAGGAATCCACTGTGACTCTACATCTGCCTACACCAGACTACAGCGCCCCCTCTTAGCGATGGACAGTGATGAACCATCAGGCTGACCAGAAACTTACCTGCCCAGAATTTACTTGTGAATTCCTCCACCACCGACGTCTTAATTTCCCATCTGTTTTAGTGATAACCAATGTTATGTTTTGTGCCGTGAGTGTGTGCGAGGTGCGAGCAGCGTGAATGTTGCTGTCTTTGTGTTTTATCTGTGTCATGTTGCAGGAGTAGAGGTGTGAATGGTGACCTGCAGCCTTCCCATATGCCAAGCCATGGCTGGCAGAGCTATTATCTGAAACAGATCCATTATTCTTTGATAGTGCAGTAATTACAACGAGACAAGCTCACATCTCCTATAACTGCCCAGTTCCTCCATGCATAGTCACCCTACAGTGTCACAAAAACAAAAAAACTTCCAAAATTTTAATTTTGTAGGTCAATCTCAGTGGTTTAAGCAACTTTTTTTCCTGTCCAAATTGTCCAGTGGACAATTTGGAAACATGATGTAGCCTGTTATATTCAGTGCAGGGAAGTTGAAGAGGTAACTTCATTGAGGGGTGTCTTTTTTGAATTGCTGTTTATTTGTCCCCCACGTATTGCTTATCACTGGTTTGGCTCGAAATTTTTGCACCTTGTTTGGGGTGTACTTATTGTCTGAGAGCCAGCGCTGTCCTATACACACATTGGAAATAAATAATGTATCCAATTCAAGACTCTGTAACACCACACAGTGGCTGCAAGTGGTAATTCTGGACACTTCACAACTTACAACAGGACACATTATGTTTGTTGGTCAGGTAGATGAAATTAAATCAGACTGAGCAATCTTGGCGTGAAGTACGGTGACTTCTGC
Organism: Lithobates sylvaticus; assembly: GCA_028564925.1. Classification (NCBI taxonomy): domain Eukaryota; kingdom Metazoa; phylum Chordata; class Amphibia; order Anura; family Ranidae; genus Lithobates; species Lithobates sylvaticus. Next base: position 524,574,811 of record CM053028.1, read on the forward strand.
TTTGTCACTCATATATCATTATTATTTAAGGGCTTTTCCACTAATGGGCTATATCCAGTCACCCCTCACAGCAATAATTTATGCAGAGCCTGGGGGAATGCTGGGAATTCACACTACGCCTCTATTTTTCTGTGTATAAAAAAAACTCTGTATGGTGACCTGCTGTAGAGTTTCAATGTAGAACTGTGTGTACATTAAATGTCATTCAGGAGTCAGTGTCATAATTGGATTGTTTTATATTCCATCCATAGACCTAAAGTGGTTGTAAACCCTTAAATATATCCAGTGAAGTGACTGGCCTCATGTGATACACAGAGATTAAACAAATCCTCCTACATAAGTTGTACCTTTTTATCTGCAGTCTTCTAGTCTCAACATCCGTTCAAAGTCCAGAATTTACTTCTTGTCTGAGATTTCAGAAAACAGGGGGCGGAGAGCTGAAGTTACACTCAGTGAGGAGAGCTCTGAGAGCTGATTGGAGGGAAGAGACACCCCACCCACCCACACACAGAGACATGAGGCTGTCAATCTGCTCGAGGTCTCACCCCTGTCATCATTTTTCTCTTGGTGTCAGGAAAACTCGTCAGACGTGATTCATGCTGATAGTAGAGGAAAAAGGCAACAGACAGAAATGACACTTAGTGCTCTGAATTGAGACAAGTACACGTTATAGAGGGATATGGTTTATTCATATTTCATGTCTGAGGTTTACAACCACTTTAAGTCATTTGAGAGAGCAACTTGTTTGGGACCCTGTGGTGGCATTCAGTAAAAAGATGCAAACCCCCAATGTTCTAGGAACATTATACTACATGATGATGTTGATAGTGAACAGTGTGTATACTATAGGGCCAGATGTTTGTGGACACCTGACCATCACACCTATGTGAGCTTGTTGGATATTTTATTCTGTAACCGTGAATATTAATATGGGATTTAGAGCGTTTCTGTGGGAATTTTTGGTCATACAGCCGGAAGAGCATTTGTGAGGTCAGATACTGATGTCAAATGAGCAGATCTGGCTAACGATCAACGTTCCAATTCATCCCAATGGTGTTCTGTAGAGGTCAGGCCACTTGAGTTCCCCCACACCATACTCATCAAACTATGTCTTTATGGAGATGGCTTTGTGCACAGGGGAGCATACATTCTGGAACAGAAATGGGTCTTACCCAAAGTAACTGGAAGAGCACAATTGTCTAAATTGTGTTTTTATGCTGTAGCATTAACAGTACCCTTCACTGGAAACACCTCAACTCAATCATTTGAAGGGGTGTCCACATACCATTGGCCATATAGTGTATACAGGAGCCATGGCATGTGCATTCATTACATGTTATTTAAAGAGACTGACCAAAGTTCCTGGTATAAATTCTCCTCTCTAGCTTCTTTTGTTATTTTATCCACACGTCATATTATGGATTTGTTAAAAACCGTTTTGCACCAATCTTTTTGTGATGTCATCAGGCGTGCCCATTTTGTATTTGTGTATATTCACATGGTGTGCTATAAAACTCTAATAATAATTCCATTGCAACTGGTTACTGGATCAAAACAATTATTGAAACAGTGTCTATATGTGCATTTAAAGTTGATGTAAACCCAAAAACATTTTTTTGATGTCATAATGTAGATAATAAGATTTCCTTTCATTTTAGCCCAGTCTTGCCACACAGATTTACTCCAGCCCTGAGAAATCCTCTTTTATTGTTCAGTTAGAAATATCTTGACAAAGTGCTGAAAACTTTGTCAAAAACGCCCCCTTGCTGTGAGGGACAGGTGATTTACATATCTCATGCACTAGCCTAAGACAGGCAAAGACCACAGATCCACAGACCAGAGTGAAAGAAAATGTATTCTCAAGTGAACAGCAAGAAGAATATAGGGGAGATGTATGTAGTCAGAGTTGGGCAGAGTAGAACATCCAGTGATCTGATGATTGTTATAGTGCAGTGTGTGTGTCTGAGGTCACCTGATCACAGATAACATTCCTTTCCATCATTGTTATGTGGGGGAGGGGTGAATTTCTCACTTTTTATAATTACACAGGATGTGCCTGTCTCAGGCTAGTGCATGAGATATGTAAATCACCTGTCATTCACAGCAAGGGGGCGTTTTTGACAAAGTTTTCAGCACTTTGCCAAGATATTTCTAACTGAACAATAAAAGAGGATTTCTCAGGGCTGGAGTAAATCTGTGTGGCAAGACTGGGCTCAAGTGAAAGGAAATCGTATTCTCTACATTATGACGTCAACTGGGTTTACATCCACTTTAAGTAATCAGACAAGACAAAACGTTTAAAATACTAAAAATGGTAAGGTTCAGGCAAAACTCAGTTGGACTTTGGTGTTATCAGACTACTAAGTAATTGATATTTCTGTGACAAACTTTGATGTTTATGGCCAAACAAGATCCTGGCCTTCAGTTATACAGGCAGCTCTAGGGCCATTTTATGAAGACCATGTCTGATGAGAAGGTTTACCATTTCTGACCATTAACCAGTGGATACTGACTGGTTTTGGGAGTCATTTTAACCCATGCTTTCAGCTGTAATCCTAAGATTAAGCCTAAAGTAGACTGAGCAGCTGTTATGCTTATCCTTTGTATAGACTTTCCGCTATAAACAAGAAATTGAAGAAATTAAAACTTAAATAACTGTCCAGTGTGGATTATCAGTGGTCTGTATTAAGCCTTTTAAGCGAAGAGCTCCATCATTCTAAGTAAAGCCAAGAGCTCATTAGCATCACATAAGCCAAGATTTCATCATGCTAATTAAACCACAATCTCACACGACATAAAATCAAGAGCTTCATCGTGTTGGGTAAAGCCAATAGCACAATTGTGCTAAGTAAGCCAAAAGCTCCAATGCACAAAGCAAGACAAGAGCTCTGTCATGCTAAGTAAGCCAAAAGCTCAACTGGGCTATGTAAAGCCAAGCGTTAGCCAAAAGCTCTATCGCATTAGGTAAAGCCTAAAGCTCCACTGGGTTATGTAAAGCCAAGAACTTCATTTTGCTCAGTAAAGCCAAAGGCTCTATCGTGCTAAGTAATACCAAGAGCTCCATTTTGCTGAGTAAAACCAAGAGCCTTATCATGCAAAGTAAAACCAAGAGCTCCATTTTGCTGAGTAAAGCCAAGAGCTCTATCGTGCTAAGTAAAACCAAGAGCTCCATTTTGCTGAGAAAAGCCAAGAGCTCTATCATGCTAAGTAAAACCAAGAGCTCCATTTTGCTGAGTAAAGCCAAGAGCTCTATCTTGCTAAGTAAAACCAAGAGCTCCATTTTGCTGAGTAAAGCCAAGAGCTCTATCTTGCTAAGTAAAACCAAGAGCTCCATTTTGCTGAGTAAAGCCAAGAGCTCTATCGTGCTAAGTAAAACCAAGAGCTCCATTTTGCTGAGTAAAGCCAAGAGCTCTATCATGCTAAGTAAAACCAAGAGCTCCATTTTTCTGAGTAAAGCCAAGAGCCTTATCATGCAAAGTAAAACCAAGAGCTCCATTTTGCTGAGTAAAGCCAAGAGCTCTATCTTGCTAAGTAAAACCAAGAGCTCCATTTTGCTGAGTAAAGCCAAGAGCTCTATCTTGCTAAGTAAAACCAAGAGCTCCATTTTGCTGAGTAAAGCCAAGAGCTCTATCGTGCTAAGTAAAACCAAGAGCTCCATTTTGCTGAGTAAAGCCAAGAGCTCTATCATGCTAAGTAAAACCAAGAGCTCCATTTTTCTGAGTAAAGCCAAGAGCCTTATCATGCAAAGTAAAACCAAGAGCTCCATTTTGCTGAGTAAAGCCAAGAGCTCTATCTTGCTAAGTAAAACCAAGAGCTCCATTTTGGTAAATTAAGCTATGAGCTTATTTGTACTAAGTAAAGCCAAGAGGTCTATTGTATTTAATTAGTTCAATAGATCCATTCCACTAACTAAAGCCAAACTAAACTCCATCACAGTAAATAATTTAAAAAAATAATAATAATTCATAGCACAGAGAAAACACAAGTTATTTTTTAGACCATAACCAAGTTATTTTATGTTATCCTTCAGTGGACAGTTTATATCTTCTGTAAACAGCTGTAGCCTTTATTAAAAAAATAAATAATAAATGATATATATATATATGTGAAGACAGGATGTTTTTTAGACAGCGGGTAGAGAGTTTTGAATGCTGGATGCTATAGAAAGGACTTCCACTTAATTCAGTAGGGTACAGTAAAGCTGGGATTCTATGTAAAACTGCAGAAGTGGATCAGCAGATGTTTAGACTGGGATCCATGAGCTATAAAATAAATTCTCATTTGAACTGGAAGAAATAGGTTCAGGAAAGTATTCGCTATAAAAACTTGTAGAACCATATTACATGGTCAGGTTTTATGGGAAAGGGCTCCCTCTAAAACTGAAAATATGGAGAATAGCCTTCTTTTACCTGTTTGCTCATCAGAAGATTTCCTACACTTTCCCCAAATGGGATTTGCTCAAACCTAATTACCACCAGTTTACCACCACCAGTTTTCAATCCAGACCTTAATAAATATTGCTGTATATATAGCACGATTGTCTTTACATTTGCCTGCCCTAGGAACTTCTAAAAACTTGATTCATATGGAAGATCTGCCAAGATCAAGCCTTTTTCCTACACACATTGTTACCTTACAAATAAAGATTTAGGACCTAAAACCCCACTAGAGAATGGCACCATTTGCACCCTGTGTACCTAATATATTAACTAAGGCCAATAGTTTATATGCCCCACAGAGGCCTATTTATGAAGATTGGCAAATAGATCAGCACAGTTTTCCCGTTTGCTGCCAATTTTTTTCCCAGTTCATTATGGTTTTGATACAAACAAGCAGGTTGTACTTCTGTTTTCTTTAGTTTTTTTCCTAACGTCCAACAAACTTCATTGCAAGTAGTGCAAACTCACAAAGTCAGAATGTAGCACATCGCTCGCCTCTAGTCCTCTTTCATTCCTTTGATGCTCTTTCAAATAGGGACCCAGTTGTAAAGGTTCATGCTTGGGCCCCTGCTGGGGAAAACTGCGTTGAAGGAACCGTTTGGGGGTTCAGTCTGAAGGTTCATGACTGGGCCCTTATTGGATAGAACTCTGTTGACGTAGTATAATAGGGACACATTCTGAAGATTCATGATTGGGCAGAATCCTGTCAAAGAAGTAAGAGAGGGTCTGGCATAAGAAGTAGGATAGGCTTTAATCTTAAAGTGGATGTAAACCCCATTCATGAAATTTGAGCTGGGCACATATATCTGCAGTGTTTTCTTATGTCTCCTCAAAGCCCTAAGTCCTGTGGCTTTCTCCTGCTCCATTTTTCTGTTATCGGCATGATAACTTCTGACAAGTTCTCCGTCAACTGTGATAAAACCAGGCTGAATTTTGTGTCAGGGTGGGTGCTATAAATAGATTAGCAGAGAGCTGGTCTATTCACAGTACAGTTCTGAAAGTCTCTGCCTATGTGGAGAGGGGGTGTGTTCCTTTCCTCCAATCAGCTGTCTCACAGTGTATGGCAAGAATCCACACCCACAGGTGAATCGGGAAGAGAAGATTCTAACAGGACATGCACTTTCTAAACAGTATATATATCTGAAGACAGCAGATATACATGTAATACTTATGTAGGAGGATTTGTTTCATCTCTGTGTATCATCTGAGGCTGTTCACTTCACTGGGTATATGTGAGGGTTTACATCCACTTTATGGTTCATGACTGGTATTCTACTGGGGAGAAACTTGTTGGAGTAGGAGAGGGTTTGGTGTAGGCGTAAGATCGGGGCTCAATCTGAACGTTCATTACTGGGCCCCTATTGAGGAGAAGTGTTTAGAAGGACGAAGTGGTGGGGAGGTTCAATCTGCAGGTTTATGACTTATGGGGAGGGATGCTTTGAAGAAATTGGGAGAGGGTCTGGTGAAGAAGTATGACAGGGGTGCAGCCTGAAGTTTCAAGACAAGGCCCCTTTGTGAAAAAACGTCTTGAAGAAGCAGGAGAGGCTCTGGGTAAGGAGTAGGATAGGGGCGCAGTCTGAATTTCCATGACTGGGCCTCTTTTTTGAAGAAGCAGGAGAGTGTCTGGGTAATGAGTAGGATAGGAGCACATCTAAGGTTTCAGGACTGGGCCTCTTTTGTGAAAAAAACATCTTGAAGAAGCAGGAGAGGGTCTGGGTAATGAGTAGGATAGGAGCATAGCTAAAGTTTCATGACTGGGCCTCTTCTGAAAAAACATCTTGAAGAAGCAGGAGAGAGTCTGGGTAATGAGTAGGATAGGAGCATATCTAAAGTTTCATGACTGGGCCTCTTTTGTGAAAAAAACATATTGAAGATGCTGGAGTGGCTCTGGGTAATGAGTAGGATAGGGGCACAGTCAAAGTTTTATGACTGGTCCAACATTTTAAAAGAGTAGGAGAGGGTCTGGCAAAGTTTTATGACTGGTCCAACATTTTAAAAGAGTAGGAGAGGATCTGGCAAAGGAGTAGGAGATGGGTTCACTCAGCAGGATTATGGCTGAGCCTCTTTGGGGAGAAACTCTTTGAAGGAGTTGGAGAGAGAGGGTCTGGCAAAGGAGTAGGAGATGGGTTCACTCAGCTGGTTTATGGCTGGGCCTCTTGTGGAGGAACTCTTTGAAGGAGGTGGTGAGGGTCTTGTAAAGGAGTAGGATTGGGGCACAGTCTGAAGTCTCATAACTGGGCCCCTATTAGAGGGAAACACCTAAGTAGGAGACGGTCTGGCAGTGAGCGATGTGCTATATTATGGCTTTGAGAGTTTGCACTACTTGCAAGGAAGCTTGTTGAGTGTTAGGAAATAACAGCAGAAGTGCCTTTTGTACCTTGGTAAGGAACAGATCCCAGTGGGTTTGCGCCAGTGGCCAGTGGATGATCTCTAACATGGCCTGGAGTTGGAACATTCTTATGCATGTTTCATAAATGTTTGATATGAAAAGCTGCAACAACAGTTTAAACAATAGTGAAAAGTAGTACCTACTTCTCTCAATTGTAAATGAGGTTTATCTACTGTACAATGAATATGAATACTGTCTGCAAAACTGGATAATATAACTAGGACAGTGGGAATAAAGATGTGTGATGAAACGCGTAGGAAGAATTTTCTATAAAACTAGAAAAGGATCAATGGAAAAAAGGAGAGAAGAAAGATTCTCTTTGTAAAAATGGTGTGGTGGCAGCGAACAGTAGGAAAGATTCTTTATAAAACAGTAGATAAAAGTAGAAATAGGAGGATTCTCTTCATATACTGTATGATGGTGTGATGTCAGTATTCAGTAGGCAGAATTCTCTAATAAATTGTGGAGTCAAATCATAAAGGGGAAGGTTTTTCTCTGTAAATGGAGGTGTAATTGCAGTATACATTTGGAAGGATTCTCTATGAAACTTTAGTGTCCGATCAATAGATATAGAGAGGGCAAGGATTCTCTTTGCATAAATCGTAATGATTGCAGCCTGCTGTAGAGAGTTCTTCATTAAACTGTAGATTCAGATCAGTGGATGGGGAGAGGTAAAGAATGCTCTCCATAGTGCTTTCCAAGGGGTTAAGAGGTGTAATTGCATTTTACAGTGGAAAGGATTCTCTGTGAAACTGTATACAGGAGCCAGTGGGTGCACAGAAAAAAAAATATTTATATATCAGTACTTGTGATTTATGGATTTCAGTCTGCATTCTGTAAAAAATATCCATGAAACTTACACTGGGTTAGTTAATGATCATTTATAATGACAAGAGTACTTGAGATAAGGTGGAAAACACCACCTTAAAAGCATTGGCTTTTATTAAGGGGTACAAACTTAATAAAGTTAAGAAATACTGCTGTGTAAAATTGTACCACCAAGGTGGTGGATATAATACAGGGAAGACTCACTTTGTACACAGCGCTAGCATTGGAGTGTTTAGTGGGAAGGATTCTCTTTTAAAATGTAGTGATAGGTTAAAGGATTAGTGCAAGGAACTTTGCAGTAAATATATATAAACCTTGATGCGATGGCAGTGTGCACTTCTTGATAGATTTTCCATGAAACTTTGGTACTATAGCAAAACATAAGAGAGGAACGATTCTCTCAGACCACAAAGATAGAGCTGTGATTTTAGTATGTAGTAGGAAGGATTCTTTACCAAACTGTAGTACTGGATCAGAAGATAAGAGGCTAGTGGTTCTCCCCTGACCATGGATGTGGATTTTGTGATTTTAGTATGCAGTAGGAAGGGCTCTTTACCAAGCTGTACTGCTAGATCAGAAGATAAGAGGGAAGGAGTTTCTCAGATCATGAATGTGGAACAGAGAATGTATTATGCAGAAGGAAGGATTCTTTACCAAACTGTAGTACTGGATCAGAAGATAAGAGGCTAGTGGTTCTCCCCTGACCATGGATGTGGATTTTGTGATTTTAGTATGCAGTAGGAAGGGCTCTTTACTAAGCTGTACTACTAGATCAGAAGATAAGAGGGAAGGAGTTTCTCAGATCATGAATGTGGAACAGAGAATGTATTATGCAGAAGGAAGGATTCTTTACCAAACTGTAGTACTGGATCAGAAGATAAGAGGCTAGTGGTTCTCCCCCTGACCATGGATGTGGATTTTGTGATTTTAGTATGCAGTAGGAAGGGCTCTTTACCAAGCTGTACTACTAGATCAGAAGATAAGAGGGAAGGAGTTTCTCAGAGCATGAATGTGGAACATAGAGTTTATTATGCAGAAGGAAGGATTCTTTACCAAACTGTGGTGCTAGATCAGAAGCTAAGAGGGCAAGCAGTCTCTTTGAATATGGATATGGAGTATGCAATAGGAAGGATTCTTTACCAAATGTAATGCTAGATGAGAAGAAAAGAGGGTATAGAGTTTCTCGTTTTTTGGACGTGGTACACAATAGCTACCAAACTGGCACAAGATCACTGGATGTTAAAATGGAAGGATGCACTCAGACAATATTTATGAAAACGTCATTGCAGTAGGAGGGATTCTCCTTAAATTTGCAGTACAAGGTGATAAGATTACATTGTACAAAGGGAAGGGTTCTTTTTGAAATTGTAGTATTAGATCAGTAGATAAATGTAGGGATTCTCTCAGACAATAATTTATATAAAAGCATTTCGTTGTAGTCCTAGATGGTAACCTCTTATGAAGGGGAAGAACATTTTAAGACAATAGGCAAATTACTACTTGCATAGTGAAAAGATTCTTAAACAATGGATTTCTGGATCTATGATTGCAATGTGTGGGAGAAATACAGGCTTGTTCAGTAAAGCAATGCAAAGAACGAAGGCGACGTGCGTGTAGCAAATCTCTGCAGCCAATTGGAATTCAGAGAAGTGAATTCTGGTTTCTGTAGGTTTGCTACACTTGACCACGTGCTCTCTTTATTGAATAAGCCTGTGTGTGGATTTAGAACCATTTCATTTAGTCCTAAGGCATAAAAGGCTATTTTTTGCCAAAAAAAAAAAAAAGCTAAAATTGTTCCCAAAAAATAAAGCATCCATGAAAGATCTGGCTGGGAATACTGTGACTTGTAGTCCCTCCAGATCTCAGGTTAGCTGGGCCCCTTGGTATACAGCGCAGGCACTATGATGTCCCTTCACTGTGATCTTTTGCTGTATTGTTTCCCCCAATTTTAGTGTGTGTGTGCGTATGTTGGAGCTGTGGTGTTCAGTGTGTGTTGTAGCTGGTATTTTTTGGTATCGATATTTCATTGCTGTACAGTTTTATTTATTTAAGAAAGAGGGACACAGCTAATAGGTAAAATAATGTCACCCGCCAACTCTACCCCATCAACCACCAACCTTGTGCTCCCCCATCTTGTGGCACCCATCACATGCCTCATCCTGCCGATGTAATGGTGCTAAAAGTGAGTTGCACTAATTTTCACGATACATCCGTTTTTTTTTCTCCGGCTTCTGTTTTACTCCAATGACTTGCACCCTCCTTCCTTGCCAGCTCATCACTCCACCACCGTGCCAACGTATATATAGTGTTCTGCCCTGTGGCTTTGCCAAAGACAGGGCAAAATATAGTGGATTCTGAAACAAATTTTCATTAAAATGTTACAAGTCGGAATGTTGTTGGTGTTGTCTTGAGTGCCTTATTTTTGTGGTCTGAGTATTATTAATAAACGTGCCAGGAGCGAGTGTTTCTGCACGCGTTCACGGAATGTGTGAAAAATGCGCTTCACGCTTGCAGTGCCTTTAATAGTTAAACAAATGTTTTTGTGCACAGCAAAGCGTGTGACAAATGCACTAAAACACACAGAAAAAAAAAAAGCGCAAAGCTCTGTGTCCAAAAAAGGTGCAGTAACTTATTTTGTTGCTTTTGTCGTGCGTAGGGCAGCCTATTCAAATTAATGGGCTTCCCGTATGTGTTTTGCACAAAAAAACATGCATCTAGCTGTGAAAGTACAATATAAAATTCAAATATCATCCTTTCTGCTTGAGATTGACATGGGTGCAGAATTATGCCACACTGACACAAGAATCTGTATTAAATGACACACGCAAATGTGTCACGAGCAGCATTAACAGTGATGTTAGAGCATATAGTCCTGTCCATATCCATATGATATACTATGAAAAATTTTTTTTTTTTTTTTCAAATCTTTTTTTTAAAAATGTATTTACTTGGATTCAGCTTTATCTTTAGATGGTTCCATGCGTCTTGTCCCAGTTTTCGGAAAGAGCATGTTGGAAAAGAAAAGAGCTCTAGAGAGAGGAGTTATAGAGAAAGGAGTTAGTTATTAGTGGAAGGGGTATACAGCGGGAGTAGAGAAAGGCATAGGTAGCGGCGACTATAGATCAGGGGGGGGGGGGGAAGGGGGGGGGGGGGGGAACCAGGAGGTAGCAATCCCCTCCTACCGAGTCCTGTGCCCGGAGGGGTCCAGGTCTCTCATCTCTTGTTCGTCTGTTTCCCTCTAAGGAGTGCTGTGCTATTTCTAATTCAGGGTACCATTCTCTATAAGGGAGCGCCCCTCATCTGAGAATATGAATATGTTCCACCCCAACCAGACCTTGGTGAATTGTTCATTTTGATTTCTGGCTGTGAGAATAAGGTCTTCCATTTTTTTAATGTCTTCCACTTTCTTAAGCCACATACTGATTGTCGGGGGTTGTGTGGACTTCCATCTTACCGGGATACATGCCTTGGCCGCATCGAGGAGGTGGCGTGTCAGCGACTTCTTGTACTTTGTTTGTGAGAATTCAGAGGCGTGAAGCAGAAAGAACGCTGGATCAGGCTGAATAGGGTGTTCTGTGAATTTCTGTATTGTGTTCTGCACCGTCTTCCAGAACTGCTCCAAAAGGGGGCAGGACCAGAAGATGTGGAGGATCGTTCCCTTTTCTCTTTGGCACCTCCAGCAACGGTCTGAGGTGGTAGGAAAGAATTTCTGTAATTTCGCAGGGGTATTGTACCACCTGGTGAGTAGTTTATAATTTGTCTCCTGCATCCTTGTGCATATAGATGATTTGTACGTAAAAAGGAGTATGTTTTCTTTTTGGCGTGTAGTAAAATTGTGTTGTATGTCCTTTTCCCAGGCCTCCAGACATCTCAGTTGATGTCTTTCTGGTGGAGTAATCAAAAGTCGTTATGTCATGAATAGGGCGTGTGGTAGGACTCCTTCCTCCGAGCAAAGTGCTTCATATGTGGTCAGGGTTTGATTAAAGTTACCTGGAGGGGGTAGGGATTTTAAAAAATGGATAAGTTGAGAGGCCCTTAGGAAATTAAGCCGAAACTGGCCGTTTGGGCACATGAGTTCAGCGGGGGTGAGCCATCGGTCCCCTTTGAGAAAGTGGTAGGCTTGTGTGAATCTGAAAATTTTATTTTAAGTGTATACTGTATATGGAATGCCAGTTCCACAAATTTGAGCCCTCGCATTTCTTTCTCAGGTTATAAAATTCCTAGCCTTGTGACTTCGAAAAATGGCACACTGAGCAGTGGGGTAAAGCTACATTGTCACAAACAAGGGCCCAGAACTATGGCATACTGATACTCTGGGCAGGGCCGGATTAACATAGGGGCTATTGGAGCTGCAGCTCCAGGCCCCTTTCTCAAGATAGGCCCATTTGCCCCCCCCAAAAAAAAAAAATTCTAAAAAAAAAAAAAAAAAAGATCTACTTCGAGGGTTGTAGCTCAACGATCAGGAGTCACAGAGACCCCACATTTGGGGGGTAGGTGATAGAAAATGACTCAGAACCCTCAAGCATTATATATATTGTTTTAGCAGACACCCTATGGAATAAAATGGTGATCTTTGCAACTTTTTATGTTACACAATATTTGTGCAGCAATTTTTCAAACGTTTTTTTTGGAAAGAAACTGTTTCATTCATAAAAAACCCACTAAAGTTAGCACAATTTTTTTTGTGTACCAAGCGATGCTTTACATTTTTTTACAGGTTACACGTTTAGAGTTACAGAGGAGGTCTAAGGCTAGAATTATTGTTCTCACTCTAACGATCGTGGCGTATGTAACCTGTGTGTATCTGGCTCTGGTACTAGCCAGTGCCCCCCCAGCCACTGATTAGTATCTCTCCCCAACCTATCCCCACACACCCTCTCACCTGCTGAACTGTGGATGGAGGAATCACTCCTGCAGTGTTATTGTGTTCTGCCAGTGAATACGATGATCAGTGTTGCTAACTATAGCTGGCAGCACTGATTGTTTTGGGGAAAACCTGACAGGCTGGTTGTACTCAATTCGGTTAATAGGTTGACTTGTGTAAAACCAGCTAGCCCATACATAGATCGACTATGGCTGGTCTCTGCTTAATTGGTGTAATTTCAATCCATGTATGGCCCGCTTAACCACTACGCAGTCCCTAAACATCCTTCCACAAACCTTTACATTTTTCCTTCATCCTCCTCTCCTATACATAGTGCCCACTGTCATACTCTCCACACTTCTCTCCTGTACATATTGCTCACTGTCATACCCTCCACACTTCTCTCCCATACATAGCGCCCGCTGTCATATCCTACACACTCCTCTCCTGTACATAGTGCCCGCTGTCATGCACTTCTCTTCTGTACATAGTGCCCACTGTCGTACCCTCCACACTTCTCTCCTGTACATACTGCTCACTGGCATACCCTCCACACTCCTCTGCTGTGCATACTGCCCACTGTCATACTCTTCACACTCCTCTCCTGTACATATTGCTCACTGTCATACCCTCCACACTTCTCTCCCATACATAGCGCCCGCTGTCATATCCTACACACTCCTCTCCTGTACATAGTGCCCGCTGTCATGCACTTCTCTTCTGTACATAGTGCCCACTGTCATACCCTCCACACTCCTCTCATGTACATACTGCTCACTGTCATACCCTCCACACTCCTCTGCTGTGCATACTGCCCACTGTCATACTATTCACACTCCTGTCCTGTACAAAGTGCCTTCTGTCATACCCTCCACACTCCTCTCATGTACATAGTGCCCACTGTTAGACTCTCCACACTCCTCTCCCTCACCTGCACATACTTCCCACTTTTATACCATCCATTCTCCTCCTCTATGCCTCTTACCCACAAACACAGTTCTTTAAAATTATACTGAATATCCTCAATGTTACCAGCTCTAGAATGGGCACACTTTTGTTAGTTCAACTAAAGGAAATCTCAGTCCTCATATTTGTTCTGCCCCATTATTAGTACTTATTTAATTTTGTAATTACTACTGTGATGTATAGAGGAACATAGGGGATGTCAGCTACTCTAAATATATCAGTTGTAAAAAAAAAAAAAGTGTCCCTGAAAATATTATTTGAAATGTTGGCAACTATGCAAGTATGCACAGCATATTAGCACATTAGGGTACACTTAAATTGTCAGACTGATACTCTGGGGCCCAAAACTGTTGCACGCTGATACTTGGAGGCCCAGAACAGTAGCTTACTGACACTTGTAGGCCCATACCAGTGGCACACTGATACTTAGAGACCCAAAATAGTGGCACAATAATATTTGGAGGCCTGAAAAGTGGCACGGAGGTGCAGAACAGTGGCACACCGATCCTCTGAGGCTCAGAACAATGGTACTTTGATACTTGGAGGCCCACAGCGAGGTGACGTACAACACGAGTTGAATAGCCAGTGCGGCTCTTCTGCTTGATTCCGAGCATGCTTGGAATTTTGTGCGTCGGAATTGTGTACACACGATCGGAATTTCCGACAATGGATTTTGTTGTCGGAAAATTTGAGAGCCAGCTCTCAAATTTTTGTTGTAGGAAATTCCGATAAAAAATGTCCGATGGAGCCTACACACGGTAGGAATTTCCGACAACAAGCTCCCATCGAACATTTGTTGTCGGAAATTATGATTGTGTGCGCAGAAGCAGAAGCACACGAATATACAGTGCTGTGAAAAAGTATTTGCCCCTCATTTTTTTTATTTTGTGCATATTTGTCACACTTAAATGATTGAGATCATCAAACACATTTTAATATTACACAAAGATAACCTGAATAAATACAAAATGCAGTTTTTAAATGATGATTTAAATTATTGTGGGAAAAAAGCTGTCCAAGCCTGCCTGGCTCTGTGAAAAAGTAGTTGCCCCCTAAACCTAATAACTGGTTGTGCCACCCTTGGCTGTGAAACACTGGCAATGAGTCTTTCACATCGCTGTGGAGGATTTTTGGGCCACTCTTCTATGCAGAATTGTTTTAATTCAGCCACATTGGAGGGTTTTTCGAGCATGAACAGTCATGCCACATCATCTCAATCGGATTTAAGTCTGGACTTTGACTAGGCCACACCAAAACCTTCATTTTTATTTATTTTTTGTTGAGCCAATTAGAAGTGGACTTGCTGGTGTGTTTATGATCATTGTCCTGCTGCATAACCCAAATGCCCTTGAGATTGAGATCACAAACTGATGGCCAGACATTCTCCTTCAGTGTTTTCTGGTAGAGCACAGAATTCATGGTTCCTACAAATATGGCAAGTCATCCAGATCCTGAAGCTGCAAAGCAGCCCCAGATCATCACACTATCACCACCATGTTTGACTGTTATGATATTTTCATGAAATGCTGTGTTAGTTGTATGCCAGATGTAACAGGATGCATATCTTCCTCAAAGTTCAACTTTTCTCTCATCAATCCACAGAATATTTGCCCAAAAGTCTTGGGGATAATCAATATGTGTTTTGGCAAATGTGAGACGAGCCTTTGTGTTCTTTTTGGTCAGCAGTGGCCTTGAAACTCTCCCATTGATGCCATTTTTGTCTCTTTGTCTTTCTTATTGTTGAATCATGAACACTGACATTAACTGAGGCCAGTGAGGCCTGCAGTTCTTTAGATGTTGTTCTGGGTTCCTTTATGACCTCCTGGATGAGTCGTCGTTGAACCATCCCAGGAGGCCTGCCACTGCTGGGATGGTTCACCACTGTTCCAAGTTTTCTCCATTTGTGGATAATGGCTCTCACCAATGTTTGCTGACGTCCCAAAGCCTTATAGATAGCTTTGTAACCCTTTCCAGACTGATACATGTCAGTTTCTTTGTTTCTCATCTGTTCTTAAATTTCTTTAGATTGCGGCATGGTGTGTTGCTTTTTGAGATCTTTTAGCATGCTTCACTGTCAGACAGCTTCTATTTAAGTTATTTCTTGATTCAACAGGTCTGGCAGTAATCAGGCCTGGGTGTGGCAAGTGAAAGTTAATTCTGCTTTCCAAAAAATGTTGTTAATCACACAATCCATTCATGATTTAGCAAGGGGGGCAATTACTTTTTCACATAGGGCCAGGCACCTTTGGGCACCTTTTTTCTCTTAATAAAATTAAATCATCATTTAAAAAGTGCATTTTGTATTTACTTGGGTTATCTTTGTGTAATAATAAAAATTGTTTGACGATCTAAAATCATTTAAGTGACAAATATATATATATATATATATATATATATATATATATATATATATATATATAAAAATCAGGGCAAATAGTTTTTCATGTATGTAGCACTGTACGGAGGTCCAGAACTGGTGCATACTAACACTCCAAGGCCCAGAACAATGGCACATTGATACTTGGATGTCCAGAACAGTGGCACACTAAATCTTATGAGGCTCAGAACATTAGCACACTGATACTCTGATGCCCAGACCAATAGCACACACTGATACCAGGAGGCCCAGAACAGTGTCACACTGAGACTTTGAAGCGCAGACTAGTGGCACACTGAGACTTGAAAATGGCACACTTATACCTGAAGGATTAGAACAGTGGCATTCTGAGGCTCAGAATAATAGCACATTGATACTTGAAGGCCCAGAACAGTGCAACCTGATACTCTGAGACTCAGAAAAGTGACGTGTTGATGTTTGAAGGCCCAGAACAGCGGCACACATACTTGGAGGACCAAATAGTGGCACACTGGTACTCTGAGCCTGAGGCATAGACCTGTAGCACACTGATACTTAGAGGCCTAAAACAGTGAAACACTTAGGCCTCATGTACACTGCTGCTGGTAAATGGACGTTCAGAGGCAGTTGGATGCTTTTTTCAACTGCCCCTGAACTCATCCAATGTTATCTTATGTGTACATGTACACAGGTTCGTTTAACCACTTCAATACCAGGCACTTAGACACCTTCCCACCCAGGCCAGTTTTCAGCTTTCAGCGCTGTTGCAATTTGTTCCCACAAATAGAGCTTTCTTTTGGTGGTATTTGATCATCTCTGCAATATTTATTTTTTGCGCAACAAATAAAAAAAATAGTTTTTCTTTGTTTATGTTAAAAAAAATTGTAAATAAGTAAGTTTTCTTCTTCAATGATGGGCACTGATATGGCTGCACTGATGGGCACTGATAAGGCGGTACTGATGGGCACCGATGAGGTGGCACCAATGAGTTGGTACTGATGAGGTGGCACTGACAGCCAATGATGATGGGCACTGATAGGTGGCACTGATGGGCACTGATAGGTGGCACTGGTATGCAGCACTGATGGGCACGCATAGGCGGCACTGATGGGCACTCATAGGCGGCACTGATGGGCACTCATGGGTGGCACTGATAGGTGGGCCATGATGGGCACTGATAGGTGGCACTGCTGGACACTGATGGGTGGCACTGATGACCCTGATGGGTGGCATTGCTGGGCATCACTATTTTTGTTTTGGTACATGATGGTGTCAGTCAGTGCCCATTTGTGGCTTAAGGCCTATAAGGCTTTTCTTTAAAGTCAAAAAAATTTGTTCAGGCACCAACGTTTCCGATGTTTCAGATGCCAAACGCGGCAACTCATGTTTAGCTGCATTTTGTTTACAGGCGTTTTTCATTTTTGTCTAAACACGAACGCGGCTAAACGTGGCATGGAAACTCGGCAAAACTGACGTTTTAACCGTGGGTTACTATCTGTTAAGTTAAATCTTTCAGGAGAGGTTGTAAAAATGTCCTGTGTACATTAAGCCTAATACTTGGAGGCCCAGAATAATTAAGCACTGATACTTGGAAGCTCGGAACAATGGCAAACTGATACTTAGAGGCCCGGAGCAGTAGAACGCTGATACTTAAGCACCCAGAACAATGACACACTGATAATGGGAGGCCCAGAAAAGTGTCTCACTTACACATGGGGGAAATGTATTAAACTGGAGCAGACAGAATCTAGAGCAACTGTGCATAGTAACTAATCAGCTTTTATCTTTAGCTTGATTGCTATGCACAGCTGCTCCAAATTCTGGCTGTGCCAGTCTTAGTAAATCATTTTCTTGGAGTTCCAAAAAGTGTCAAACTGATACCTGCAGAACAATTGTACATTGATACAGTGTACAGCGGCACACTGATACTTGGAGGTGCAGAACAATAGTAAACTGGTACTTGCAAGCTCAGGAACAGGGGCACACTGACCCTCTAATGCCAAGAACACTGACACACTGATACTTGGATGCTCAGAACAGGGGCACACAGATACTTTTAGGTGCAGAACAGTGGCACACAGATACCAGGATTCCCTCACCAGTGGCAGACTGAGACTCTGAGGCCCAAAACAATGGCCATTGACTCAGAACCGTGAGGTACTGACACTCTGCAGCCCAGATTAATAGCATATCATAGTTAGCAACATTTGAAAGTATAAAGGTGAATTTGTGTAAAAAAATCTTAAATTAAAAAGATTTGTAACAAATAGCGGCGCTGTAATATATATCACACTTCTAAACACACAATATTCCAGTGAGAAAATGTAAATATAAATATAATAAACTTGACATATATGTGTATAACACACCAAATAATTGCCCAGTGTTCTATATAACCATGAATTACATATATAAAAATTAATACATATATGTGTAAGATGATTGGCAACAGCCAATCAAGCTCCAGCAAAAGAAAAAAAGAAAAATATTAAATAAAGTTCAAATAACCGCTGGTGGTTAGTGCAAAAGTTCAAAGATGAATAATTGAAGTGAAATAAATCAATCAAATAAAATCTTCTGTGCTCTTCCACCACACCACAGTGACTTGTGCCTCCTCCCCAAAAGAAACGCACTCACCACAAAAGTATGCCCACACTTTCGTGAAGGGCCACTGCGCATGAAAAGTCCCTCCAAGGGGGGTCAATCGAATTCCCACAGATCAAATGATGTGATTGGTTAATTGGTTGACTGGTTAGGCTCCACACATGAAATAAAAAGGAAGCTCTCCATAGTGTGAATCAGTAAAACAATTTTTAATGCAAAGTTTAAAAAGCACTTCAAAGGTTCCACTCACATTTATCACATTAAAAACCAGCATAGATAGTGACACACAGCACCGCACTGCACTGCAAATCCAAAACCAATTCCAAACACTGTCTGTTAGGTGGTCACGGCGGACCCAAGGTGTACCAGGCTCAGCCTGTATATCTCTCACCCCCGTCTCTATGGCCGGACCTCCAGTTTAGACAAAACTCCACTCCTTCCTGGGCTCTCTGCGCTATGGTATCTCTCTTGTTAGTTGCCGCTTAGCCACGCCCCCTGTTAGTTGCCGCTTAGCCACGCCCCCTTTTATTTATGTTTAATTTATGTTTAAGTGGCAGCTATAGTTTAGGGCCGTTATTACCTGAGCGCGGTGGGAGGTGTCCGAATAGGGGCGGTTGATTTGGACTCCTGTGTTACGTGTAACATTTGAAAGTAATTAGGAGGGACCCCTTGAGGAGCTGCAGAAGAAATAAAGCAGGGCCTGTCAAACACTTTGGGGGCATGGGCAATAAGTTGGGTGCCACTTCACAGTGTATGACTTGCAGTGTCCCACCTTTATTCCTTGCATTAGCCAAAATAGTGTCTGGGGATACATTGAAGAAATAAAAGTATTGCACTAAATATTGACACACAAACTTGAGGACAAAATATAAGTTTTAAGACATAACACACATGCCCCACATTTGCTTTTCTGCACACCAGAGCAGACGTCATAGAAGCCACAATATCTGAGCTTAGGTCAAATAACTGGTAGAGGCCGAACCTACAAGAGGTCTTCCCTTAAAGTGGTTGTAAACCCTTACAGACCACTTTGACCTACAGGTAAGCCTAGATTAAGGCTTACCTGTAGGTCCAAGAAATATCTCCTTAACCTACACGGTTAAGGAGATATTTTACAAAAATAGGGCACCGCTGTCTACGGTGCATGCGTGCCATAGACAACGGCGCAGGCGCACTGGGCACGCCGCAAGTGAAGGCAAACATGCCGTCACTTACAGCTCCCATGCGCATGCGCCGGAGTGACGTCATCGCTGCTCCGGCCACTCACAGCGCCGGAGCAGCGATACCCATAAGGAAGATGGACGCTTCGTGCTACAGGGGACAGCGATGACATCGCTGGCTCCTGTGTCAGGTAAGTGACACATAACGGGCTACTATGCGATGCATAGTAGTCCATAATGCTTTACCTTTGCAGGGAAACAAAGAGGAAGTAAACCCATCAGGGTTTATTTCCTCTTTAAACGCTCCTTTGGAAGATTCAAAAAGCAATCCCACTGAGTAGTGGGCAACACAGCTAAAAACTGCTAACAAACCCAACATAACTTACAGAAAACTGGGCACTGCGTGCAGCTCAAGGACCTTGTGCATAGCTCCTAACTGTCCCTGATTTCGAGGGACTGTCCCTGATTTCGAGCAATGTCCCTCTGTCCCTCATTCCTCCTCATTTGTCCCTCATTTTGGTCTGATCTATATAGATGTATATAAAATGCACTTTTTATCAATCAAAAAGTGTTTTCCAGCACTAAACCTTTGATCTGATTTCTAAATTGCTGCATTTGTAAATTCCAAAAGCCAATATGAAGGAATAGTAGTGGTTAAAAAAAGCACTTGTGGGTTTAACCAATCTTGTTTTTTTGTACAAATTTCCTTTAAGGGGGTGTGGCAAGGGGTGTGTCCTATGCCTGCATACTTTTTCTGATAGGTTCCCCTCATTCCCCTCATCTCAAAAAGTTGGGAGGTATGCTTGTGCCCGAAACTGGCATCAGATGGGACAGAAACTTTGTAAAACGTAACGTGTGAACAAAAGCACAGGTGGCAGCCTTGCAAATCTGGGAGTTGCCTGATACTGAAAATCATAAGAGGCATTTACAAACCTAAAGGAGAGAGTCGTAACAGGAAAGAGGAATCTGATTCTTGAGAGCATAAGCTTGAGCCTAGGTTCACACTGTAGCGATGCGGGAATGTAAGATATTAGCGCAATTACAGCGATGGTTTCTGCACTGCATCTCTCCCGCTGCCCACTGCGGTGTCAATACAATGTTAATGACACCCCCAGATTGGTTTACAGATCGCAGTGCGAACTGTGAACTCACACAGGAATTAGATCGTATGGGTGAGAACCCCCAATGCGATCTGATTCCAGTGTGGAAAAAAAAAAGTCCCTACGCTATTTTCCTGCGAATCCAATGCACAACTTATGGCTAAAATCGCATTGCACAGACATCACTTGCGATCGGTACCACATGCAATGTCTGTGTTTGCACAAGTGTGAACCGAGGCTTAATGATGGTCTGTCTGAGCCACCTAGAGACAATGTATGGCAATTTCCCTTGATGAACTGGAGCCAGACGAAGGGACAGGAGAACAATACAAGTTTATTGGCTGTACCCCCTGATGGCAGCCCTGGATTGGAGGGTCAGATATCTGGAGGTGACTAGAATCACTGTAGTTGAGCAGTAGGAATGGATTAAAGTTCTATGTATTTTGTGCAACAGGAGCAGCAGTGGGGGGAAGCCATGAGTGCAACACTCTACCCAGCAGATGACATCAGTGCTATGTCCCACAATGTTCCCTTGCACAGCAAAGTTGGCAGAAAACAGGGAATAATGGTGCTCCCGTGTTCGGTCTAACTGGTCTACTTACTAAATGACTATTCAAAAACAAGGCAATGCCAGCAAGACCTGGAAAGCATTCCACGGCTAACTTAAGCAGAACTAAGTCTGAAAAGGAATCCATGTGGAACCCATTGCATGAAGGTCACTTCCAAGATAGCCCCGCAATATCCAGACCAGCTGTGGTGCAGTCCAGAAGCCAGGCTGAGGACAACCATGCCAGTCAGCTTAAGATCAGTGGAGAAACCTCCAGTCGTTGTATAGGGAAGAATCTTGATTAAAGAAAAGAATTAACAAGGAAAAAAAATTGCTAGAAAATCGCAAGTTAGTCTCCCTCATGGGACACTAAAAAAAAAGTGGGGTAAGCTGGTAGCTGGATGGGGTTAAACACTGGGCTGGCCTACTTTTTTTGTTTTGTTTGTCAGTGTCCAATCCTCTAGTGGGCAACAGGTACCCCTTTCACACTGGAGGCTTTTTCAGGCGCTTAAGCGCTAAAAATAGCGCCTGTAAAATGCCTCATCTGCAGTCCCAGTGTGAAAGCCCGAGTCCTTTCACACGGGGGCGATGCGCTGGCAGGACATTAAAAAAAGTCCTGCAAGCAGCATCTTTGGGGCACTTTAGGAGCAGTGTATACACCACTCCTAAAGCGCCCCTGCCCATTGAAATCAATGGGCAGCGCCGCCGAAGAGCCTGCAAAATGCCTCGGCAGCGGCACTTTGCGGGCTCTTTTAACCCTTTATTTGGCCACTAGCGGTGGTTAAAAGCGCCCTGCTAGCGGTCAAAAAGAGCCTCTAAAACGACGGTAAAGCACTGCTACAACTAGTGGCGCTTTACCACTAACGTGGCCACGCTGTCATTGTGAAAGGGGGCTTAAGACTTCTTGTGTGCCTCAATGAAAGAAGAAGCAATAACCTTACAAGAGATGATTATTCCAGCTGATGAAAAAATGTACACTGCCAATAAAATTATAGAGAGAAGCCACTTATTTTCCTCTGCCATCTATAGGCATGTGCCTATTATACCTAATGGTAAACCCTGCGCTGTACAGAAGTGGATTAAACAAAAAATGTCAATACATGGCTGAAAGAAAGCACTCTATCCAATTATTAGGGAAATTAAATTTATGAAAAGAAAGCAAAATACATTTAAGACTAGTTTTTACAGTTGATGAAACTGGTGAAGAATGAGGACAATGACCTACAGAATATACAGGCAGTTAAACATGCAAAGGAGATTCAAAATGAAAGTGAATGTAAACCCAACCACTAAAACAGTATATATATATATATATATATATATATATATATATATATACTCTAGATTATATAAGCTTTAAGATGCTAATGTCACTTTTCAATCCTTATAAAGCTGCAGCTTTCTTTTAAATAATACATGGTGATCCTGCCATAATGGTCG
Organism: Lithobates sylvaticus; assembly: GCA_028564925.1. Classification (NCBI taxonomy): domain Eukaryota; kingdom Metazoa; phylum Chordata; class Amphibia; order Anura; family Ranidae; genus Lithobates; species Lithobates sylvaticus. Next base: position 524,597,504 of record CM053028.1, read on the forward strand.
TTTTTCGGACACTTTCTGGTATGAGTTAAAAATTCTCTTCCAACTGTTATCCTACAAAATAATACCCTGTAAAATGGGCCCCTAGTGGGGACTACAAGCAGCCATGCTGGCACACATTGCTTAGGAATTGTCCATTGTTGTCACCACTAGGAAGTCGGTCCAAACAATGATGGTGCGTGTATATACAGACTGGAAGTGCATTAAAGAGGGTGGGAGATGATCAGCAGTGCCCAGATGCACAAACGACTGAAATAAAAATGTGAAAACGATTTTATTTTGAAAAATGGCAACTGTAATATGCAATATTGAAAAACTTGAGAAGGTTCTCAAAGGAAGGGGAATATGTCAACGTCTATTTGGCAGGCATCTGGAGTTCCTATAGTATGTGAAAGAATTATTTAACAACGTCAAACACCCTAGGTTCTTCCGAATGGCTGGGACAATCTATAGAGCTTACTGTCACAGAGTTGATATAGGCAATATTATCCAGGAATCAGAACAAGACTACTCGAAATTGGCCACCAGTGACAAAGGTCTGTCCATATCATACAGCCGGCCTTCTCTAAAGATGTCGCCCTGATAGCTAGGACACAAGGACAGCTCCAGAAAATGTTTGACATATGGGAAGAAGAACTACATTAGAAAAATATGTCCAAACCCAGGAAGTAGCCTACAACTATGATAGCTAAACAGGAATGAAAGAATGTGATATCTATTTAAGGCAGGGTTGCCAACCTTCCGTAGCATTTTTTACTGACAAAACATGGAAGATTTACTGTCAGAGCACATTTTTTTACTGGCAACCCGAGAAATTACAGAACTCCTATTGAAAACTAACACAGTGAATATTTGAACAGTATAAACATGATATGGAAATACTGACAATTCCTATAACAAAGTAATTTGCTTGATTTACACTTAAAAAGCCAACACAGCATGAAATTATCAGCCCCTGATATTTACTGGCAGTTGTAAAAAAATCACAGATTTTTACAAACTGTCAGTAAATTTACTGGCGGTTGGCAACCCTGATTTAAGGTCAATTACTGCATCAAAATACCGGACCAAGTGAACAGTTTAAAAAGGAGACTTTCATGAGCTGGGGAGGAAGACCCGATAAGGAGATCAACAGCAGAATAGGTGCAACATCAAGACAATATCAGACCTTGTATAAGAGTCTTTTAAGGAAGAATGCAGCAGAAGTAGAATGGGCGCAACATAAAAAACGTTTTACGCCTTAGATAAAGGTCTTATAGGGAAGAACGCAGCAGAAGTAGAATAGGCGCAATATCAAGACCATAGTGCGCTTTGGATAAGAGTCTTAGGCCTCATGCACACTGGCCATTTTCCCCTTCAAATGACAGCAAGAAGGAGGAAATACACCAGAATTGTTTAACCACTTGATCACTGGGCAGTTAAACCCCCTTCCTAACCAGACCAATTTTCAGCTTTCGGTGCTCTCACACTTTGAATGACAATTACTCCGTCATGCAACACTGTACCCAAATGAATTTTGTGTCCTTTTTTTCACACAAATACAGCTTTCTTTTGGTGGTATTTAATCACCGCTGGGTTTTTTATTTTTTGCGCTATAAATCAAAAAATACTGAAAATTCGGTAAAAAAAAAAAATCTTTGTTTCTATTAAAAATTATTGCAGAGTATTGGCAGAGTATTGGCGAGTATTGGCAAGTATTGGCAGAGTATTGGCAAGTATTGACAGAGTATTACAGTGTTGCACAGTATTGGCAGAGCATTGCACAGTGGTGGCAGAGCATTGCACAGTGGTTGGTGGCAGAGCATTGCACAGTGGTTGGTGGCAGAGCATTGCACAGTGGTTGGTGGCAGAGCATTGCACAGTGGGTGGTGGCAGAGCATTGCACAGTGGTGGCAGAGCATTGCACAGTGGTGGCAGTGTATTGCACAGTGGTGGCAGAGCATTGCACAGTGGTGGCAGAGCATTGCACAGTGGTGGCAGTGTATTGCACAGTGGTGGCAGAGTATTGCACAGTGGTGGCAGTGTATTGACCAGCGCTGTGGGCACTACACATCCAGCCCACAGCGCTGGTCCCGTCTCTCCCCCTCTCCGCTTCTCTCCTCTCTGTACCGATCGGTACAGAGAGGGGAGGGAGGAACCGGCGTCATGACGTGACGCCGGTTTGTGTACATGTGATCGCTCCGTCATTTGACGGAGCGATCACATGGTAAACGGCCGCTATCAGCGGCTGTTTACCGTGATCCGTGATGCGCCGGGTCCTCGGGACCCGGCGGTCACGGATGTTCCCGAGTGCGTGCCCCAGGGGGTGCGCGGGAGCAAGTTTCTGGGAGGACGTCCGTAGGACGTCCACTCAGAACTTGCCGACCGCGCTGTAGACGTCTTTCGACTATAGCACGGTCGGCATGTGGTTAAATCAGCAAAACTTTACTTAATGATATAGAAGTAATGGAAATCAGAGAGTCAACTTGGTTACACTTTCCTACAGGAATGTCATTAATAACTAAATAACAATCACCTATAGATTCAAACAATCATTAGTAAACACTATAATCTCTGTACTCAATGGTGTGCATATGTGAACAGGCTACAGGAGAGCAGAGGAATGGCTCCTATAAGTGTCAGATCCCTCTCTACTGCTCCCTCGCATATAAATGCAGAACAGTAAATAACAAGTACAATTTTTAGCAAAGAGAACTTTACTGCAATTCAACCTGCTCTTACAGAGAGTCCTTGGTGAATTATCTCTCAATGAGCTTCAGTAAAACAAATCCCTAAAGTGGGGAGTGAGGTATAAGTAGTTCTGTGTTGCTGTGTGACAATCTGGTTAATCTTCAGCTAGCTCTTTGATATTTAGTTGCATGCAAGGAGACTTTAAATGGTAAAGCAAGTAACGTGAACTCGATCAGTTGTGAATAAACAGCAAACAACCTTACTGTGTAAATTAAACTGCAACTGGCTTCACAGTGATCACTGACTTAAAGATGTTACTTTCTGTAGAACTACAAGCAACAGCAGAACAATGGAGAGCAAAGATATATATAGTGTCTATGGTGTTTAAAGTGGTGTCCCCATTATAAAAAAAAAATTAAAAGTCAGCAGATACAAATACTGCAGCTGCTGACTTTTAATAATCAGACACTTACCTGTCCCAGGGTCCAGCGATGCGGGGGATCGAAGCCCCGCTCATCCCCCCCTCCGTTCGGCGGCTCCGGCATTGTAACTGTAAGCCACAGCCGGGCACCCACTGCGCGTGCGCCGTGATTGGCCGTGCAATCATCTGGAACCTGTCACGTGTCCCAGATAATTGACAAAAGGAGGGGGCAGAGCTGAACCCTTCCTGCACTGAGGGGAAGTGACGTCAAGAGCCCAGGCACTGAAGGAGGCAGACGACGACCCCCTAGCAACAGCCATTTAGAGATGAGTAAAAAAAAAAAAATTTCAAATGTTTTTTTTTTTTTTTTTTTTTTAGGCACATTCATGATTTTTTTTTTTTTTTTTGGGTGAAACACCACTTTAAGTTTAGATCCTTGACACTGAAGATGATAAGGGTGTATGAGACAATGGTATCTATATATAGTGTCTATCAGACTGGGCTATTGCCCGCTCACCACACTGGAACAGGAGATGATGACTATGATGATGGTTATGATGATAATGATCTCTCAGGAATGTGGCTCAAAGGATGACATCCGGCCTCAACCAAACCACGGTTTACCTAAATCTAAAAAACCTCTGCAGAATGGATGGTATAAGAGCAGCCTCCAGGCTGCCGTCGAACAGCTAAAGGGAGCTGTCCACAGGTGTCCCTCTAGAAATCCACTGGATAGTTCTGCTAGAGCAGGCCACGACTCAACTGCAGCTCACACTCCCACAGACTCCCTGCATGTATATCCACACCAGGGTTGCCAACCGCCAGTAAATTTACTGACAGTTTGTAAAAATCTGTGATTTTTTTACAACTGCCAGTAAATATCAGGGGCTGATAATTTCATGCTGTGTTGACTTTTTAAGTGTAAATCAAGCAAATTACTTTGTTATAGGTATTGTCAGTGTTTCCATATCATGTTTATACTGTTCAGATATTCACTGTGTTAGTTTTCAATAGGAGTTCTGTAATTTTTCAGGTTGTCAGTAAAAAATGTGCTCCGCCAGTAAAATTTCCATGTCTTGTCAGTAACAAAATGCTGCAGGAGGTTGGCAACCCTGATCCACGCCGGTCCCAACAGAGCGCGCTAGGCTTCAATTCATCCCTCTTATAGTCTCTCCCAGCAGTCTGTTCTTCCCCATCAGTCAGCTGGTAGTTGTAGTTCCACATCAATCAGCCAGAGGGCGAATCCTATCCGTACGGAGTACATGTCCCAAAATGCTTTGCTCTGTCTTGTCTCTGATTAAAGCGGAGGTCCACCCACACCAAAAATATTAAAAGTCAGCAGCTACAAATACTGCAGCTGCTGACTTTAATAAATGGACACTTAACCTGTTCCAGGTTCCAGCGGTGTCAGCAGAAGACGACGAGCGACCGCTCGTCTCTCGGCTGCCCCGCCGCCATCCTCTGTCAGGGAATCAGGAAGCAAAGCTTGCGGCTTCACTGCCCGGTTCCATACTGCGCATGCGCGAGTCGCGCTGCGCATCTTTATTGGTCCCCGTTGTGTCCTGGGAACTGTGTGTTTCCCAAGACACAACGGGAACCCTCGGATATGGGTGGGCATCCTCGGATATGGGCGAGGCAGATACCTGTATTATACAGGTATCTGCACCCCCCTCCCCCCTGAAAGGTGCCAATTGTGGCACCGGAGGGGGGGGAGGAATCCGATAAGCGGAAGTTCCACTTTAGGGTGGAACTCCGCTTTAAGAAGGTAACAGGTCAGCATCACATTCAACATTAGAGGGAAACAGCTCCCCCCTGAACAATGCCACACAGTGTCTGCTGATTGCAGGAATAGGTAAATATCCAGCTCCTGGCTACATATTTCATTGGGATTTTTTGTGATAGACCAACACAAAGTGGCTCATAATTGTTAAGTGGAAGGAAAATGATAAATGGTTTTCATTTTTTTTTTTACAAATAAATATGTGAAAAGTGTGGTGTGTATTTGTATTTGGCCCCCTTTATTCTGATATCCCTAACTAAAATCTAGTGGAACCAATTGCCTTCAGAAGTCCCCTAATTAGTAAATTGAGTCCTCCTGTCTGTAATTTAATCTCAGTATAAATACAGCAGTTCTGTGAAGCCCTCAGAGGTTTGTTAGAGAACCTTAGTGAACAAACAGCATTATGAAGGCCAAGAAACACACCAGACAGGTCAGGGATAAAGTTGTGGAGAAGTTTAAGGCTGGGTTCACACTGTATGCGGAGCGGATCGCAGCGGAGGGTCCGGTACGTCCCTGTTCACCATTTCAGGTCCGAATTGGGTCAGAATTTTTGGCTGAATTTGGACCTGAAATGGACCAGAAGACACTCTGCAGCAGTCCCGGAGCTGTGTGAACCGGGTCCATTGAGAGCCGGTCACAGTCTCCTGACATGCGAACTGGATGCAGGGAAACCTGCATCCAATTTGCAACCAGTGTGAACCCAGCCTTAAACAGGGTTAGGTTATAAAAAAAAAATCCCAAGCTTTGAACATCTCACGGAACACTGTTCAATCCATCATCTGAAAATGGAAAGAGTATGGCACAACTGCAAACCTACCGAGACATGGCCGTCCACCTAAACTGACAGGCCGGGCAAGGAGAGCGTTAATCAGAGAAGCAGCCAAAGAGGCTCATGGTAACTCTGGAGGAGCTGCAGAGATCCACAGCTCAGGTAGGAGAATCTGTCCACAGGACAACTATTAGTCGTGCACTCCACAAATCTGCCCTTTATGGGAGAGTGGCAAGAAGAAAGCCATTGTTAAAAGAAAGCCATAGGAAGCTTGCGAGAAGCCATGTGGGGGACACAGCAAACACGTGGAAAAAGGTGCTCTGGTCAGATGAGACCAAAATTGAACTTTTTGACCTAGAAGCAAAATGTTATGTGTGGCGTAAAACTAACACTGCACATCACCCTGAACACACCATCCCCACCGTGAAACATGGTGGTGGAAGCATCATGTTGTGGGGATGCTTTTCTTCAGCAGGGACAGGGAAGTTGGTCAGAATTGATGGGAAGATGGATGGAGCCAAATACAGGACAATCTTAGAAGAAAACCTGTTATGCCGCGTACACACAAGCAGACTTTTCGACAGCAAGGGTCCGACGAAATCCGTCGGACAATTCGATCGTGTGTGGGCTCCATCGGACTTTTGCTGCCGAAAAATCTGACGGACTTCAGAAATAGAACATGTTTCAAATTTTTCAGACGGAACTCCGCCTGACCCAGTTCCTATTGAGAAATCCACTCGTCTGTATGCTAGTCCGACGGACAAACAAAGACGCTAGGGCAGCTATTGGCTACTGGCTACAAACTTCCTTATTCTAGTCCGGTCGTACGTCATCACGTTCGAATCCGTCGGACTTTAGTGTGATTGTGTGTGGCCAAGTCCGTTCATTCTGAAAACCCATCTGAACTCCCCAGAAAATCCGCCGGAAAGACCGTTGGACCTAGTCCGTCGAAAAGTCAGATCGTGTGTACGTGGCATTAGAGTCTGCAAAAGACTTGAGACTGGGGCGGAGTTCACCTTCTAGCAGGACAACGACCCTAAACATACGGCCAGAGCTACAATGGAATGGTTTAGATCAAAGAATATTCATGTGTTAGAATGGCCCAGTCCAGGTCCAGTGTCATTTTAGTACAGTGAGAGTGCATATTTTTATCACTGATCAATGTATTAGTGTCACCGGTTCCCACACAGTGTCAGAACGTCTGCCGCAATATTGCAGTGTCGCTATAAGTCGCTGATCACCGTAATTACTAGTACAAAAAATATATAATAATTAAAAATATCCCATAGTTTGTAGACGCTATAACTTTTGCGCAAACCAATCAAACACTTAAATATGTGACATAAAAATATGTGACAGAATACATATCGGACTAAATTAATAAAGACATTTTTTTTATTGGATATGTTTTATAGCAGAAAGTAACAATTACATTTTTTTTTCAAAATTTTTCTTTTTATTTTGTTTATAACGCAAAAAATACAAATTGCAGAGGTGATCAAATACCACCAAAAGAAAGCTCTATTTGTGGGGAAAAAAAATTGATTTCATTTGGGTACAGCGACACAGTGCCTAATCGCAAATGGCCTGGTCATTAAGGGGTAAATCCTTCTGGGCTGAAGTAGTTAATTGAAACATTTTCTATTCCTTATCTCTCTTCTCTTGTCTCTGTTCCCAATCTCTCTTCT